>CM029564.1:16078721-16565471 GCA_017309665.1 Coelopa frigida | reverse complement strand
AATTTTCATTGTATATAATTAATTTATAATTAATAAAATTATATTATAATTTATCATAATTAATCATTGTTTATTGAAAATTGTATTGAAACATTTATTGAAAATTAAATTATACAGAGGAATATTTCTGACAAATATAGAAAGTCCTGAGTTTATTTTGATTGACTAGTTTTTGATCACAAAACGTCTAGCACAGAGAAGTAGAACGAAAGTTCTACTATTGCACTCTCTAGTTGTAGTATTACGAGGACGGGTATAGACGCATAAACGCAGTCTTACCTGGACCGTAATACAACAAAAGATCGAAGAGAAGCTCAATCCCTTCTTCTATCTGGAAGACACTCTTCGCCAGCCACTGCAACAATCTCTTTTTACAACGGTAATTACTTTCATCATAAGAAATACAAAGTGAACATTTAAATATAGCATATTTTGCATTATATTTACCATTTGCATTCTTGATGTATTTCGGAGTCACGCAGCTGGAGTAACGATCACCTTAAATGAAAAACACTTCATAAATATCAAACATTCAACTATTTCATTTATGTTCTAATTGATATATTTTAGTAATTTTATCAGAAACACATTATGTGCAGCCATTAGGTTATAGTCATAGAATATCATACGGTAATTACTTTCATCATAATAAATATAATGTAATGTGAACGGAATATGTGAAAGAGCTTACCTTTTAATATAAATAGTTGGATTATATCAGAGAAACCAGAATAAATTTATCTTGTCTTTCCATTCGATATAAGAACCTTAGAACCTTATTTTAAGTTCCTACAAAAAATGAGATAAAGCATGTTTTAATTTGTGTTTCAAAACAAAAAGCATTTGATAATTTAATATTTTGAATGTAGGTTTCTTCAGCATTTAGATTATGGATGGATCTAACTGCTGAAGAAACCTCGTTTTGTAATTTCAAGATAATTACCTTTAAAATATAACTATTATACGAGACCATCAATTCCTTTCAAAAGAGCGTGCTGGAATAAAAATTATTTTATCTATTTGTTTACCAAATAAAATTTAAAGAAACATTTTTCATGTATCATAAATATGTGTCAAACATGATTTTGGTAAGGATATTCAGTAATTAGATCCGTGTTTATAATCATTTAAGAACTGAAATATGTTTATAAATATTTTTAATTGACTTACCAATTTTTTCAATCAGTTAAAATTGATTCCCCATACTAAGTGATACCAACAGTAGAAAAGAACGAACACTGAAAGTCATTAAAATACGATTTAATTTAAAAATTTAGATTTTGTAGATATTGTATATCTATGATGTTTTTGATACCATTATAATGAATACTTAAGAACCATTGTACTTAATTTTGTTTGGAGACAAATGAAAATGTTGCTATTTTATTTAGCTATTAGTCGAGTCCGATGAAATCCCATTAAATATTTGAGAACTTTTGGCAGAGCACATAATTTGGCAATTAAAACCAAGGAAGATTTAAAGTGCCGTTTATATTCGTAATTTATTGAGAGGTAGATACGAATATTTTTTGTTATTCGAATTATATACAAATATGTATATTTATGGTAACATTAACCTTTACTTAACCAATCCCCAGTTCCAAGGAATTAAATTAGTATACTCTTGTATAGAGAAACAATTATTTAAATGGAATTAGGAATTTATCCATATCCATGTTCGAATAGATTGAAAAATAAATTGAAAATAGAAAATCTTCGAACACATATACACCTTGCAATATAGAAACAACATAATACCTTGGTAAAGACATTGAAAAGGCTAGATCAGAAATTATAACAGAATATAATGATTCTTACCTCTGACAATATTAAAAGTAAATAGCATTACAAGTCAATCTTAAAGTTGAATGTTTGCAATAGAAACGGATGCTTCTATAAACAAACATAGACGATTTCCTTCAAATTCTCCTCCAGTGTAAATATATTCCAGTAAATTTAATTTCGAGATTTTCTTCTGAAGTATTTTTTTCAACGAGAAGAAATAAGAATAAGTATGTTCCAACTTATTTAACATCCAATCCCTTCAGCCCTTTGTATCATCATATAATTTCAAGAAAATAATTTTTTCAACCAAAAATAAATTCACGATATTTTCAGTTTAGTTAAAAATAGACGAAGGAAGACGATGGTTTTCCAATAACGTAACTTCATCAGAGCCCAATCAAGAAGTTTTAGCTTTGAAATTATGATCAAGTTAGAAAGTGGTATTAAATCTTTATACGTTGAAAATATAGTTTTTTAATATATGTTTACGAATGTATCATGCCCATAAAAGTATAAAAGAATACGTTACAGTGCATGAACTTTTTTTTAGACGACTTTTTCTTTTAAACGATTATGTTAAAATTATGTTTAACACTAGAACTTTTATGTAAAACCTTACTATTTTTTTTGAATATGTCATGATTTTCTCTAAATATATGCAATCAATACCATATAGGTATTTCTTCTTGCCTCCTCCCCTATATTTCTTGAGTACCGGTTGGTAGAAATATTTCATAATTATCGGCTGGTAGATCTAGTGTTAATCCTGGTGTCTCCGTAAGGAGTTTCACATAGACCTGTAGAGTTACTGGTCGGATAGAGCCTGTGGGGATATGGAACATGTCATCCAGGATTGCGAACACTGCAGAATTTCTACCTCGACCTAAAGACGGCGGAGTAGTGTAAGATTTAGGTGCTGTATCTGTCTCTGGAGTGTCGAGTTCCTTACATAGTCTTAGAATTCACTGCGACGACGACTATTTACTTAAGTTTATAGATTTATTGTTTAATATATATTTTTTATATTTTTGTAAAACAAATTTCTGAAGACGATCTCAGGACATAAGTCCATTTAGCTATAATTATCTACTGTCAATAGTGATTGTTGTATTCGTCCTTGACAAAAAATAAAATTATAAAGAATTAATAATTTTTTCTTTAATACAAATTTATGGAAAAAAAACATATTTTTTTGTGATTAGTTGGGATACCCAACCAAAAAAATTAAAAAAGTACAATATTTTAATAAAGTTTAGAAAGAGCATATTTTGATTGATGGTGATTATCGCTAAAATTTCGTTCTTTAAACGAGCTATACTATTTAGATAGGAACAACTTGACAGATATATATTTTTTTCCAAAAATTTGTTAAAATAGAATTTTGTAACGTGGTCAACACACATTTACAAATACATTTTTTTATAGAAGTAAAACCAACATTGTTCACTATTTTCAATGTTCTGTGTAAAGAGAACTTATGTCCGACGGTGATCTATGAAACTTTAAATATAATCTTTTGTTAAAAAATGAGCAAAAGGGTAAACTCAAATTCATCGAAAATTAGGTAAACAAACAATAAGGAAATACATATTTTTTGATTGATACTAAATACCTCAATTTACCAAAAATAAAATCCTGCGATGACTCCTTCTATTCCATTATAACTTTTGTATGAGATCGACACACTATGCTCCGTTGATAGATTGGTTTGGCACATATTTCACTGAAATAATTATGGCTGCGATATTGTCGATAATTCGACTGGTTCGTTGTCTCACTGGCACAGGAACATTCAATAGAAAACTTGTTAACTCGAATTCATCCACCATAGCACGAATCTGGTCGATCTGGTGAACGATAATTTCAACGAGAATTGGAGAAGGCACCCTTGCAATTGCGACCCACCGACTCAATTTACTTTGTTAGTAAATTTTAATAACTTTCCAAACTCTGCTCCTTCCTGAACTTCATGATAACAAAAATGTTAACATTGTTGACGTTTTCACAATTCCAAACCTTCAAGGATGCGTTTCAATTAAAACACTACATTTGTATATCCCTTTTTGACAACTTTTGTAGTAGGTCTTGTCAGTCCTATTAAAGGTCATTGCAAGAATTTAACATAATGTTAAACATACAATCGTTCAGTATTCATAAATTCAATATTTTGAAGATATTTACTCAGCAGATTAAAAACGTGGAATTCAGAACATATCCAGAAATTCCCTTATTCAAATATTTTGACAAAAATTGCCAAATTGCAATATTTCTTCAAAGTTTCCCATTCTTTTAACCGTTATTATGAATGTTTTTTAATTTAAATTTCTAAACAACTGCATTAATTACACTCATAGAAATCACATACATTCGATTCAAATCACCCACCCATGCATAAACCTCACATTTGTCTAATATCTCATAATTTTCGTTCGAGTAAAATACAGCAATTCATTACTCATTTTGAGTAGATATTTGTACTATATTAATATACGGAAATACATTTATGTAGATACTGAAACATATTGTTTTTTCTTTTTTAATATAGTGATAAAAGATTCTCAGACACATAATACTAGGTGGAATATATGTAATTTTAAAAATATTTATAAGAAACTATGATTCTTATAATCTGTATTTCGTAAAATTTTGAAATAATAAAATTTACTTAAGTTACTGATCAAGTCCAGATTCAATGAATAATTTTGATGAATATCCTTTTAAAATGCTGACAAACTAATAGAACGTGTTTAAAACTATTAAGTTTCCAAAACTGGTCATATTTTTTAAGGAAACCATTACATCATAGATCGGATAATACGTGCATAATACGCGTAAAATACGTATCCATTTTTATGATTTTAAATTAATTATGTGTATCAATATTATTATATATAATAAAAAAATTATATTATTTTAGTTGCTTTTCAACTAAGAAGCATGAATTCTGCTTTGTTCACATATTAAGATGATGGTGGTGATTCTCAGAAACGTCTTCTGCGTTCCCATGGACTATTATTATTTCCTCCACCATTGTTTCCGCGTTGATTTCCTTGAGCACCTTGGTTTTGGTTGTTACCACCAAATTCAAATGGAAATTGATCCTAACAGAATGTAAATAATTTCATTTTGAACAAGAGAGAACATATCTATGCAAATCTTTTCAAGTAATTAAAGAAACATTTTCAGAAAATGTATTAAATTCGCAAAAACTCAGAAATTTCACTCACTCGTAATGGAAATAAGACAGAAGAATTTAAGACCTAATTACATATGTCTATGTAAAATATTAATCAAAGAAGTACATATCGATTCTTGCATGTTACGCAACAGGATTAGTATACCACAATCAACGTTCACACATATATATTCACAATAAAAACGTATGTTGTCAAATTGTTAATATAACAATTTTCTTTTAGAAGAAAGCAGAAGAAAGCAAATTTATCGAGTTTTTAAGATAAAAATATTTCATACCAAGTTTTTCAGACATATAAATACCCAGAATATTATATGATATTAATCGTAATTTTGCGCATTATTACATTATTTTCATTATCGAAGAGAGCAATACTAATGAGTACGAATTCACATAAATAATACATTTTCTATTACAGAGTAATGAACTTCAATCTACAAAAATAAAAAGCTATAAAATATTCATACGATTTTTATTTAATATAACCCTTTTTTTTGCTTCGAATGCAATGGATTTCGGGAAAACAGGATTAATGATTAAATTGTTAAATGCATCAGAGCACTCAAAAGCTGACTGCAATTTTTGCAACTTATGTACATTCATTCAAGAAGATTGTAATGTAAGTACTTGATGCACAAAAACGCTAAGGAAGCTTATTTCAATCATTTCATTTTATACTTATATTGCATTGCCTTACAATCCAGGAATAGGCAAGAACTTGAAGAAAATGAATTTTGTTTTGTCTTTGAAATTCAACACAAAAAATTTACACTTGGCCAGAGTGTAATTTTTGGTTAATTTATACATTGACAATATACAAATTCATAATTTATCATAGGATGACAGAATTTGATGCACATATTTATAAAGAGAGTTTGTCACACTATTTTATTCGAACAAGAAATTTATTTTGACTTATTGTCATAGAAGAAATACAATATATTCGACGTTTACATCGTCCGAATTATTAGTAATAACATAGGAAATTATAAAAGAGATCATAATTAATACGTTACTTTTAAAAAACAAATAACATTTGAATGAAGTGCGTAGCACTTTTTGCTTAATTTTCTCAATATAGTCTATTATTTAAAATTTTCGACTTTTGAACATATTAAAAAATGAACGTACCTGTTGATTATTGGGTCCGTTAATCCCACCCATCATATTATTATTACCACCCATATTGTTTCCTACAAAGGAAGATAATGCCTCTGTTAAATTTTTAGTACTCTGTTTAGATTATTTTCTTGCGTCAAATTTACCTCTAAAATCAAATGGAGAATTACTGCCAGCTCCAAATCCATCGAAATTCTTTGCGTTAGATTTACCACCACAAGCGGCTTGGTTTCCTTCTTGCTGATCTAATAAAGAGTTTAACTGCTGCGCTTGCATAAAAAGTGTGTTTTCTTGCTGACGACGTCGCATTTCCTCCTCTTGGCGCAACATCCGTGCTTGCATTTCGCTTTGTTGGCGGCGCACATTTTCTTCTTCGCGTTTTTTTATTTCCTCGGCTTGCTTTTCCCTCATCTCCCATTCCATCTTTTTGCGTTCATTATCCGATTCTCGCTTACGCAATTCTATAAAATTTAATAATTAAAATAAAGTTAATATTCTATGTAATTTTTATTACCTTGTCTCAATAACTCTGTTTCATGTTCATAACGAGCATACTTCATTTGAGCCTCCAATTTATCTTCTTCGACTTGTAATTCTCGACGGAGTGCATCTTGCTTTGTCTTGTACAGCTCATATAATTGTTTCCACCTTGTTCCATATTCATGTTCGAATGTATCAATATCAGCGAAACGGGGTCCAATATTCCGTTCGTGTTGGAATTCATGAGATTTTTTGTTGAGGGATTTATCAGGGAGTCCATCTGGATCATCGCTTGCCTCAAATGGCTCAACAACACAAGGACGCAATGATGCAGTTAAAAAGAAGCATTTGTCGGTGCACAAACGAAGGCAAGCATTAGCCGAAGATTTCTTCGCAAATTCAACGATGCCTTCTCCAGTGTGCTTTCCACGATCATCCACTATAACATTTGCTCGTTCTACAGGTCCAAATACTTCAAATGACTTGTAAAGAAGTTCATTTGACACAAATTGGTTCAGATTCTTGACACGTATCATTGTTGCATTTGGAGCAAAACGAACACGCAAATTGCGACCCTTGCGTAGAGTTCCATCAAGTTCTCTTTTAGCCTTCTCTGCGTTTGCATGATAATCGAGTTTCAAGAATGCAAAGTTTTTGTCAGCATTTGAAAAAATTTCACCAATTTCCCCAAAAGGCTTAAATATCTCGCGAAGCTCCTTTTCGGTCACATCATTAGTAAGATTTCCCACGTATAAACGATTGCGTCCAGAAAATTTAAGTTCCTCAGATGTGTCAATTGATGGTAGTTCATATGTGGGTCCCGCTATAGCTCGTAGACGTTGGCCGATGAAGAAATCATCTCCTCTTCCAAACGCTCCGTTTGGAATTCCAACATTTGGTCCGCCACGGTTTCCTCCGCGATTTCGGTCCTGATTCCCACCTCTGTTGTTGTTTCCACTGTTGTTTCCGCTACGATTCTGATTATTTTCTTGATGATTTTGCTCTTGATTAGCATTATTAGGATTGTTAATTTTTGGTTTATCATTATTTCCAGTGGCTTGAGGTTTTACATCCTTTTTCTGTTGATTTTCTTGCTGCGAAGAATAAAGGGTTTTTCGTTAATAATTATTGCCAACAGTATCAAGCTTCAATACAAGAATAAAAAATACCATCTGTGCCAACAAACAATAGTAGCCGCCGAAATAAGCGAAAAAGGACTATTGGTACTATTATGATTACCTTGTAGGCACAGACATAATGGGGTCAAACTTGCTTCTTTCTAATTGGTACAAACACTGGAAATTTTATCCGATTTTTGTCAAATGTATACCAAACAACAACTAAATATTACGTCTCCTATTTTACTTGCATTAAATGTTAATTTTGTTGGGGGGATGCAATTCTTGCCATTTTTGTTTGATATATGTATGTATGTATCACAAACAAGCCAACATGTCAAATATGTATGTATGCATGTAAATAATATAATATCAAAATGGCTGTCTGCATTTATTGCAATTGGAATAAAGCTAAATTTGATCCAAATCTTGTATAACTGCTATAAGGAGGATTTCGCAGTGCATCTCTCATTAAAAATTTATAAATTTGAAGAAGAAGAAGAAAAAAACTAGACTAAAAGCAGAAAACCATTTTTTCCGATTGAATATGTAACTTTTGGATATCCGCCATTTTTAATTCTAGAAATCAATGTTGGTGTGAGACATGAAAATTACCTGATTTGGAAAATTAGCGCGGTTTCCTCCACCGCGTCCTTGATTACCACCGCGACCACCACGATTACCACCGAATCCTCTATTCCCAATAAAACCTTTCGGAGCTTGGTTTTGGCCTCCTCCTCCTTGGCTAAAACGTGGTTTTTTCTCTGCTGGTGCTCCGTCATTACTCGCATTTGGCTTCGGTTGATTCTGCGGCTGCATCTGCTTATTCTTGTTATTTGGCTGGTTTTTCTGGGCCCTTTGAGGTAATGGATTAGCTCCATTTACAATGGGGTCCTTTTTAACGGCAACCTCCATTTTTTGTTATTTTTTTTTTTGATAATTTTCACAAAATCTTCACTATAAAGAACAACCAAGCAACTATGCAGAGGGTCGCCGAATGCACTTAACCGAAGTGTTTCACTCCACTTTTGAGTCGAACACTACGTCACTCCACTTTTACAGAAAGCACTTTCTAGGAGCAGATTTTTGACATCTTAACTAGTGACGTTCCGAGAGCGAGAAAAAATATTCGTTCGAGTACATGGCACGAAAAACGATTACTTTTAGAACCGACTAATTGTTGCAAATATTTTGACGGTGCCGACTAAATCCAAGTATATAAGTAATCCATTTAATTATTTAATGAGGAGGTGGATATATAAATTTTATTTATTTATTACGGACTTTGCGCGACTTTGCACTACTACCAGGGTTGCCGAATGCACTTCAATCGAAGTGTTTCACTTCACTTTTGATTCAAACACTACGTCACTCCATTTTTCCAGAAAACACTCCATTTTGCTAAAAACGTTTTCTGAATTAGGCAGTGATAACCTTTTTTTTTTCTTTGGTCATCCAAAAATGTTGTGATGTTCGGTGACTTGGACCCACATTTATCAAATCACTTCACCACACTTCACTTTTTCCACTTCGCACAAAAATTCTGTCCCGGCAACCCTGAGTACTACTACTACTATTTTGTTCTACTCCAACAAATCAGCTGATCTCGATTGTCATTCTCACTGAAATCACTAACATTTTTACTCTCTCTTTCTTACCGACTTATCCGGTGCAAATATTCATTCATTTATTTATTAGCAAATCAAAATTATAAAGGTAAACACGGCATGACGAGAAGGCGGAAAAGTGAGAAACTCTAATTAGAAGAGAATGAAATGAATTGCGCCGAGGTAAATACGCGGAAAATGTAAAAAGTACCGATGTTAAATAATTTCAATTTTGAAAAGAGAAACTGAGAAGAACAGACCACCGAAAAGTAAATACACAAAAGAAGAACACAAAAATTAGGCCATCCGCCAAGTTAGGGTAACAAACAAGAATAACAAAACTTAAGAACTACCGGTTAGTTCAGCCAACGTGTTCCGTTGACCAAATATTCGGAACCTTCTTCCGATATTCGTACAAATCCCGCATCAAGTGCTCGCCACTTGAGTCTTCCGGTGCACGGAACAAACGAAGTAAATATAATTCTGACAATGGATCTGTTCCAGAACATGGCCCAACGGTTGCAAGACTTCCTCGGTGAGTTTGTGGAACAATTGCTGATTGCAAAATCGAATTCTCTAGAATTATCATAATTTTTCGTTTTCAGCGACCTATATTGACGTGGACTACTCCTTGTGGTTGTATCGCCTGTTGACGCCCATGATGGTAACATTCCTGCTGCCCCTTGTCTTCGTGGCACTCATCTATATATCCTTCCTTGTGCTCTTCATATATAAATTGCACAGGTGAGTCGAGTCGCCTTCACTTTCAATATCGAGGCTGAGTTGACTTTTGCCTCGATTGCAATTAACTCGCTGACGCGGTGATCTGCCGGTCCGAGAAGCCTGTTTTGAAGTTAATGCATTGTTTTCATTGAGCATGCAGTATGCATTTTCCATTCATATTTGAATAAGAAATTCTGTTTTTTTGTTGCAATTATAATGCGACTGCAATTAGTGACCAGAAGTGATCTTGATAGACCTCTTGTTCGTTTGTCTAAGCTCACTAGTTTTAATTCAGTCGTTAGAAATAACTTGTTTTTGATTGGTCTCTGATTCTGCTCGAACTGCGATCAATTCATTATATTATTAAGGTTCATACAGGGGTTATTTGCAGACGTGTTTCTTTATGTTGCTCGATTTCATTTCACTCGATTTATACTGTCGTTGGTATCACAAATACGCAATATCGGTAATGATTCCCTTCCACATATGTATAAGTAATTTGCTTAAAAAAATGTATTACTAAATATCTGAGACTCTTATCTTGGTGTGTCAGGCGAGAATCCTACTAATCAGTACTTGCGGAGCTTTCCCATTGTTTTAGTGAATTTTGACATCCATTAAATATCGTATGTTCGAGCGATTGTTGGTTCTCTTAGTCATTGCTTATTTATTTTTTTGTTGTTCTATACATGGTTTATACTGTCCGATAAGTCCAAAAAGATCGATAGGTCATATTCTTGTTTTTTAATCAAAAGAAAAAAGTGTTCATTGAACTTGAAATGTATATTAAATAACTTAATGCAATGTATGTATGTATACAATTCGAATTATAAGTTATCTATGCAAAATAAATTTAAAATATTCGTTTAATCTTACGTTTGACCCTCTTCATATCTCTCCATAGACAGGTGATCATGCGCGCTGTTCAAACCGATCGGAACTTTTGGGAGTTTGGTCGCAAGCTGGTCGCTGCCATTTGGGATGCCCACGCGCGCATTTATCATGGCTACGAGGTGATTGGCATGGAGAACATTCCTCAGGAAGGCCCAGCATTAATCGTCTACTACCACGGCGCAATTCCGATCGACATGTATTACCTAAATTCACGAATGATGTTGCAGCGCGATCGCCTGATCTACACAATCGCTGACCGCTTCCTATTTAAACTGCCCGGCTTGGGAACTCTCTCAGAAGCCTTCCACATCAGTCCCGGCACGGTACAATCCTGCGTGAACATTCTGAAGGAAGGCAATCTGCTCAGCATATCACCTGGTGGCGTGTACGAGGCCCAGTTCGGCGACCACTACTATGAGGTTTTGTGGCGTAATCGTGTCGGCTTCGCCAAGGTCGCGTTAGAAGCCAAAGTGCCCATCATTCCTTGTTTTACGCAAAACTTGCGTGAAGGTTTCCGCCAGGTTGGAATCTTTAGGACGTTCTTCTTGAAGTTGTACAACGCCGTCCGCATTCCTGTTTATCCGATATATGGTGGATTTCCTGTCAAGTTCCGCACGTACCTGGGGACGCCCATCGAGCACGATGGCAGTCTCACGCCCGAGCAGTTGCAAATAAAAGTATGTGCATTCGAATTCTCAGCATTAATATTCGTATTATATTATTGATTTAATCTACATTAGGTCGCAACAGCCTTGGAAGAACTCATTAATAGGCACCAGCGCATTCCGGGTAGTATTTTCCATGCGCTAATCGAACGCTTCCCTCCATTTAGAAGTAAAAATGACTAGGTTGGTGGATGGTTTAATACCTGTTACTTGGAAACTAATCTCTGCTATTGTGTTAACAGTTTTTAATTAAGATATAAGACTTTGAATTTACTTCAACCTTTACAAAAGATAAGCCTGTCGTCACAATTTCTACAGTAAGTTATGAACAATTGAACACCTCTTAGAAGAACCCTATGTTTAGTGTACTTAAAGAGATTATGTTTGAATTCAATTCAAAGGAACTTTCGGCCACATCTGCGCCCGGAATACTATATTTTCGAATAGCTACCTTTACAAAATATTTCCATTTGTATCTTTTTTGTAAATCTACTTTTAAGTTACTTTAAGTGTACTAAGATAATAATTCGATGTTTACCAATTGGTTGTTACTGGTTTTGCAAGAATTTTATTCGAAATAGAGAGTGTAATGTATTGTGTAATAGCGTGGTGTAAGTAGTACAGAATAAAAATATTATTTTATCTGATGCCATACCCTGTGTTGGTAGGTTTTCATACAACCATAACTTTTATAAATCAACATCCTGTTTTCTTATAAGAAAATAATAACTTTTTTTTCGAATTGTGTGGATCAGTTTAAATTAGTATATATTGATTATGTAAACTTTACATTTACAATTGTGTAGACGTCAACAGTGCCTGGGTAAACATATTTTCGAAGAGAGATCAAGTTTACCTACTGTCTGAATCCCAAAAATTCATAACATAAATATCGACGATTCAAAAGGTAAACAGATATTCTATGTTCGATTGCTTCAAATCAACTTTAATCACTAATAAATATTTAAATAGCCTAATATTGCTCCGCCATCATAAGGAGGACTAGTGAACTCCATCCGGTGAAGGGGTTGCAGCCCTTGCCATGTCCTGTTGTATCATCGTACTGCTCCCAAATGTACCCGGTTCGTTTGAACTCCCTGAACATGTTGCCAATTACGTTCTCGCGCAATTCGCTGTAGATGGTGCGTGCTTGTCCCGCGTATGGACCCACGACGGTGCCGTAGTGCTTGAGAGCCTTCAGTGCCAGATAATTCATGTTCACCCAAATGGGACCGCGCCAATATGGCGGGTCATGTTCTGTGTTGCGTTTCATGTACAACGGCGACGTTTTCGACAGCGAACGTAGACCGAATTTCGTCCAGAGAATGTTGGGATCACGTATGTCATTTAGTATCTTAGCTAGGTACAACGAGTCATTCTCAAGTATTTCCAATAAAAAGGGGAACAGATTGACGTAACCGAATGTGGAGTCGACGAATTTGTAGTCGGGCTGCTTCAGAGTCACACGAACCATCTCCAGCTGCTGTTGTTGATATTTTTGCATATTTTTTTGCGTAACTTGGGGACGTTTCAACACAACTGAGTCGGTGTGCATACCCCAGTCAGAGTAGGTCTCAGTGAAGGGGCTCAAATGCTGATCATTTAGCAGCTGGTTATCTGATAGGAACGAGGCAGTCTCATAGTATTTGATGTCATCTTTACCCAGCAAAGAGGAGAGTTCACTCATGACGCTGGCGGCAAATGCGATCCAACAACGCAGGTCAACATGCCGTTCTTTGCTGGTTGGATGAGATGCGCGCGGGAAGTCATCCAAACCAGATGTTAGAGTCTTTGGGTTCAGTTCACGATCGCCAATAGCATCACGACCGCGCCATTGATAAGCGCCGAGAATATCACCTGCAAATGAAAGCAGAGTAATACTTAAGTATAACAATCGGTTGCTTTATATGTCTTACCGCGTTGAGTGGTGTTGAACCAGGCGAACCATGCTTGCAGTCTGGGATATAACCGTTCTAATGTAGCGAATCGGCTCTTGATTAAAAGCTCCTTCTTGTGATGAGAGAGGATTTTCTTTAGTGTGAGGAAAAACGTTGGTGGATTCGCATTAGAATTGCGCTGAATCACAAACTCGTCCGGGACTTTGGCCAACGCCTCCACTCCAAGGATCTGCTCTCGAGGAATCCAGCCTTCAACATTCAGCAAGTCAAACCAATGGCATATTATATCCAATTCAATGTCCAAGTCCCAGGAGGAAATTATCAGCCCATGGAAACCTTCATCCCACAGAAATCCGCGAGGGAAGAAGGAGCGAGAGGGCACCGCCGAGTAGAGTGCACCCTTCCAATATGGCACCGGGTTTTTGGTGTGCACCGATTGCACGCGACTCGAGCCATAGAAGTAACCAATGCCACCGACCATGTTGCTCAAAGCGTATTTGCCGAATTTTATTTCATCTGGAGAGAAGCCTTTTGCCTTCAGTTGGAATGTTTGCTCGAAGCGATTATCGAACTCGGCAATTTTTGCTTGCAGTGACTCGGTGAAGTCACGACCGGTCGGTGGTTTTGGAATGACCTCACCCGGAGAGAATCCGGTGGTCGATTGGTAGGTAATATCCATAGAGAAGTCGACCTCAGCGGTGATTTGAATCGCGATAAAATTTGGATCCGCCACCGGACCAGCGCTGTGCGAGATCATTTCTCCCGGTAGACCCACATAACGGTGGCCCCTTTTGTCACTGAATACACGGAAGTGTGAAAAGACTGTCTCCTTTAGTTGACTCAGTGATGATGCGACAGTGCTTAAATATGACTTGTGGAGAATCTTTCCCTTGATGGGGTGAAAACGAACCTGCCCAAAAATTTTAATAAATTATAGATAATCAAGCGGGAGGAAGAATCATGTGACATACCTGAAATTCACCCAGTCCTAGTGTCTCGCCATAAACGCCAGGTTCAGGGCTCTTCTCATCCGATACATACTTAATGTGGCCATTGGTGCGCTCATCTAAAGCCACGTACCAAATCAGCGATATTGAGCGGTCCCAGGCGTTGCTCGTATTCCTCACGGAAATCCTCGCTGTCCAGTCGCCGCCGAATTGCTTGCCGCTCGGATACTTGACGAACGATGTCTTGATCTCGAAGGGCAGATCGCGAATCTCTTGCACTCCGAACGTGCGTCCGTCGTGATGGGTCCACCCGTAGTGGTCCAGATTGTCGCCCAGGTCACACCAATGGCGGATGCCCTTGCCTCCGTGGCCTAAGTTCGAGGGCGTGTACCACATTAGGCCCATCACTAGCGAGTGCGGATCGCGTGTCTTCAGCCCGAAGTAGTTGCCGGGCCGATAGGTGCCCCAGTAACGTTCCGGGTCGTCCAGGCCGCTGCGCAGAACCATTTTCTGGTTGTCGAAGGGTGTGTTAACGCGCGTCTCCAGATATCCGAGGTAGCCGAAGTACGAGGCAATGCCGAGACACAGACAACCGATGAGCGTCTTCCACTTGTCGAGTACAAAGCGGGAGGATAAATTAAAGCTGGTCTTTTTTTTGGAGAGTTTGGGTACCTTGCCTCCGCTGACCCCACTGCTGCTGCTGGCGCTGTGCGTCGAGTTCGAGTCGGTTGCACTGTGCTTGGCATTGGACTTGCTTTTGGAGCCGTGGCCCGACGCGTGGTTGTTGCCCGACACTGCGGCAGCATTCGAATGCGATGAGGTCGTTGTCGGCGTGCTGCTGTTGGTGTCGTTGTTAGCATTTGTTTTGGCGGCGTTGCCGCTGCCACTGGAGCCGGCTGCTCCGCTGCCAACGTTGCGTCTCGGACGAGCCATGAACCCGGTCAACGCAGATTTGTCTGCTATGTGGAAGAGGTTGAAGGCAAACTATAACTGCAATAGATTGTGGTTGCTGTAGTTCGTCAGACATTGTATGATTAGTTACTCACTTTTTGGTACTTTTATCAACAGGGGAATTGGGAATTTACTGAAAATATAAGTTGAGAAATTTTCGCATTTTCCGGCGCTGGCGAAAAACACACGTCAACGAAAGCCGTGAAAATGTACACAAAACGATTACAAAAACAATTCACGTTATGTGGGAAACACATTCGATGCGGCAGCGGCATTGCGTCAAACGTCAAAATTATTTTGACATTAGTTCTATAGAGACGATTATTTGGAATGCAACACGACGACATGTGTCATTTGTCAAAATCGTCTCTTTCTCTCATTTTCTCTCAAATTATGTTTGTAAATGGGAATTTTATTGATGTTTTTCTTATTAAGTGTTAAGATAATTATCTTATTTATATAACATGATTTGTCGCTGTCGGATTCAAAATATTCACTATTTCTAGAAACACGACGACAATTCCCTCCGACGCCATGTTGTTGTCTGTCGTGTTGGTAGTCGCGCCGCATCGAATTGTGTTTTCCACATAAAGTCTTCGACTCCACAGGGTGAATCAACAACGACATTAACTGTATTGATGTTACTGCTATTGGGCAATAGATGTCGTTTAATAAGTTATTAAACCTTTTCTTTTAAGTTCTTCTGGACAATAGATGTCCATGTTAAAAATTCGTAGCTATTAACATTTACAACAGTACCTTTCAAACGTTCAGGGGAAAGTCTTAACTATCTACCGATAGATGACCTATCAATCTATTTACAAAATCGAGCAAAAATTTGAGGAGGAAAAAATCGCGGCCACTCGTTACTTCTTGAATTTTTGGTCTCTGTTCTTGCAAATTCGTTCGTTTTTTGTCGTTTTCGTTTCAAGGTTATTCGAACCAGAAGCGCGCGCGCGAAATTCAAAAAATAGTTTTAATTTCATTAAAATTTTGTGTAAATTAATTTAAATAAATCATAAGTAAATATTATCAAAAATGATGATGAACAACAACAACAATTTATTGCGTGTCCTGCGAGGTCCTCCGGCAGAGTTGCCGCAGACTGAGAGCGGAAAACCAAGTCCGGAAAACTAGCTCCAAGAAGTCCAGGAACGAGTCCAGATGCTAGAGTGGATGGCCGTGTGTGTGTGTCCTGCGCACGAAACGCTTCTTTTTTTCACAGAGCGCGCGGAGATCATAAACGTCGAACTTTCTCTTTTTTGCCTTTGTTGCAAAATTCAGTTAAGAAATTTAAATTTTTCAAAAACAATGTTCGAAAATATAGCACGAAAGATAAATGTTTGTCAATATTTATTCTACACACAGGGAAAAACACTTCAAGCTTCAGTACAAAACCCTTGTGTTCAAATATGAAAGGGCGTCAAAGAGAAAAATAGTAAAATTAAAAAGGAACACTTTTAAATTTGTATTGAAATTTTTCACTTTGAATTTAAAGTGAATACTTTTGATCACAATTCAAAAGTGATCAATATAAAATGGCTCAAATTAAAATACAATTGAATGTATTCTTTGTTATTTTATTACGTGTTTATGTATGTATGTATTTGTTACATTTTTATATTTCTATGATTGCTATGATTTTGAAGAATTTACTTTGAAATTATATATTTTACCATGTTTTATTTTATTTTAAAAGTGTTCACTTTTAATTTCAAAGTGAATATTTCCTCAGATATAATGAAAAATTCAAAGCGAACACTTTGAAAATAAAATTGAACACTTTTAATTTGTATACGTTTTTATTCACATCTACAATTTTGTGGAGAAACGCTTTAAATTCCATCACTTTGAATTCAAACGTGACCACTTTTAAATTTAAATTAAGATTTTTCCCTTAGTTTGTACTACACTATTTATTCATTTTGTTTTCATACTCATTTCTTTGCTTTTCTTATGTCTACGTTTCCAGTATCTAAATTATTTAAATTTATTGCAAAAATAAAATAATATATATGTTTATTTAATTTTAAGAAGAATTTGGTGTTGGTTGCGTTCGTTTCTAAATGTCTGCTGTATTGAATAAATAATTAAAATATGTAATAAAATAAAATGTTGCCAATGAATGTATGTAGATTCTATCATAACAATTCATACTTCTTTTGTAAAAATATTTGAAGTGGGACTAATTTCGGTTCATTAGATACGCCCCTCATCGCTGCATTGTCATCATCAACGTCGTCGCCTACTTCTGACATCGTTGCGAGAAAAAAAAGCTTAAAACTTATACCAAAAAGAAGAAGAAATTGTAATAATAAAATAATCAAATGACAAAAAAAAAAACGACTCGAATCCAAACGGACGAAATGCGTTGTGTCCAATAAAATGGAATAATTTGGGAATGTTCGTCCTTTGATGCGAGAACGCATGCTGAAAGAAGGAAAGAAAAAAAACAATGAGAGTGGAAAATTGCGCAAATTGTGGAGAAGAGACCGAACAGGAGAGGAGATGAGAGGAGCGAGGAGAGCACAAAGAGCCAGGACACCATATGGAGTCTGCGGGCAACGGACCGACAAAGTGAGTCGCCCTCGAATGCGCGATTCGTCACGTCTGTCACATTAAGCAGCAGACAGACAGACAGAGCAGATAAACCCAGTCCACTGGGGGACGATGAAGACCTCAGCTGTGTAACCGAGAAGCCTCAGCCAGGTAAACAATTGGGTGACACTCATCGGAAATAGGGATGGGTCAGACAAAGGGCGGGGAGGGGTGGAAAGAGAGAGCGGGAAACGAATTGAAATGTGGATTCTGGGTGTCGAGGGCAGGGAGGGAACGGTCAGACTGGATCAGATCAAGCCAAGGTCCATGGGTCGGAGTCATTCCAAATGCCCAGGTCGTGGCTTCCCACAACGTCTTCTTCTTCGTTCGGTCCACTTCCGGAGCTTAAGTTCTAATGTCTCGTTCCCATTGAGAGTTCCGCGGTCCGGGGCGAAGATTCAATCGTCGTGATGATGTCTTCTTCGTGTGCTTGCGAGAGGGTTTCGCTTCTTAAACGTCGGATTATTGCTTCATCAACACCTCACTCTTCTTCGTTCTTTCTGTTTCTTTCCTCCTCCTCCCTCCGTTTGCGCTCAGCCTCTTCGAAGCGGCGGCGCACCGCAAAACATTAAATTTGGGGGTTACCAGCAGAACTGAAAGGAGCGCGAATGCCTTCCCAGAGGTTCGCCCTGATTCCCTTAAAAAACACAATGCGACTCCGGGCGAATCCTTTCAAATGCAAATTCGACGGCTTCATGGTGCGCACTATAAAACAGCGACGAGGGGCGGTACGGGACGAGGCGTCTCTCGTCCGATGGTCTGGCTTCACAGCTTCATTGAAGACCAACTTCCTCACCTCCCTCCCTCCCGTCGCTTCTGATCCAGCCCTAATCCGCGCGCCCTCGGAGTCGGTCACGCAGCCGTCCACGACTGGCGACGACCACGACTTCGGACGACGGCGAGAATACGGCTTGTTTATGCGGAGGCGCGGCTCCAGAACCGCCCCGGCCGCTCCCGGCGATCGTCCGTCGGTCAATCGGGCGGCTCGTTATTAGACCTCTCATCGGCCGGTTGGTCAACGTCCGCTGCTGCGCTGACCACGGCCTTGGCCACGGGTGCCTCGATGCGTCCCTCGTTGCCGGGTGCGGCGAGCGCGTGTTGCACAATGGCTGCCAATTGGGTTCGGTCCGGCGAGCGATCGCCCATCGTTGGAAGGGGGCGTCGGCGACGTCTTTATTGCCTGCGATCGAGTTGTGCCTGTTGTTGTTGCTGAGGTGCTGATGTCCTTCCACTGTGGCCGTTGTTTTTTGCAGGTGGTGCTAAATTGTCAAAACTACCGACTGTCGATGGCCCGATTGTCCAATTGTCGCCTGCCGTCTGGCGATGATCGTGTCTCGATCGGCATCGGCCAGGACATGCTGTGCCGTGCCGTGTCCTGCTCATCGTTTGCTCCTGGACCGGTTGCGGCTGCTGATCTGCTTCGAATTGCCCTCGAAGTCAGCGGGAGGCAACGAACGAAGGAACGGACGGAAGCTGCTTTCCTGGAAGCGACGCCGGGCCTCCGTAAATCCCAGTGGGGTTCGCTGGGCGCTGTCCCGGGTCGGTTGGACAATTTATGCTCCTCCAAGAGACCTGTAGGCTCCTCTTGGAATCGATGCTCATTGGCCGCTAATTTCAGAATCCTGTCTTCCTATAAAAAGGATCATTGGCTCATTCTGCAGTCCTTTAAAAGGGATCCCGTGATAACCACTGTGAATGACGAGTCCTTGCGAAGGTCTCCACTAGCAAGAAGCCATCGTCTTGTTGCTCAATGGGGTCCTGAAGATGTTGCCGACTACCCCAGGATTCGACACTCGTATATTTTCCATGCGGTGACCACGATTGCGCTGACCCGATGTCCTGCGGAGAGAGATAGAGATGTCTGGAGATGGCCCTGCGAATTCTATAAATCAACAACTATCCGACAACAACTCAAACTCCGACAACAACTCTATCGACAAGAAGCTATAACAACAATTTAAGGAAACTAACAACAAGTTGCGACGCAGCGAATCCTGGAAACCGAGTCGATGGCAGATGTGAGGCCCATTAGGGAACCATGCGCCCTGGTGTTGTGCCATGTTGCGCCCAGACGGACAGACAGACGGACGCACGGATGGACGAACGGAGGGAAGAGGAAGAGGAAGAGAGAAAAGGACGATTGACAAGTTCATCTGACGCTTGACAGTCCAGGGCGTCCAGAACGGGACGACAGCCGACGACGTCCCGCCAGGAGCCACAGAGCAATTAGAGACATATTTGTCGGTCTTTACGAGCGCTCGAGATGGTTGGAGCGATAGAGGATCGTCGGCACGCGGTGATCTCGGACGTGACGGCTGGATGACGGAAATCGTGACGGGGGAGGGAGATAGAGCGAGAGAGGGAGGGAGGGAGGTGGGGAGTTAAAGCGATATCTTAATTAACCCTCGACCTTCGATCTTCAACCCAACCCAACTCGAGGTGAGCATCACGTTTAGCGACCAGATTGCAATTCAAACAAAATTCCTACTTCGTGATGGAAGGAGGGTGATGTGGGCGAGAAGTTCCACCAATCAATACAGCAATCACAAGTAGACCAACAATAATAACAATAATAGATGCAACAATAACAATTATAACAACAATAACAATTATTGGAGCAACATCAACAACATATAATCACAAAGATCTATTCGCCATTTAGGGGCAAATCCTAATTGAAAACCCGAATCGATTTCACGGGAATCCGCTTATCTGCAGAGCGAGGACCTCGAGGGAGAGGGGGATGACGAGGGCCGTTGACCCCTCCTCCTACGCAGCTCTGCCTCGTGCGCTCCGATGGAGATGGAGAATTGACGGATGTCGATGCAGGACGCAGGACGAAGCGCGCGCCAGTAGCGGATTCGGCGAGGGCACCACATGCGACGAGGCGCTCGTGTGCAGCCAGCTGACCGTGAAAATAAAAAAACCTCACCGAAAATAAAAAAGACTCCATCGAACGGACGAGGGACGAAAGACGAAGACCCAGAACTCGAGCATCGTCTTGAAAAACGAACTGAAATCTGGCAATAAATCTTTAAAATCCTCGATATCCTGGCTGCCCGCTGACGGTGGCAGCGACAACATATTGAGCTGCCGATAAGGTCTCGGCAGCCGCTCGAGTAGGGCATCGACGGCGACACCTTCGTCCGACGGCGGCGGCGTCCTTGCCCGAGCCCTCGTCCTTTCCGCTTACGATTGGGCTCGATTGAGTCCTTCGATTGAATCGTTCGATTGAGTTCTGCTCGATGGAGTCGCTCTCGGCACTTGGGAATATCGAAGTCGAATCCCTTGGCTCCAAGTGGAACACCCGCCACCTTCCGCTTCAGCTCGTGCTCCTCGCTGGACCAGATCCAGGGTCGTCCTTTGTGACCTCCTTGGGAGGGACGGATGGAGTTGAAGGCTGGAGGCTTCTCTGTTGAAGGATTCGTTCTCTTTTCCTCTGGCATTTCCATCGTCAGCCGCAACAACAACGATTACATGGAAGTGCTCCAGATGTAGGAAAAAAACGACAGAAGGACCAATCGAGTCCTTATTAGCAACAGGACGAGAAACAAACGATGATCGAATGAATGCATAATTCATGAGTCGAGCTCAACAACAAATTGGCTCAGGTTGCGTGAGGTTGGATTGTTTATGTTGTTGTTGTCCTTGTTGTGCAAACAAAACACACGAAGGAGGAGAAGGAGGGGCAATCGGCTAACAAGGATATCAAGTAATACGATCGACCCGATCCTCATTACAAGGATCAAGGATCAACACTTGGCGCTGCGATAGAGATCTCGGCGGCATTCAAATGCCGTCGCCGAGGCAGACAAAATTATTCGTAATTCGGAGCAGGGCAAAGGACGAAGGACGCCGAGGCCGAGACCGAGACGAGGCGAGCAGGAGAAGGAGGCAACTGAGAAGGAAAACAAAGATCCAATTACTCTCGCTGCGGATCGAAGGATCATTGATCACGGCAACGCTTGCGTTCGGTGTCAAAACAAGATGTGAAGATAACGACAACACAATAACAATAACAACAACAACGAGCTCAACAACAGCAGCAACTACAACAAGATGACCATCAGCAACACCAAGTGGCGAAAAAGGATTTGTTGATTAAGTAATAACGAGAAGGATCGTCTATTCCTGGTAGGATCGCCTCGTTGCACGAGTGCCGCGAGAAGCACTTGAGCAGGACGTCGTCGAGTTATTCCAATTAATCGTCCTCTGCTCGTCCTTGTTGCTGTCGCATGCGAAAACGCGTTGACACTCGTCGAGCTCTCGGATTTATGTCCTCGCCTCGTTCTCGTGTTGCGGCCAACTGCTCCTTGTCTGCGATTGCGCATTAATTAGGAGTCGGTGGCAGGACGGTCGTGTCCTGAAGTGGCTCCTGGCGCCACCGTTCGGTGTCCTCGTGTCCTTCAGCGGGCCTCGTTCAAGGGCTTCCCAGAAGATCAGAAGCACTTCGAAGTTCTGGGGAATTTCCCGCGCTCTGGAAGCAGGATCGTGAAGGATCTCGTTCAATCGATTCCTTTACTCAATTCCATCGATCGATCGGCAGTTGGACAGTTGGATTCAGAGAGAGAGTGTTTTTTGAAATCGATGGAGAAATTTCCCACCTCGCGGGACGCCGCCCTCCTCCTCCTCCTCCCGAGCCCGGAGCTTCCCATGCAGAGCCTTTAATTAAAATCCTGCCACGACGCACAACCCCTTCCTCGCTCTTCCCCGCGACTTCCTCTGACACGGACTCACGCGGCGCGTCCTCGCAGATGTTGGCCCAACAGAAATTAAGCCAAGGACTTCGTTCGCGCTCGAGTGTCGAATGCGTAATCGACAAAAAATCAAAACAATTCCGAAATAAATAAAATTGTGCATCGACGAATTCGATTAAAAGAAAAAATTACAATCGCTCCGGCCCGGCAGGACACACGACGCCCGACGCGGCGCAGGACTCAGCGTGAAGAGCAATTGTTGCCGATGCCGTCGACGAGGTGACGGGGACGGAAACCCTTGCCGGATCGTCCTGGCCGCATGCAAAGCGAGCGCCGGGCCCTCGCGTTGTGGGCTCGCGGCCCAGGCCACAACCGAGGTCTACCAGCGCGCAACCCCGCCAGGCTGGTCTCGACCCCTCCTCCCTCCCCCCTCTCGCCAACCCGACAGTCCTTTGTAACTTTTATTAACTGAGCGACGTGGTCGACGGGGGGCGACCGAGGGGCGAGAGAATAGTTTGCCGTGAGAGGCGACACTTCTCAAATGAAACCTCTTTCAACTCGCAGACGTGTGTGAGACTGCGCTCATGTGAGCGTGTTAGTGTGTGTGTGTGTGCTCGCCGACTGTCGTCATTGTCCTTTATTATCCTTTCAATTATGCTGAAGCGCAACATTTTCCACTCGGATGACGCGGTGAGTCCGAGGGCGAGAAGAGTTGTTCTCTTCTTCAGAGGTGTGCTGGAGAGGGATGGAGTGAGGTGAGGTGAGTTGGGCAGGGGTGGGTCGAGGTGCTCGAGAGCAACAACCACGACAACCATTCAGAATATTCATTTCATAATTATTTCAATAACAACAGCGACACCAACAACAAGGATCTACTGTAGAAATCAACAATCAACACGACATCCGAACAACAAAAGGACAAGCGAGGACCTCGCGCGACTTCCACCAGGACGACGCAGGATCGCCTGACAAAGCCGGGATCATCCGCTGGAGCGGCCGCCACTGTCGTCTCCTTCGTCGTCGTCGCCACCAGGAGGCGGACGCAGGACGAGGGCTCGTTGCGAAATTAACGCGTCACTTTATGACAGCGGGAAGCACATCCTTTTTTCGCTTCTAATAACTCGCAGGTGGGGAGAGGGGCAACGAGGGACGAAGGACGAGGTCGAATAAAAGAGTTTTCACTTCAATTAGATCCCATGGAGTGCGGCAGCCAAAGGAAGGGGGAAGGAGAAGTGGGTGGGGTCGAGAGGGACTAACGAGAAACGTGTGTCTAACGAAGGATCTGCGCAGGCAGGCAGCACGACCCGACCACGACCAGATCCCGGGCCAGAGGAAGAACATTTTTAGCAAAAAGGATAATCCAATATTGATGGCATTCGTGTGGGAGGAGAGCGAGTGTGAGTGGGTGATGGAGGGAGAGAGAGAGATTGCGGAAGAATGGGAGGGATAATTTCGGAAATATGTTTTGATTGGCTCAACGCGCGCGCGCCAAATCAAATCAGGGCAAAATAAAGGACCCGGGGATGACGAAAGGTCGTCGGGTGTCGGGCGTCAGAGGCGCTGACGTGTGGACAAAGCCCTTTAGGGACACGCATCCTTCCCACCATTCTTGCTACTGTTTTCGAACGCAAACAGGATTAATTTCAATCGACAATGGGTCCTCTTTCTCTGCCTCCTCCTCTGCCACGGTCGCGTCCGCAGCTGCCGGGGATTTGCTCCTAATTTCGCGATCCCAACGGATCATGCTCCTCCGTCCTACACCTTGTTTGTAGTATGAGGGGCGAACCAGTTGTCTGATTGGGCTAGCTTTATTTTTATTGCAGGTAATCGAAAGCCCTTTAAGACCTCATACACACTTTTTTTCGATTTCTCGATTTGACGCCAACACAACTTGTTTGCAGTATTGGGCTAGTTATTTCTTTTTTTTCCTCGGAATTCAGGCTTGAATTTTCACTCGGTGAGTCGTTTTGAATCTCTTGAATCTCTCTCACAAGGATGACCACTTGAACATGGCGAAGACCAACGGAAACCGGGTTAACTCCCAACTAATCGAGAGTCTTTGGAAAGCGTCCCTTTCGACTACCCGTAACTCAATCGCCCATTGTTCCTCCATCCAAACCTCCTCGCCTCTTCCTCCTCCTTCTTTTGCCAACGAAGCCATCGAAAACCCTGCCCAACCCAACCCAACTCTCTGTCAAAAATAATGCCGTTGTCCCCTCCTCACAGGGGCTCCCAAGTAAATATTGATTTTCGCAATTAGCACCGTGCAAGGATAACAATATCGCTGAGTGGCTGACACTGACTGACTGAATGCGTGAGTGGGGGGGAATCCTTTAAAATGGGATGAAATTTCAGACGACACAATGGAGCTCATTATAATTAACATTACATGGTGGCGTTTGGCGGAAGGACCCTTTCGAGGACCTTCGTTTAGGCCGAACACGACCTTTCAATAACGGACCGCGAGTAAGTCATGTGCGACAGAAACAATAACAACAATAGTACGAGTACGAAGGGGCATAAGTCAATTTGCAAAAAGTCCTTAAATATGCTCAAGCAAATAAATGTCCTTTCGTTACATGACACCAGACAATAGCGAGAACAACAATAAACAATTACATGCAAAAACAAGAAATATAACAACAACAGATAGCAATACAAATTTAACAAATTGCCAATGTAATTTGTGCAAAAATAAATTTGTCCTTTTGGCGTTTTTTGCACGGTCACATCGAGGGTTCGTCCTTTTGTCCTTTGCTTTACCCCACGCTCCTCCCCTCGTTCTTCACCACTCCCCTGCAACAACTGAGGGTGTTCGTTGTTGGCGTTGGCCGGCGACTCTGGGAGTCCGACGAAGGCTCGTTGAAAAGTTCCACCAATGTTTGCTAGCCTGGATGGAAGTCCTGCAAACTGGGAGCCAAATAGCAATGGAGATGGAGGAGCAGCTTCACCAGATTGGGTTAGCGTGAAAGGATTGTCCTCGCCGATGGTTCTTTAGACAGCTCATACGGCAATTATTTCCATGTCTTCCCGATTACGTTCAAAGGACTCCATCGCAGCGAGCATTAAATTCGATAAATTCAACCACCCCACAAAAAGCAGCAACAACAGGCGGGGGGACATCTGAAACCCGGACTCGTCCTCGACGACCCTCAAGTGGCGGACGAGGTCCTGGTGCGGCCACGGCCACGGCTGACTGGCAGCATCGAGTGGCGTGAACTTTGCTCGAATTCGAATTCGATAGCGAACTCCCTATCGACTCGAATCGAGTCGGACGCGAGCGAGAACAAACACCGGAATCAAGCACTTGGATGGACAAACAATAATAACAACAACAATGCCAACAATATCAACAACAACAGTAACAACAACGCAACAATTACAATAACAAATCATCGAAGCGTAACAAGGACCTCGCTGGAGTGTTTAATTCGCTCGCTAATGAGCGCCGTCGGCGCGATTGCCAGAAGGGCGGCTGTGGAAGGACGAAGGGCGGACGAAAGGAGCACAGGAAAACCATGAATGAAATCCAGGGCTCTCGGTTCCCTCCAGACCTCCAGTCAGCCCTCGGGGTGCAAAGGTTGCGATTTATCAGATTTTACACTCGTCCGTGCGAGATCGACAGCGTCATCGATCGGCAGGAGGAGGAGGCGGAGGTCCTTTAGCTAAGCCGATCAGCGTCGAACGTCGGGGCGACACCAACAATTTCCGGCCATCATCAGAGAGAGGGCGATCGACAGAGAGCGAGATAGAGGGAGAGAGATAGAGAGAGAGGAACTGCCTACAAACAAGTTCTAGATTTCGGCTCCGATTAGCCGTGATTTGAATTTCACTCTGGGTGCTCGATCCTTCTCCATCGGTTCGGTTGTTTTTGCCTCTCTCTTATCGGCATCGTCGGATCTGGCATCGCTTTGACATGCGATATGTTTACACAGCATTATGCGACAGGATCTCGCAGGACCTTCGACACTCGAGAGTAATTATTGCGCATGTAAATCGTATCAAGATCGTAAAAAAACGGCTCCGATTCAAGTCCTGGATTCAGATTTTATCGCAAGGGTTTCTCCCAAAAAATGTGAGGACGCAACCGGGGGGAGGGAAAGGGATAGCGAGAGAGAGCAGGACAGAAAAATGTCCTCTTGGGCAGTTTGCCAGGATCGATGAAGGTCCCCGTGCGACAGGATGTGCGTCGTTTTGCAATCGTTTAAATGTACTAGAGTCCGGCGGGATTTTGTCGAAATGAAAGCGAAGCGATTTTCAAAGCGTTTTTTAGGATCCTTCACAGGACCTGCCCGATCAGGCGATAGCATCGAGCTCGACCTTTAAGCCGGAACTCACATGCGATGCGATGTGATGCGATTCGGTGTGAAATAATGCGCTGATCCTGTCGCCTGGCCCTCTAATCCTGTTGCGAAAACTCGTCAGGATCGCAGTGAAATGCCTCGGGGACACAATTTGAATGGTTCCTCTCCATCCTCCCCCCTTCCATTTATCCTCTCACGTTGCCTCAGTTTCAATGGCGCCGGAAATGAAATGACCGGAAGTCGTCGCACACCTCCAGTCGACGTCCGACATCCGCCTCCTCCACCCCGCGTCACGTAATTCACGAAATTTATTTTATTCAACAAAATCTCAGTCCTTTCACCCTTCGTCCTTTAGCCATGGCCCACTCCACTCCTTGGAGGCCACGACGTGTCGGTCAGCTTTGTCAACAAGGACCGAGAGGGGGGTCGGAGCTGGGGTCGATCGAAGGACGATTTTTCTACGAGATATAAATTGGCTTCCTGGCCACTGAGGTTGATTCCTTTGGCCTCCGGACAATTTTCCAAATTGAGCGATGTGTGTGTGAGTGAATCGGACCGTGAGTGAATGTGGGCGTGAGTGAATGTGACCGTGTGTGTGTGTGTTTTTGTGTGTGTGGACTTAACTTTCCGACTAGGGTCCGGAGCAAGGTTCATTTAGTGGCTCCAGCGGGCAGCTCTTTTATTAACACCTCAGTAAACATTCGCCTTTCCTCCCAATCTTCCTTCCCACCTCGAGGACAGGGGTCAACTGGGCCGACAGCGTGTGGTCATAGAGAGAGAGAGGGGGTGAGAGAGAGAGCGAAAGTTTCCTCGGTTGGTCGATGGAAACGTGAACATGATTTCGATGAAGAAAAATGTCTGCCCGGCGCATGGACGGAAAAAGGACTTCGATCTCATCCTCATCTCCGTTTAACCCTCATCGCCAACGGACAAATCCGGTCGGCATTGGCTCTATTTAGGGTTAAAGAGGACGGTGAACGGACGGTTGGACGGAGGGCGGTTGGCATGTGTTTCCGCCATCGCCACCCCCCTCCCTCACTCCCGGACTTGACCTGCCCACATGTGTTAACTCGGAGTGAAATCAATGCCGGTCGCAAGGGAGCCGCCGCTGCCGCCGTAGCCTTGGGTTAATTTAATAAAATAAACGGATCCGCATCAGGATCTGGATCAGGATCTCGAATGGCGAGAAGTGCCCGTTGTAATGTGCTTTGCAATATGAGCGAAATGTCCTTTCGTCCTTTGTTTTATCACACACACGCACACACTGACTGAGTGAGTGACGTCTTGTGTCGTCGTCGGCCGCATGTGTGTTCGACAGCCGTCGGCAAGCCCCGACTAAGCAGCTCCCGGTGGGCGGGGGAGGCACAACTCAGCTCGTTTCGTTCCGTCTCTGATCCGAATATCCTTTCGTGCTGGGATTCGGGGTCCATTTCGGCGAGTGGGAGCCACCGGGGCAGGGGGCAAGTGCGAGAGCGGAAGGAGTCGATAAGCGGATTCCTTATGGGCTTATTGTCACGCACGCCTTACGGGGTCCTTTGATGGTCATTTATTGGGGATTCGCAGTCGGCTTTTCCCCGTGGGCGGGAGGTGTTTGGGCCGTGGTGGTGCGGGGGTTGAAACACATGCAAATTTCGGGGCATTCTTTAAGCCGTTAAAAGGAAGCGGAAGTGCTCGCCGTGGCCCAGGATTCGACCGATGGACCCGAGGGACTTCGAAGTGAAATGTCCTTTAAGAACTCCGTCCGTCGCCCGAAGATAGTCCGAAGATCTTTCCAGGATAGCGCGAAGGTCTCTCGAGGCCAGCTCGAAGACATCCCAAAGATATCCCGACGCAGCACTTGACGCTGGCGCCGCGATTCGTGTGAATTCACTTCCAGGACGAAGAGTTGTCGTCGTTGTTGTCATCGTTTTAAATGTGCTTGAGGCGCAATGTTTGCCGACAAGTGTCAAAATTTACGCAAGGCTCGTTAATTGTTAATTGTTTTCCGATAACAATTAACGCCGATGTCCTCGCAGGACATGTGCGTGTCCATGTCCGTGTGCGTGTGTGTAACGCGACACCCAAGGAAGCCGAGTCGGTTTTGGGCGCGACCTGCTAATGGCAGGAGATGAAGAGCAGATCGTGTTGACATGTTTTAAAATCGGTACTCGCAGGATTTACGAGCAGGATGCGTCTTGAGAACCGCTTCACGAAGTCCTTCCATGTGCAGAACTATGTGGGAATCCTTCAGGCAACCGGTGACCGAAGGATTCGTTGCAGTTCAACTTACCATGGAGAAGAAGGGAAAAGAGGGTCAGAGAGAGGGAATGAGAGAGACCAAGAGATAGGCGGGACCTAGTTGCATCCTTCCTTAGTTTCGTTCGAGCAGAAATTCCCACCGCGCCAATCGCAACTTCACGCTCCGCATTCGCCCATTGTCCCGGCGACAATTGCAATTATCGCCGAAGAATCGACCGATCGATCGATCGATCGGAGGACCTCGTGCGGGGATCGTTAATGTTGCCGTCGAGGGCCCATTGTTGGCCCCTTTGTGGCCCGGTGCTCCGAGGTGGGCAACTGCTGCAACGTCCCGCTGCGGTCAGACGAATGCGGTCGACCCGACCCGAGCACCGAGGAACCGTCGCCACATCGCGTCGAATCGATTCGCCGAGCCTCGTTCAAGCCGGGTCGAACCCGAATCGTGTCCAAGTTTCGTTCATCGTTCCTCGCTCCTCACTCGAAAGTGTGAAATCGAGTCGAGGTCCCTCGGAGACGACACAAAAAACCAACAACGAGAACCAGCCGACCATCATGAGGCGTCAAATTGCGATTTGCACGCCTCGCAACACATGCCAAGGACCCGTCGCACCAGGACTCGAAACGACTCGGTTCGGAATTGTGAAAATTTCCGCAATAATGTCATCAAATCCGTGCATCGATAATTGCCGCACCCCCCGCCCCGGCCGGACAACGGGTCCTGGCCAGCCGCTGTCGTCGTCGATCGGCGCAACGAATCGCCTGTCAACGGTCTCGTCGTCTTCTTCTTCCCTTCGCCGACGTCCTGCGGGGACGAGAGACGAGACGAGAGATACCGGGACGAACGAACGACCGATGGAATGTCGACAGTTAGGACGACCGACTGACTGTCAGGACGACTCGCCTCGCCTCTGGCGGAAGAACCGAGGATGCTTTGAGGCGTCCCAGCAGGACGTCCGGGCAGCCGATAAGAACGGGTCCCCAGGGATGACGGCTGACCGAGATCGCAAGGCCGACAGGTTGTGGACGACGATCGGAGTTCTCTCGGTTGAGCGATCGACAGGACTCCGGGGTCCCCCCGCCCCCATCGGTTACACGATTTCATTGTCGGTCGCGATTTCAGTGAGTTTATCAGGACCCATAAAAATAAACTCGTCCACTCGAGGACTCGGGATTAAATGGCACGAAGTGGAACCACTTCAGCGGAAACTCATCCGCCGATGTGTCAGAGCAACAAATAACACGATAACAACAACAACAACGATGATGACAAAAATACCATCGATGGACGGTGGGACGGACGGAAGAACGAACGATAGATGAACAATTAAATATCGAGCTAACGAGGTTGTCCTGGAGATGATGATGATGACGATGGTGGACAAGGAGGATGCTGTTGCTGATGGGCGGGAATGAGACAACAATAGCAGTAAACAAATACTACGACAAAAACAAATACTACGACAAGGACTATTACTAAAACAAGAACAGATACTATGACAAGAACAAATGCTCAAACAAAAACTAGTCCATTCACAACAACAAAGTTTCGCTTGAATGCGACGTGAAAAAATGACAAATAGCTGAACGGTTATAAATATCGGGCTGTGACCGAAGAATGGGCGGGGAGTGGGCGTGGTCGACGGATGGGATTTAGTTTGGAAATAGTTGACATCCGAGCGACATCCACTCGGACGTGGCCACTCTGGCGGCAGTGACCGGCAGGACATGCAATAAATTTCATCGATAAACTTGGCCCAGGACGAAGGGCGAAGTCGCGACGCAGAGAGGAGTCCTGCAAGGCTCAAGCATCGTCCTGCCGGCCATCGGACATGACAACCAACAACTATAGCAACAACTAATGGCGGATTAGCGGACGAGTTTCCAACTGGGGGGAGGCCGCAAAAAGAAACAAAAAAGAACGAAATCAACAAAAACGCCTACAACGAGCGAAACTCCTACAACAACAATCAAGTGTTCAAACGAGAAAAAGTTTCACCGGGCGCCAAGATCGGACATCCATACATATTCATGTATATATGTATGTAGAAGTATATTTTCAGTGGAAATGGGAGTTGGAATTAATACGTGGCCGCCAGAGTTTGGCCCGCATCGTCACGGACGAGTGGCGGACACATTCGTTAGGCCGGCGACCGCCTCCGACTCCCACACGGTCCTTCTCCTCTTCTGACCCCAACCTATTCATCCATTCACCCCCTCACCCTCGTAGACAGTGGCGTCGGTGGCGCTCAGATAAGGGCAATAATTGTTTTGAGCCTGGTGGAGGAGGAGATGGGAGTGGAAAAGACGGAGAGCAGTGGGGAAAAGACAAAAAAGCGAAGACCAAAAATAGAAAAAATGTGAAAGGTGAAGGCGACAAAAGTTTCTGCAGGCTGCGAAAGGAAGGGGCAGAGGTGCATTAGTGTTAGCATGTGAGGAGAAGGAATGAGAGGAAAAGTTTAAGGAGTGAGAAAGATGGTTTAATGAGAAATAGGGTAGAGGGAGTGAACAAGTATATAGATCGAGTGAGAAAGAAGGTTAAACGAGTGGTGGAATAGTACAAAATGTAGAGAAAGTCGCCTTAAGAAGAAGGAGTCTGTTCAGGTCTACACTAGGAAAAGTATCAAAAATTAGATTTCAGCATCTGAGATCCGTCGAGGTCCAGACTTCGATTATTTTTCTTTAGTCCAAGAAATCATAACTATCAAAAACATTGCGGAGGTTTTAATATCCAGATATTCAACATTAGTCGTTTCTGAGTTTTTCGAATGATTTTCGTCCTTGACTCGGATGGGTTTTGCCTTTCCTTTTTATCTTCCTCCACATGACTGGGAGAAACAAACTCCTCATTGGGTGCGGGGTGGTTGGCCGAGGGGTCGTCGCAGTCATATTTCTGCAAATAGTACATTTTTGTAATTTCAATTAAATGAGAAATGCCTTTTGCTCTTCTCTCCTCTTTAGCCAGACGATGGCGGCGAGGACAAGAGACGACAAACAGGACAAAGAGAACAGAACGGCGGCGAGAGCAAATTGACCGAAAGGAGAACATGGCCACCAGGACTTTATTGCGAACATGAAAATCAATGGAATGCGAATGAACAGGACATCGGACGACAGGACGACGCACATCGAAGTGGACGATAAGGCAGTAGGAGACGAAGAAGAAGTTGGACAATTATGAAAAATATATCCACGCATCATCGCAGTAATGTAAATAAATGAACGAGGGCTCGAAGGACACCACGCAAGACACCCCTCGGAGGACGAGGAAGAAAGTCGAATCAAGAGGAAAATTTAATTCCAACGATGGACGGGGATTTTTCTCGGAAATCACGGTGCACGGGCGGGGGTGGCGAATGCGAAGTGAAGATGGCGACCAAACTTGATTAAAAGCACTGGCTGCCGCTCCTCCTCCGCCAACGCCCACCCCTCTCCGTCCAGGGAGACGAGCGCCATTTTTCCTTTGAACAAATGACGACAGCCTCCACCATCTCCGACTCCGTTTGCCGGGGGACGAAAACAATTTCCATCTGGATCGCAAATGTAGCGAAACCATTAGTCGCTGGCTGTCCTCAAGCGTGGCCGCCATTTTGGCCACGTCCTCGCCTCGCGTCTTCGCCCACTTCCGTTTCCGCTTGTTTAAATCTTATTAATAAAAGTCACGATTTAACGATGCGCGCAGATTGAAATTTCAAATAGTTGCCCACCGATGTCCGCCTTTCGTTCCCCTCTCTCTCTCTCTCTGTTTTATTCTCCCTCTCTCCCTCTCTCTTTGTTTCTCTCTGTTTCGTTTCGTCGTTGACGCCTTCACAAGTTTTTCCAAAACATTTCACACTGATGTCGAGAGCAACAACACCTTGTTGTTGTCATTCGATTATTGTTGTATTTGTTATTTTTGTTATTCAACAGTGCAGTTGTAGTTGTCACTTGTGACATTTGGAGAAAAAAGACCAAGAGAAGGAGAAGATTGAGGAGGGGGAGGAAGATGAAGCACACTTGATGGGCGATTAAATTAAGCGCGTCGCGCGTCATTGAAATTTGCATCTGACAACAAAAAGAACACCAAGAATGATGACAATAACAACAACATTTTCAACAATAACATTGACAACAACAATATTGACAACGAGAAAAATAAAAACAGAAACAATAACGACGTCTATTACCCGATTCTACACCCGACTCCGAGACTTCCCCACTCCACGATCTCCCATTGCCAACCGCCCTCCTGCCTGCCCTGCCCCGCCCCTCCCTAGTCACCGAGTGGCTCGTTGGACTCCCTCGTCGAGCGGCCTCCGAGGGCACCGCAGCCCATCGTCCATCGACCCATTCCATCGTTCCACCCCCCGCGGTGTCGCCCCATTTAAATTGTGAATTCGTTGTCGTCAACTCGGAGATTCGTGTCCTACATTTATTGCCTAATCACGTGCGTCAACGCGTTGTGGGGGAGGAAAGGGAGGGCAGATGATGGGAAGAGAAAGAAAAGAGGGGCGGAGGTTGACTCTGAGGCTGAGGTTGAGGGAGTGCAACTGTAAATCTGGCATTTGAGGTGGAACAGAAAGAGAGAGAGGGATGAGGTCCCCATTCTAGTTGGCAACAAAGAAGCCACGTCATCAGCATCAGGACATTTTGATGGCTTCCAGAAGAAGAGAAAAAACAAATCAGCATCAGGTCTAGATTTTGGTATCCATCAGAGGAAGTCCTGAATTCACTGGAGGCGATTTGAGAGGTTTCGGTAACCGATGAGGAGACGTCGTCCTGGGATCCGGTGACTCATGTCCCACATTGGCCCAGGACTCGGGGTCCTGCCGAGCGGTTCGATCTCAATTTTTGCGACCATTCGAATGATTTCTGCGAACCTCGTGCTCGGGTCTCTGAAAATTTGCCGACGCCGATAGAAACCGAAACCGAGAACCAAGAGTCGGTGGAAGCCGAAGGACTTTCTCAAGAGGGGGAGAACGAGTGGAAGATATGGAAAGAGAGAAATATTGTCACAACACATTTCCTGGAATGCCTCTGAGTGCAGCCCGAGTGAACGACTGTGGTTTGTGCGGTGCGAGCGGCATCCTTTGGATCGGCTCGAAGCGATTTCCCAAAACACGTCCTGCCGCTCGCCGTCCGAAACACTTGTGATTGGTAATTAATGAAGGCCTGCGGCAGGACGAGACTCAAATGCCCAAAATGTTGATATCATATTTAGGACGAAGGACTTCGACTCGTCTGTGTTCGTTCGGGCTCCTTAAAAAGCGGCAAATAAAACACCTCCTGCACAGCACGGGGCCGCTCCTCGAAGAGTCTCGAAGGAAACGAGTCTGGGACTCGGGCGAAGGCACCGTCGGGAACCGAGGCCGAGTCACCGAAGGAGACCGAACCAGGTACTGGCCGGCGAGGGGCGGGGGAGGGATTCCGACTAAACGTGCTCGGAGACAAACGGCCAGGGATCGGGATCGCAATTGGAATCGGGTTCGAGCTTGGGTTCGACCGATCGGTAGGACGTCGTCCTGTCGCCGCCGGGTGCCTCGGCCGAGATTCAAGGGCGATTATGGAGTCATCATCACCGGACATCGAGACATCGCAATAATTGCTCGTTTGCACCAGATACGGTCGCTGCTGGTGACAACAACTGAAAGGATAGCGGCAGGACATCGGTCCTTCGTATTTTGCGGGGGAGGCCAGAGAAAGGCGATAGGGAGAAAGAGAAAGACGATAGGGAGAGGGGGTGAGAGAGAGATAGGGAGAAGTTCTTCTTGTCGGTTAATTGTCAAAGCACTCGAGCCAGGCAACGCAAAACCCATCTCGGCAGGGTTTTCAGGACTCGATGTAAATCACGCAACCTGACTTCTATTTCCATTTCCCTGACAATCTCAATCGAGTCTGGGTTCGTGGAACGGCAGGACCTTCGCCGCCGAGATCCTGTCCACAGATTAGGGGGCGGTGGCTGTGGTTTTGATCTCTCTTCGATGTGCCGATGTCCTTTGAGAAAATTAGCCCTTGGCACGCCAGGGACTAAGCCGCGAATTGCGTGAATCACAACGCACGAAGGACATAAATCACGACATTCGCATCATTGATGGACATGTCATCAGGCGGCACACTCTGGTTCGAAAGTGGAATTAAATGTTTTTTCGATGCTATAACTTACAGGTTCAAAATGCATTTAAATGTTTTTTCGTTGTTAAAATTTTCGTTTTTTGTTTTACAATTTGTGTTTTTAAATTTCTATTCATAGAATTTCTAATAGAAAAACATATTTCGTAAAAAGACTTTTCAATTTTTGTGGACAAGCAGACAAAGCCAATAAATTTTTCAATAATTTTTATTTCCATTTTCAGATGTTTTTTAATAAAAAATTAAAAAACCGTTTTTTCAAAATAAGGTAAAAAAGTAAAAATAAAAAAAAAGTATATACATTTTTTTAAAAGAATAAATTCCTATTCAACCAAAAAAAGGTGAAAAAAATTAATAATCTAATTTTTTCTTCCCCCACTTTTTTCTTCACCTCTTCAGGCATTAAAGCACTTTGGAAAGTAATTTCAATCGAGGTTTAAAAATCTCTCAACTTTAAAACCCTCCACCCGCAAGTCCGAGACCCACTACACCCAGAGCTCCATCCAGCCTCGCCATCTCGATCTGTGAAACTTTTAATTAGCCTCAAAACAACAACAGCCACAATGACTACAACATGAGACAAAACTAGTGCCGACGCCTCCTGGACACCATCGGCTGCCCATTGGCCTCAGAGGACAACCTAATAAAACACTTCCCAACAACAAAAATAACAGAAGCTCATGCATAATAGAATCACTGGGTGCGAGAAGAGGGGAAAATGAGAGCAGTTGGAAAGGGAGAGGGAGGGGGATGGAAGAGAGGCAGAGGGAGATTGAGAGAGGGAGAGAGGACGACTGGACCCTCATGCAAATTGCATGGCTGGAAGTAAGTGGCTCAGCGTTCTGCTCCAGTGGCTTAGCCGCCCTCCTTCGGCGAGATTTGTTATCTCCGGGCACTATATTGCCATCGCACTCGCTCATTCATGCACTCATTCATCCGTCCGTTCCTTCATTCCTTCATTCGTTCATTCACTCGCGCAGTCAGTCGTCGTCTCTCTTCGTCGTCCCTCATCGTCATCCGTCGTCAGGAGCTCCATCTGTGATGCTTTTTTTCCGTCCTCGCCCCAGTCGGACCCGGTCACGTTGGATTTATCTGCGCCGTGAAGCTGCTCCTGCTGGTTCTGCTCGGCGCCATTGCGATTGTGGCCTCATCCGAATGTATGTGTGTGTGTGCAGCAGCAGCCCCCACTGCAGCAGCTCCAACGAGGCAGAAACAAAGCAAATCCAACCGGCTCCTGGTGGCCGCATGGTGGAGGGCGTGGCGACGAGGAAGGATATGCTTGTGATGTGAATAATATTTTCTCAGGATAAGACCAGGAGGGCGATGGGGCGGAGGCGACGCAGGACATCTGGACATCGCACGTACGTCGCACGGGTCACCCACATGACACGAGGGCAGGCCATGAACCAGGCCAGGAGGAGGCTAGAGAAGGAGAAAACGGTGGAGAGGGTGTGGATAGGAGTAGAGAAGCGTGGAAGAGGATCCGAGTGACATCCGTCCAATGGCGTTTTAGAGATTTCTTTTGTGTTCGCGCGTGCTGCGAGAGAATTCAGTTCTTTATTTCTCACTCTCCCTCTCTCTCTCTCTCGCATTCTCTGTACTGTTTCGCTCTCGACTGGTTTTTCGTCCTGGAACAAGAGGAGTTGTTGTTGCTGCTGTGTACATGACACTGACAAGTCCAATTTGCATTTGGCTTAAAGTGTTAGCCACCGGGTGACAGACATTAAATAATTAACGCGAGTTGGAGGGAGTTGGAGTGGAAGAGGGAGACCAAGGAAAGTGAACAAAGGTGAAGTAGAGACAGAGAGAGATAGAGTGAGAGAGAGGAAGAGATAGGGATCAGTAGGAGGAAAATGTGAGAGAGATCTGCAGCGAAAGAACGAAAGCTGGAAGAGATGAAGGCTATAAGAAGAATACAGGGTCCCAATTATGCAGGTGATCGATACCAAAAACATTATCTTTTCTCGTTTTCATCGAATCATTCTCTCCTTTTTCTCTCTTTCTGGACATCCAACTTCGATTCTTTCTCTTTCTTCTCCCTTTCCACCTGTCCTCGGCCTCATTCCATCTCCGATTATTTCGCAAATATTCTGTATTTAATGAATGAATGGAAAATGCAGTATTGCAAGATCGATAGGAAAAAGGAGGAGCAAGAGAGAGAGAGAGAGAGAGAGCGATGTGTGGAAAGAGATTTCAATGAAATCCATCAATAGAATTAATTAAACAACCCCGTCAAAGTATTTGTTTCTTATCTGCACAGCGAGATGCTGAGGATGAACTCCAGTTCAGGACCTGGTCCGGTTCCAAATGCAATTAATTAAATGTCGAAAATTCCAGTTGCTGCTGATGGGATCGCTAAACACCCACGCGAACTCCTGTAATAACAAAAATCAACAACAACAAGCACACATTCGTATTACATACCGACCATATAAAGATTGGCTGCATCATTGAATCTAGTGAAACCCCCGCTTTCGCACGTCTCCTTCGGTATACCAGGACTCCAGGATGGTGGGGAGCGTGTGGCGGATGGGGTTCTTCCAATCGATTGACGTGGATCCTTCCTTGGAACGCATCAATCGTTTTTAATGTTGAGCTCCGGGCAACAACGAAGCCAAAGAGAATGAAAAAACCTCAACGATTTTTGCATTTCGCTCTCTTTTTCACTCTATTTTTCGATCTTTTGCACTATGTTTTTCGACTTTTTTCACTCTGGTTTTTGCTGTTTTTTCTCTCATTATTGGTTTTTATTCTTTTCTTTTTTATTTCTTTCTCCTTCTTTTCATCTTTTGCTGCCGAGTTTTTTGCTTTTTTGCTGAGCTCTTGTGTTATTGTCCTTGCCGGCTGTGGCAGTGTGTGTATGAGAGACATAAAAGTGTATGTGTGGGTGTGTTTGTGAACCTGCCCCCCTCACCTGCACCCTGCAGCATCCAATTGAAATTCACAATAAAAAACGAATGAAAATCTGTTCGAAACTCCGACTTCCTGGTACTCCAGGAGAGAGATTGGAGGGGGTGTGGGCCATCGATCCACCGGTGGCATCATCAACCATTGACGACGACAATAACAACAACAACAACAATGATAACAAGAAGAAAAGCAACACCAGCAGCACTTGACAAACAAACACCGAACAGGAACAAGGTTTAGTTCTAGAAACGGGAATCCTTCGAGTGAGAGGGGTGTTTGTGTGAGGAGAGGGGAGGGAGGTGAAGTTGGAGTCCTGCTGGAATGCAAGAGGGTCGACCAGTTCTCGGAGATCGGATGGTTCCAACACTTTCTCGAAGAAGCGAAATCCGAGCGAGGTCTTCAAGTAGAAGCGGGAGTATCAGAGGACAGAAAAACTAAGGGATAGAGACAGAAGGAGCATGGAAGCATGGAGGAAGAGGCAAAAGGACTACTAAAAGGAGGAGGCAGAAGGAGTGCCAAATGGAAGAGGCAGAAGGACAAAAGCATAGTCAGGAGCCTGGTGGCGAGTCGAACACACAGCTTTATTCACATTTCAATGATGATTTGATCCCTCCGGAGGAACCTGTGTCCAGGGATTCCTTTGAACTGCTCGCCTTTCGTCTGTCAAATCCATCTTTCATTCTATCTTTCGTCGTTCTTCCGAAGGGGAGCGGGGAGTGGAGAGTGAGAAAAAGGAAGTGCGTGGAACAGGGTACCATTTTTTGAAAGCAGTCAAAATCAGGTCATCAAAAATTCCATCAGAATGATCTCTACTCGAAGAGTTTTCTTCATAAAGAAATGGCGTTTGTTGAAGATTCACATCATCTTTGGGTAGGAAGAATCTTCTTATGTACTCCTCAGTTTTTCTGACTGCTAACTCTCTCTTCTAGACCCCCCCAAAGTCCCCTTTGTCCATCGTCCAAGTGATCGCCCCAATCAACGGCCGCAGGTCACGCTTCGAAAAATTACCCTGTTTCGGTTGTAGGACCTCGTCCTGGAGCGCAAAAACGAAATAAGCCAATAAGAAGAAAAAATCACGTAGTTGGCAACACTTTCTGCACTTGCCCTAAACACCGTATTGATGACGATAACGTTCGGGAAAATCTCCGATATCATAGCTCAAAGCCAAATCCCCGAATCGCATCGGGGCGACTGATTTTTTGCCCGGCCACTGTTGCTGCTGCAATGCGAGTTGCCTGCCTTCGAGAGACTGACAGCAGTCGGGGACAGACAGATGGGCGGATAGATAGACGAGAGATGGACGAGCAGCAGCTGCCATCGGTTGAGCGTGGAGGAAGGAAAAAACTCACAAAGGAATTGCAAAAGAGTTCGCTTTTTGCCCAGATCCAGTTTTCCACTCCTCCTCCTTCACCATTCTACCCCCCTGCTCACAATCACCCCCTAAGCCTTCCCCTCTGCGCCCCCTCACCGCCCGTGGGCAACCTCCGGCCCGCGTTGGCTGGGCCACAGGAGCCTTATCGCTTCCTGTTTATTATTGGTAGAAATCGCATCCGCACTAACTCGGTTTGCTCCTCGATGACGTCGTCTGTTGATCTCCGAGTCCTGGCCTCAACCGGGAGTTGCTTACATTGTTGTTGTTGGTTTACATTGTTGTTGCTGATGCTGTTTTTGTTTTTTTGCATCGCTCCACTGGCTTCGTCGAGCTCGAGAACTTTATTGCGACGCGTTTAAGCCAACAGATTTGTTGCCACCCCAAGCCCCCGAACCAACTCCACCTTCTTCGTTTCATCTGCCACCCCTCCGCACCATCTCGGTTATCCTTCGACCCCGTGGCTTCCGGCGTCCTTGTTCCGTGCATCCGTTTCTTGTTGAGCGCGTGTCGAGAGAGAAAAAGGGGCGAGAAAGAAAATCTGTAGATGGAGATGGCGAGGAGGCCAGAGGAGGCGAAGGACGAGGGGGAGGGTGCGCATGTTCCTGTGTTGGCGTGTCCTGCGTTATCCTCTGGAACGCATCCTGTGGGGCTGCTGCCTCAGCCTCTTCCTCGACTTCATCCTCTGAACCCATTCCCACGGTCCGCTCGTTGTGCGTGCAATTTTCAGTTTATTTGTTGCTGTCATTCGGCTCGGCTCCCACTTCCGCCCTCTCTCGGCAGGACCCATTGTCGCCCCTCTCCCCCCTGTTCCTGGTTTTTATGGCGGCGAAACGATTTGCACTTCACAGCTGTGGATCGTTCGCTGCTCGCGGATTCCTTGCAATTGCCGTAAGTCGAATTGTTGTTCGGCATGTTTTTTTTGCTTTTGTTACTGCCTTTTATGTTGCTGCCATTGTTGTTGTTATTGTTCGTCCCCTTGTTGTTGCTGTTGTTGTTTTTATCCCTGTCGTTGTTGTTACTTGTGAGGCAGAAAGAGCGCCATCTGTCGGAAGCCCAGGAAAACAACGGAAACGTGGGCGCCACAAGCGCATTTCGAATGAACCTCGACGCGCGGTGCGACGCCGCTTCCGCTCTGCCCGCCTGCAGCCAACGGTTGCCCCCAGACCCCCAAATCCCATTCCTTCTTCCTGCACTTCCTTCTCTTTTTTCACTCTCTCTCTCTCACTCTCTCTGTTCCACCCGCTCGCGTTCGCCTCTTTCTTTAGCTTTTTTTTCTCCATTTGCCCGCGGGAATTTTTCATTCCTCCTTGCGCTGTCGTTGGAAGCCGTCATTTCTGCAGGCTTCAAGTGTTGCATTTCAACTCCCTCCCTTTCGCCATCCCCCTCTAGGGCTCCCCTTGGCCCATCCCTTGATCCCTGCGCCGCGTGGTTCCGTCCCGTGATTGACTCGAGCACACAATTGTGCGGAATACCTTCAGCCGCGTCGGGCTCCGGTTCGCGGATCACGTCAGCCACGACACGATGTCGGTTCTGCTGCAACCGTCCTCACCTCCCTCCACCCCCTCTCACAATCCACTCATCCCGCCCCGCCCGTCATCCTTGTGACGTTCTTTATTGCAATTGGGTTTTTGCCTCGAATCAAGGCAGACGAAGGTTCGAAGTATTTACTTTACCTCGAAACGGGCTTTAAGTTAAGTAAGTTAAGTATAGTTCTCCCTCCAATCGAGCGATGGAGCAATGGAGGCGTGGACCTCGATTCAGAACGAATTTGTGTATTGATTTCATTTAGTAGTTTGTAATCGTGGTTTTCAAAGAATATTGGTAGGTATTTTCCCGAATTAGGTTGTTCGAAAGATTTTTTAGGAGCTTCATAAAGATTGTGGATGGTAGTACTTAAATAAAGTTCCGATTACTTCTGGATGTATTCAGTTGGTATCAGATGATTGAAAGCATATCCCATCTGAGGAAATATTCTATCCCTTGTGAGAAGTCCTGCTTGCTCAAAAGCCAATCGTCCATCCGACAACTGCATCCTTCCACTCCGTTTATCTGAAGGATGGCGTCTCTTGCGCCATGCATTGATTCCTTCATTGATTGGTTCCTGCAGCCAGGACGTTCAATATTGTGCTTTTGTTTTGTTTTTTCTTGCTTTAGAATCAAAAACACTTTGCGCACCTGTCACAACTACAACAACCGACACATGTCCTGCTCGAGTCGTCGCCGTCGTCGTCCGAGTTTTGGTCCTGTTTTATTTCAAGTGGATTTCGAACTCGTCTCATGTCCTCTTGTTGCTTTGTTTTACCTCGATTTGCTTCGAGTTGCGCCCTTCGTCGCTGGTCGCTTCATATTGAATTCCTCGATGAATGTCGCATTCCGGGACTCACGGACACTGGAACCTGAACCCATGTCCGACCTCCAACCCGACTTCGAATCGTCCCCAACGTCGACCCTCGGTCGGTCGGTCGGCATATGAATATTTATGGGCGCTCCTCGCGGGAAGCAAAGCATGGCTACCGGAAGCTGGCATGATTAGAAGTGCGGCTCGGATTGCAGTTCAGACTGGTTGTTGTTATTGTTGTCATAGCAGCTCTTGTTGTTGCGATGATAAAACACAACTAGCACTGGACTCGAGAGATTCCGAAATCATGCAGTTTTCATGGATGAAGGGCGGCCCGAGAGAGGTGGATCGAGGTCGTTTCTATGCAATGGCTGTAGAATGTGTCACTTGTGTTATTGTTGTTTTTGTTATTGTTGTAATTCGGTCAAATACCGTTGGGAATTTTTTATGGATTTACGATTTTTGTATTGTGGTTCTTTTTCAAATTTGTTGTTTTTCTTTAGTGTTTTATTTCGATGTCCCCGGAAACTGGGAATTCGGGAATTTGGGAATTTTTGATTGGATTTGTTTTGATTTTGAATTTTGCATGCATTCCTCCCGTTCTGCCAGAGAGACTAAATTCGATTCGGATTCAGATTTAGAACACAGGGCACAGAACGAGGATTTCGCATATATTCACATGGTATATTGAGAACTAACCTAATTCGGATATGTATGTGATTTTATAAAACAAGTGGCATTTGTAGATCAGGGGTCGAGATTTGGTCGTTATGGAATTTATCATCATTGAATTTCGTGGATTTTGATAGTTTCTCTCAAAAGAATTATGTCAAAATTTTGGAAATTTTTTTTTATTTATTTTTATTTGAAATATATCTATTCCAATAATTTAATATTTTTTTATGTGTTCTATTGGCTTAAAATTCTTTGGCTTCTAATATTTCGTTCTAATTTTTGTTGTCACCTGTTCTGAGAATATATGCCAAGAAGAATATTGGAGCATTATTCCTGAAACTTATATCTGTCCCTGCATCTTCATCAATACTTCGTTCCCCATTCGGTGCGAGGCTTCGAGGGCGATGCTGCAGGACGCGATTAGTGGTCACCTGACCGTTCGGGGGAGTGAGCGAACCCGACCTCAGGCCCTCAATGGGATTTCGGCCAGGAGCACGTGGGATGCGGAGAGAGCGAGAAGATGAGTCAGAGGCTGGCTTAGGATGAGGGCTCTGCGTTAATTTATCTTAAGTTGATCAATTGCGAGCGATGAGGGAACTTAATATCCTTTTGTTCGTCTTCCGTTGTTATTGTTCCTTCCTCCTCCTTCTGCCGCTCATCCCTTTGTGTTAAGCGCCAGGATTAGAGCAAGTGCAGGACACATGTCCATTGTTGGTCGGTTGCACAATGCACATGTTGCAGGACCCTCACACATACACACGCACACACGCACACGACCGCATATGCAAATCACTCACCCACACACCGCAGCCTAATCTCGATCTCGAGGAGCGATTGGATGAGGTGCAGGATCATCGTCCTGCTGCTGCTACTGATCCCGCCTCGCTGTCCTTTTGTGTGGAGGTTTCCGCTTTCGCTCTTTCCCTGAACCGAATCGCATCTGCATAAGAAGGATGGTGAGGAGGAGGATGATGTCCTGGTATTGTTCAGGTGGTCGACGTCTCTGGCGGCGCTCGGTCTTTTGTGCCTCGTCCGTGAGTCTGCGATTCCTTCTGTGCTCTCGGCATCGGGTTCTGGTGTCGGTTTCGCCAAATATCCCCGAGCTACAGCAGAGATAATCCTCGTGCTAAATATCCTGTCCATGTGAGTGTCCTGGCGCTGATTTACCGTGTTCTCTTCTTGTCAGCGATAAGGAATCCAACGATGTCCGGCCGCTGATCCCCATTGTTGAGGATTCGCTACCTTTGAGCCGCAGTAAGACGAGGAGGAGGAGGATGGCTTTTATTATTTCTTCAAATGCCACTCATTGTTCCACTAAATTGCTGCACAATGGGCCGAAGCGCCAGGTTCAGGACCTCCCGAGAGGTAAATTCAACCGTCTTCTTCGCTTTTCTGGGTTCTTGGAAATCTGGAGGACGAAGTTTTAGACTGCGTTCCATAAATTATCCAATTTCTAACAACAATCGAATCAATTACTTCTGGTCCTTCGGCTCTGGCCGGGCTGTAGAGGGGGCGGAAATAAATTCCTCCCCACCACAAGCCTCCTTCCTCCTCGGACCACGGGACTTTTTGGTCACATGTCAGGCAATAAATTTCAATCGAACGACATTCAAATGAGCCCCTGACCGAGGAAATGGCCGCAATGGGACCCTTGAGTTCGAGTCGAGCTCGGCCCCCTCGTCTTTGGCTTCCTCATCCTTTGTCGTCGTCTTCTCCTCCTCCTTGTCTCCACCCAATCTTGGCGGCAAGTGGTCAGCGTTCCTGGGTCCCCACAAAAGGCACCACGTCTCAGTCGACGAAATTTGATTTTTATCGCAATTCATTTGAATTTTATTTGCTCGAATTTTCAACGATGTCTCCAATGGTTGCCAATTTTCTCTGTCTCCCTGGCATCCTATGGAGTGAAAGGGGTAACTTCTCTCTTTCCCTCTCTCTCAGTCTCGATTTTCCTCGCAATAAAATAAACATTTCAGGCCAAATCAACGTAAACGATTCCTACGTCGCCGTCGATGTCTACATCGACATCCCCGTTTACGTTTCATTGGAGCGCATTTAATTTTATTTTCATTTTTATTGTTATTTTTATGCCTCCGCTTCGTCCAGAATGTGGCAGTAAAAACAACAACAAAGTGCCGTCCTGACGATACCCACAGCTCGACAGCTTTCAGTGTTTCGTTTATTTAAAGAAATCTCAACATATGGAAGAGGTCAAACACAACAACAACAACAATGTGAACGACAGTGATGCGAGGTTGACCATCCACTCTTGGGATCATCGGTGGGCGGAGAAGAGGGTCGTGTGAGGGTTTCTGGCCGCAGTTAGTTTCTTAAACGCTCGTCTATTGGCCATTCGGAACCCCTTTGATGGCGCTATTGGATTTGGGGTAGCAGTAGTGGAGAGGGGTTGGCGAAGGATAATCAGGGTGGGAGGATAATCAGTATCGGGAGGAAAATCAGGGTGAGGAGGTGGTCAGAATGGGGTGGTCAGTATGAGGGCATTGAAAGGTGAGGAAAAAACAAGGCATCCGAGGATGGGATTGTGATACGAAAGATCCGTGGAAGAGTTCAGGAAGCCAAAAGGATGTGAAAGGGTCCGACAGAATGAAGCAAGGACAGTAAAAAGTTTCCGCTCTCTGAAAAATACGGGTCACGAACCATATTTTTCCACTCCCGAGCAATGCGATTGATTCTGCTCTTGAGTGGAAAAATTCGAAACGTTCAAAAGGGAAAAAATCTGGCTTGTGAATAGGTAAATTTTTCTGATATTAAGTACGATAGATTGGTATTTCGAGCAATGGTTTGCGAGCTGTCGATCGAAGGATTCCAGATTCGAAAATAGACACAGACAGATATTGGATCCTTCTGCGTGGAATCTCCCTCCCATATATCGGGAAGAAGGACGACGATGAAGCCAACAACGGTCTGATTTGATTACTTCCGGAGCTGAATCCGCTGTCTCCTCCTCTGAATCCTCTTCGTCGACCTCTCAATCTTCTTCGTTTCCCCTCTCTCGCTCTTAATGTCTTCCTTGCCATTAAATCCCCGAAGTCAACAAACATCTCTAATCGGCCTCATTAACCTCCTCCAGGACGCGTTTGCAGCTTCCGCTTAGGCCGCCTTCCGACTTCCGATGCTCCTCGGAGGTCCCTTGCACAATCCGCGCGAAGTACAATCGGAATACTCGATAAGAGTGGATAACTTCATCTCTCGACGATTTATGGACGTACCAAGTTTCGCTGCCAGATCTCGGGACAAAGTGCATCCGCAGTATAAATCAAAGATTGTTTAAAATTGCTCAGATTTGGAGATGATGACGACAGGCAAAGATGTTGCTCGTATTCACATAAACAGAAACAGCAGAAGGAGCAGCAGCGGTGGCAACAGCAAACAACAATAGCACCAACAACAACAACATAACGGGAGGACATAATTCAATTCGACGCCACGCTAAGGACACTCAGCTGACTCGGTCCTTCGGTAATTGTCGGGCTGGGAGTTTATGAATGGCCGCCATAACTCATGCCAGAACTCCGACTTCGCCTGCGCTTAGGGAGCCAAGGCCAATGGCCACTGTTCTGGCCATCCATTGTTGCCGGACCCGCGTCCCCGTGGCCGCACCCGACTTCGACTCCGTCTGGGACTCGTGGCGTGTGGCCGTACGTGGTTCGGGTCCAGCGTCTTCGGGCGGCGATTGTGTCCCCAATTATAATGGGCGATGATGTCATTGAGTTCTTATTGTCTTCCCCGAACACACACCGAGCCACACACATACACACACTCATTCCAACTGCCATTTCCTCTTCCTGCCGCCGTCGTCCTTCGCTCTCCATCTCTCGCAGGACAATCGTCTGGTTGGCCGCAGTGGCCAAGAGTTGCTTCGCTGTTTCTGTTGCTTGCTGTCGTCCTTGGTGTCTTTGTAGTTGTTCTTTGTTGTTTCTATTGCCACTTTCGTCGTTGCTTGTTGGTGTTGTGATGTATGGTCCGGCAGTTGCATCGCAGGATGTGCAATAAAATCCTTGTTGTTGCTTCAATTCGCGTCTCAATCCTCGATTTTGTTTCGCTTTTTTTTTACAACTCGGCCAGAGGAGATAAATATTTATTTTATTCGTCGACATGTGTGGAAAACGGAAGCTAATCCTCCACCTCTATCGGTCTTTCTCCCTTTTCTCTCTCTCTACGCCTCACTCCTGGGTATTGGGTATTGAAAACTCTTTATAATCATCGTAAAAGCCAGCGACTTCCTCCAACAACTTAATAGATTCATAAAACCTAACGATGTCCGAAGCGTTTTATACTCCAACTTCTCCCCCCGCTCCTCTCTCCATTCCCTCCCCATTTAGTCATAAAAACTCCGCCTGCCGAACCTCTGGGACGTGGAGGAAATCGCCGTTCGCACAATTGGTCCACTTCCAATCACATGTCCTTCGAATTCGCCGATGTCCGAGGTCTTTCTCCTCCTTCGTCTCCAGCTTCCTCGGGGCTGTGGGCGCCGATAATGAGTTAGGTCTTGGGGTTTTGGGACAATGGGCTCAGGCGTTGGGAACCATTATTTCGAGGCGATTGAAATGTAATTGAAAGGAATGTTTTGGGATTTTGCTACTGGTCCTGAATCCTTTTAATAATGTGTCGCACAGGGGTTCAAAAAGGTACAAAATTATCAGAAAATAGACGAAAAAATACGCAAAATACGATTTTAGTATCACTTACAAATTTTAAAATAATATACTTTTTAGGGGGTGTTCTATCTAATTAAAAAAAGAACATGTTAATAAAAAATTCAAAAATTGCAAAGTTAAAAAAATTAGAAAATTTACCAACAACAAAGATTTTCTTCCATAGATCAATGTATTGTTTTCATATTAAAAATTTGTATGTAAAAAGTATCTTCTTTAAAGAAATTAATATGGCAAAGTCTGATAAAAGAATATTTCTAAACTAAAATAACAGTAAATCCAAAAATTATAACATACAAAAATATTTTATTTCATTTTTGATCTATTGTGAATCGTTCTAGGATAAAACGTGTGGGATAATGTGTAGAATACAACATTGTAGCGAATGGGTATAAAGTCCTGTAAGTATATTTATTTACAAACAAAAACGTAGAGAATATGTAGAGAGTAAAATGGAAAACTAAAATTAAATGTCTTTGGAAAGCCTCATTGGTTAGAGGACTACCTGGAGCACTTCCACGAGACTCCAGTCGTCGTCCAGCGAGTCCGAAAAATAAAATAAATAAAATCCTGCTAGGATTCCTGGGAAATCGTAAAGGAGTTGAGAAACGGACAAAGAACGAGTTGACTTTTCGCCAAAGGCCATAAAGTGAGGATGTTGTTGCGATGTTGGCGGATTGCGAAAAGTTGCCACATGTTGGCTGACGACGAGGGCAGCAGAGGACGAGGCATCATTAAAGCTAATGTCGTCGTCTTTCAGGCCGCCGATGGACGAACGAGTTGAAGGTTGGCTTCGGTGAGCGGTTCGGGCGAATAGGGCGGTGATCGATGTAATAAAATCGCAATTTTGCGAAATTACCGAAAAAAACGTCGTCATTTTTTGGGTGAAAAAAAGGATTTTTCCTGATGAAGGGTGAAAGGCGAGGGTTGACAGCGGCGTGGACAAAGGGAGGGTTCGTCGGAAAGGGTAGCGGACAATGGCAGGGGAAATTTACGATATGGTGCGGTAATGGGTTACCGCTACCTGCCGCAAGACGTTAGATCATCGGCTGCCGGTGACGACACATTGCAAATGTCCTGCGAGTCAAGGTCTCCTGTCGGTTGCGCCTCCTGCCAGGGGTTCGAAGAAGGGGTGTTTTTAATTAGTATTATTATTGTTATTTCTTTCTGTTTTTGCCAGGAAAAAACCTCTGGCGGCGGCCGCTGCATCCAACATAGCGACGTCCACCCCTTCAAGCGGCCGTCGTCACCCACCTTCAACCCGTCTGTTCGTCTTTCTGTCTGTCTGTCGCTCTGCCCGCCATGTGCTGCGCGGGACGCAATGTGGCGCTGACATCGTGCAAAATAATGATCCGAAATTTATTTCCTCCCCCATGTCGCACCGGGAACGGGTGGCAGCCCTGTGCTGCGCGACAGTCGTGGCGAAAAAATCACAACAATCATAAATTCGGCATGTCTAATGACACCATTTCACATGACTCTCTCTCTCTCTTTCTACCGCCCCATATCGTCCTCTCTTTCAATGTTCGGTTTCATTTCGTTGGTTGACTGAGATTTTTCCGACGGTTGTTGTTGTCGTTTTTTATGTGGCCATAAAGTACGTATGGTTATAGTTGTTCTTGTTGTTGTCGGCACAGCTTTGGGAAAGGATTGAAAGGACGTTTTTGTGGACGCGTCACGGACCCTGGCCGCAGACCAATTTAAACAATTTTGATTTATAATTTTTTCCGCCCTCCGCTCGCTCCCTGTTCGCAGTTTTGTTTCCGCTATTTTTATGCTTTTTATTATTTTATGTGTCTTTTATTTCGGCATTCCTTATTGTGGTTGTTGTTCTTGTTGTTGCTGGGACAAATCAGGCTATTGGCCCCTGGGAAGGAAGGAGTGAAGGAAGGGTGAAAGGGTTCCGAAGCGAAGAGGTTGGAAAATTTTATGGGAAAGCGTAAATTGCGAAAACCTGAAAATCTGTGGATGGGAGATTTATGTATTTATTTTTATGTATCAATTTTCGAAATGCTTTCAATTTATTTTCAACTAATCGTAGGGGCCGATATATATAAAAAAAAGTCGAGTATTTAACAATAGGAATTTCGTCCCAACATTTTTTCAAATTCGGTTTTCATTGTAAGTGGATTCTCTATAAAAATGTGTTTTAATAAAAATTTCCAAATACATCTACGTAAATATATCCATTTAAGGAGATGTGTTTTTATGTATTTCGTTCGAAACGTCAGTCAGAAACCAACATGGCGGCCGGGATGTCAAACAACAATCAGCAGAGTCAACATGACATTGTTGACAAGAATTTGACTAAATGTCTAACAACAGAACAATAACAACAACAAGTATTATGACAATCAAATCCCTGCTCCGAAATTTACACAATCCTTTTCTTGTCCTCCGAAAGAGGCAGACATAAAGAGAGATGGAGGAGCAAAAAAAAAACATCATGGAAAAGGATAACAAAAAGTCCGCCATGTTGTAGGCGGAAACCGTTATTTGCTTGAAATTAAACCAACACGGTTTCCCTCTGTGTGTGTGGGAGAGCCTGTGTGAGCTGAGTGAGTGATTGAGTGAGTGTTTGCATTTGCACCTCGCGGATGGGAGTGAAATTTTGACAGACAACAACACCAACAAGAACAGCAACAACATTTACAAATATCAACAACTCCACTGACAAATAACAACACCAACAAACACCGAAGACACACACACACTTATATACATTCATACGCCGACACAGACAAATAGGAAACGTCAAACGGAAAAGGGTTGCGTTTGCCAAGAAACACAAATAGCAGCCGAACACGCCCCCAACACCTCCGCCCATCGCACACACACACTCGAACACTCGCATTCACCTGTACGAATTTAACGAACTGTCGACTAAATATTTGTCAACATTGACAGACTGGCAGACGGACGGACTGAGAGACGGACGGATGGACAGACGCAAGGTTCTCGATCCCTCTGAATCCTTTCGGCCGCATCCCTTCGCTCGGGTCGCAATAAACCAATAACAACGGCTGGTGGCAAACAAAAACAACAGCAAAAAAAGAGAAAATAACACAAACACGTTAAAAAATCAAATTCTCGCGAAACGCACACTCGAATCCTTTCCTCGGCCCACGCCACGCCAGGACGAAAGGGATGGGCCGAGACGAGCCTCGGAAGGACGTGCGCTCGCCCGCATCCTTTCCAGTCGCCAGCCGTCGCCTCAAAAGACGCGGCCGCGCGTTTATGGCCGCCTCTGCGCGAGTCTCGCTTCGTCCCTCAATGAGCACGTCACATAAAAAAAGAGTTCCTCTATCTCCTTCTCCCTCCCACGACCACGGCTGACGCGAGTCGTCGTTCCTTGTGTTCGTCTGCAGAGGACGAGTGCATCCTTTACTCGGACGACGCGTCTTGGCGAAAGGATGCGTCACCGCAACAAAGCGAAAAACTTCCGCAGCGAAAAAACTCCTCGCTCATTGCGAACGGAGGCTGTGGAGAAGGAAACGAGGTAGGACGAAGGAGAGTGAGAGAGATGGTGGGTGCGGCTCGCGAGGACCAACCGCCGAGTTAGTGGGGCAATAAAGGCTCGTTGGCCGCCCGAGCCAGGACCTCCCGCCACCCGCCGCGGCCAACTACTGGCCCATTGTTGGCCCAGGTAGCGACACCTCCGACTCCGAAAACCCCGCCCGATGAAGACGAGCAGGACGCGAACAGTCCAAAGGATGTGCCATAACAGCGACAACTTATTGACATTGCTGCGTTTTCCGCACGCAACTCCCGACTCCTTTATGGCCCTTCATTTCGCATCCTTGCCGCCTCCGACCGACCGATCGGTTGTCCTTGACTCGTCCTCGTTCGCATCCTCATTACGCGACATTCGCAAACATTCAGTTTTATTGCGTAAATTGTTGCAACGGCGAGTTCGGGTCGGGTCCTTTGCAAATCCCACGCGAATTTCCAGCAACTGCTTTTGTTGCGCGCAGGTATCGCCGCACCCCGTCCGTCCCTCGCGTTTATGGCCCCGGTGAAACCTTTGATTATTCAACTCCATGCAATGTGCTGCAACTCTTGTCGTGTCCAACCGTCGTTCGTCCTGTCCTTTGTCCGGTTTATGGACGCTTCTTCGTAGAACACCGTTAGTTAGTTCCTCACCCGAACTCACCCTACCCTCAGTTAACTCTACGCAGTGAATCCTTGCAGCGTCCCGTTCCTGGGACCTCGGCGAAGAAGATCCTGCGGCTCGACTGTGGATCTCTTTTCGGAACTCCGTCGAGCAATTGTCATAATTGCTTGGATTCGCTTCGATTTCCGCCAAAGTGCGCCGTGGCCTCTTCTTCGATCGCCGATCGGACGTAATTTTGCGTACTTTTACGATATCATTTGCGGAAATTCTGCGGAATCGGGCGACTGGAAACGAATGCCCTTTTTGTTCCACTTTCGGTTTTGTCAACAAAGTGGGCTCCGCGAACAATAGACGATTGTTTCGTTAGGATTTCGAGGCGGGAACCAGCCTCGATCTCGATGTTCTGATATTCTCTGTACTCGCCAAGAATTCTTACTAATTGTGTTTAATACTTATATTTATGTTAGAAATCGTTTTGACATTGAAGCAAATTGACCACAATTTTCACAAGTTCGGGGTTTTGGAAAAATCACCCCTAAAATCACAAGTTTTCAGCTGATAAACCACAGCAAATCATTTAATCCGGAGTTGAAGCCTCTGACAAATTCCAATTAATCGACGGCATTTGTTGACCCAAGGACTTTCCACCGCCCAATAATCGGTGGTTAAATGGCATCAGAGTCGACAGCGAACCACCATCATTCATCATCATCATCCTCGTCGTCGTCGCATCATTACGTCCTCCATCGATCTGATCCGATCCGAAATGAGGTCACAAACTCCACATAGAGTTATTAGGGATCGCCCTAATAAGCCAGCGAAACACCATCGGATTAGGGATTGATTTCGTGCGAAAATAGAAGGAATCATACAGAAATTGCCCCTTTTCCACAGGAAACCACCACGCTCCAAATTAATCGGTGGTTTGGTTAAATGGCTTCCAAACTCCGAAATAGAGCATCATTAATCATCATCCTCGAATAATGATGATGTTTATATCGTTCGCTGGAAAAATTCCCCCTTGGATTGAAAAATGCCATCAAAAAATTCTACATACAATTTCCTAACAAAGAAGAGGAAAACCTACAAAAAAGACCATCATATGTTTATGAATGGAACTCGGGGCCCCGGGAGGTGGGGTGGACAGAGGTCCCTTCAAACTAGCTCAATCACTGCCAACAAGTGAATCGATCCAGCCCGAACCGATCCGATCCGATGATTTGGTGCATTTTATTTGCCATCCGTTCCGTCTCGTTCAGGTTCCTCGATCCCCGCCTTTGTTGCTGCTGGTATTTGTTGGAGGGTCCTCCCAGCCGGGACAAAAACAACAATGTTGGCTGGTAGCAAGTGTTGGCCTGCCTCGTGACATGATTTATGACGTTGCCCGTGGTGGGGACCCGGATCCCGACGGAGGAGGCGACGAGAAACGAGGGAAAAACACACAAAGTCCGGATTGTTCAATTTTGTAATTGTGGCTTCGACATACGCTGGCGAGACCACAAAAGAGACCCCCGTCCCCTTTTCGGTGGATGGTGGTCGCCAGGGTTTTGGGTCTCGTAATCCACCAACTGGCCAAAGAAAGACGGCCGAAGACGACTGCGGACGACCGTGGGGAGAAGAGGTTGATTGAGAAATGTTTGGCCAACAATGAAGGCTTCTTGGAATCTCTCTGGCTCTAGATCTGCTGGGGTGGGGGGTGAAACCAATAAAGCCATCTTTATTGGCGGCTTAATTGTGGCTGTTGTTGTTGTTGTTGGTATTGTGTGTGTGGTTGTGGTTTCCAGCCGGTCCAGCTCATGGGATATTTTCATTTTCATTTCACTTTCCCCGTGGCTGCGACGTCGTTTGTTATCATCAGGGTCAAGGTCTGGGGCTCCAATGCTGGTTGAGACATCATCATCGACAATATCGAGATCTGTCGGCCTGGATATTCTCGAATATGTTTGTATGTATGTATTTCCCTCAGCAGGGGCACAGCGAGGTTCTGGTCCTCTCTCTTCCTGTTGCACCGTCGTTTTCTCCCACGCTCGGCCCGACTTCCTCACAGTGGTATTACAAGGTCCTTCTTCCTGCTCCTTTAAATTGATCTCCTTTCTTATTGTTTGTTTCCTTTGCAATTTTTGTGGTCCGCATACCTTTTTGTTCCCGGAGCAGTTGTTTTTCCACAGGTTGTTTGTGCTCTTCCCATCTCCTTGCTTCGATTTTTATGCAAGTCCTATTGTCCTTGGTCTTCCTTGTTTCTTTCTTGTTCTTTTTTTCTCTAGAAGAATTGGCTTCCTCGTATTTTGACTGACTTCTTGTGGTCGACATTTCGCTGTTGTTGTCTTTGCCATTTGCTTTGGCTTTGACAGTTTGTTGTAGTTGGCTTTGACCAATTTTTGTTGTTGGCTTTAACAATTTGTTGTTGTTGGCTTTGACAATTTTTTGTTGTTGTTGCATAAGTCGTCCTGGCAACTCCTGCAAGTGCTGCTGACAAATTGTTTGCGAGGACATTCCCACATTTTCCATATTCCCAAGGAGTAAATCCCAGGCAGGAGAATTTCTGCCATCAATCACAACTAAGGTATAGAAAGAATATTTGCAAAGGCGAAACTATCGGTAATTGTATTAATATAATAGTACGTGGGAATATCAACCAAATATCAACCCAATGGTATAGAGGAAGGAATCTCTTCCATAGATATTACCAATATCAGCATCTACATTGTACCTATCTATATCAGATTTGATAGACTGCTTCACTATTATTCGATAGGTGGTCTGAGCTGCCATCCGACCCAGTTAATTTCTATCAAGCCAAGTTCTTCTCGGAAAGTCCATTAACAAATTAATTCAGCTCATGCAATTCCAACTAATTCGTCGAAATCATTCCATACAATCCTTCCCATTCAATCGATCGCCTGAAAGAAGCTGCGATTCGTCAACCGCAATTCATCAACGATTCCCGAGAATCGTCATCGAATACGGCCAATTGTCCGGCCAAGCCATCGAAGAACCCATCAAAGCGAACGTGTGTCCATCACAACAGATCCTTTGTCCACTTAAAACAACCACTGCCAGTGGACAAATAGCTCACTGACAGAGAGTGAGACAGAGAGAGTCAGAGGCAAATAAAAAAATTCAAGAAAATTGACAAATCAAGTGAAAAGTGAGGAAATTAACCCGAACCCGATTCGGAGTCGGTTCGAACTCCGTCCGGGCCAAAACAATCGGCCACAATTTCACACATTTCTACGCTCCGTCACTCGGTTTGACACCAACAGTAACAACAACAATAGCCACAACAACAATAGAAATAGAAACAACAACAACAGCATCACCACCAGACCGAGGACAATCGACGACCGAGGCCCAGAAGACTCCCTTTTCAAAGGACTCGACAATGGACACTTACCGATCTCGTTCTCGTGCTCGTGATGACGATTTCGATGTCGATGGCATGGCCAGAGCGAGAACCAGAGCTCGAAGCCTTTATTTATACCAAACAAACTTTTCAATCGGCTTTCGTGACGATTCGACTGTCACCAGCAACAACAACAATTAAAACAATAACAACAAAGAACCCTTCGGTCCTTGATGAATTTTGGTAATAAAATCAGATTCGGGCAGCGGACACAAATCCATGGCCAACGTTTTAACGATTCCTACGTCTATATCGAAGTCTATAGAGAAGTCAGACTAGTCACGGAGGACGAAAGGGGGAAGAAAGAGGGCAAGTGAAAACGATACGAGACGATACACAATACAATTAAAAAATAGGAGACGACGACGACGACGACGTTGCAGCCCAACAAACATGGGCTATTGTTGCAGAAGATGGTATAGTGGATGTGTTACTATTGTATAAAGTGTAGACTATTGTTGTTGTTGGTGTTTGTGAGTTGTCCTTTTCGGATCGGACAATGTTTCGACCTGTTTGGCAGCTCCATTCACTCGTTAAGCCATTCTCTGGCCATTCATGCGTTTCTCTGGTCATTTCATTTATTTTGTTGGCTTCCATTCTCATTCTCAGTGGGTTCCTTTCTTGCCACCAGCACCAATACCAGCCTGACCGTCTGTCTGTCCATTGCTTTGTGCCCTGGACACAATTATAGTTCAATAAATAAATTGAATCGACGGCTTGATGGTTCAATTTGGACCCACCTCCTCCTCCGCCACGTCTCTCTCACGATCCGATACCTGAGGGTCGTTCGGTCGTGATTGTGGTGGCGGGGGGAGAGGTTCCTGTTGGTTCTCCGAATTAAAATGTTTACGCCAAATCGATGGGAGATTATTAATGATGCGAGTTCTTTTGTTTTTTCCCTGTTTTTTGCAAGAACTCAACAATCACGCCCCTCGGGACGAAGGACGAACATTCCGCAGGCAACAACATCCGGCTGATTGTCCTGCGATCGGGGGGTTGGGGCGCTGTATCGAAAGGTGGCTTTTGATTTCATCATCGGGGAGAAATCGCCAGCCGGAGAAATCGACGGCGGATGGACAGACCCGAATGATTTCTCTCGTCAGATGAGGGTCGTTGGACAACTGGACTCCAGGAAGCCAATGGGCTGTTTCCAGGAGGAGCAACATATTCTGAGAAAATGAGTGGAAAAACGCGATCCCTTGACTCCTTCTTCCATTTGGAGTCTGGCGCGAGGATAATGCTAGGGATCCTTCCTTTGGGTAGGAGAGGAGCAGAGTGGAATGGGAGTGAAACATAATTTAATTAAATTCCGCGTCCGCACTTGCCTCGAAATTGCGTTCTCGGGTTTTTGTTTTGTTTTTGGTGGTGGCTAAAAAAATGCCCGCAAGCGCTCAAGGAAACCGGAACCTCAGCAAAGGGTGCGGAAGAACGCGATGAAAGCCTGCCGAGTGGAAAGACAACAACAACACTTGCTAAACCATAAACAGACAAATATAAAAAAAAACAACAACATTATTATCAACAACAACAATAGGTTCTCGTGAGATGCGCTGATTAGCAGAGCGGGAGAAAATCGCGGAAAAATTAATTTAAAACGCAAAAATGGCCACTTCCGGCGATTGCGGGAACTTTCATTGTTGTTGTTCGTGTTGTTTTTTATTACATGAAAACAAAGGGGAGGAGCGACCCATGAGGGGACGGGAATTCGCGCACCACCCTCACTCGTCTAATAGACGTTGTTTACGCCAAGAAGACCCCTCACCGTGTCCTTCAATCGACGCCCCATCGACGAGTCGCGTCCAGGACGAGGGCAAAACGACGATGAGGTTGACGAGGACGACAATGAGATCGACAAAGACGATGAGGTCGACGAGGACGAGCCGAGTGGATGACGACGCGGAGTGCGGAACGTGACGTGGCTGTCGGAGTGAGTGACGTTTATTTGAAGCTAATCAATGCCCGAACGGCCTCGGTCGAAGGGTCGGGGGGGAGGTCCGGTGTTCGCCGAACAACCACCACATTGTGTTGTTGCACTAATAAGAGGCTTTCGATTTTTAATTTAAACTTTATGCTCTTTCGTCTTCGCCATTTGTTCGTCGTTCGTTGTTGTTCGTTGTCCTGGCGGGCGGTGGAGTCAGGGGCGAGTGCTTTGTTCGATCCCTGGGCCTCCCCGCAGGACGAGTGCGGCGGTGACGAAACCCACCGAGCACAGGAAACCGGAAACCGAGAGAGCATTCGTCGCAGCGAACACGGAGGGGGGCATCGAGGGGGTGGGATGGGTTCACTTTGGTCTTCTCCCCGCTGCGGTGAATTCGGGGATTCTTCTGGGTGCGTGCGGTTGGTTTTCCTTGTTTAGAGAAAACCCGAATAGATTTTGTTGTTTCCAATGAATACGATTTTTTTCCTTTGGATTTATTTGTTCGATAAAAATATATATAAATTATATACATAACTGACTATTTTTTTTTATTTTTATTTGTCTGGTGTTGTATTAAATTTTTGTTCTCCTTCGATTTTTTTTCGCAAATTCATCATTATCACTTACAAACAGTGACCTTATCCATATTATGTCAATCTTCTCCAGTCTTCTCTGACCTCTTGTCCTTCGCTTATTCTTTTTTTGACCCTCCCTTTTTCTCCATGAAATGAGAATGGAATTGCGAAGGACTTCGATTGAAAAATCACTCCGATATTGCAAAGACTTCCACCCACATGGGTGCTACTATCAGTGTCCTGTGACCAACTCCCTCGTCCTGTGACTACCTTCCCCTTCCTAGCCGCTCCCTCGCCCTTCGACAACCTCCCTCATCCTGTCCTCGTCTTAAAGCAGTTCATTTGGCAACCAGCTCCGAGTCTCGTCGCCACCAGCGAATCTGGCCGCGCCAATCAACCCACCACCCATTCATCCATCCATCCAGCTATCCATCAACCTTCAAAGGACGTCAAGGAAGCGGCTGCGACTCTTGGTTGCCCAGGACTGGAGCGGGAACGGGGATGGAAGGAGGTCGTGCACATCACTTGCACTTGCTGCCGGCGCTACGTAATTGCGTAACAAGCATGTTTCGATAATTTTCAATTATTGCGAATTTCCGTGAACCGTGAAAATGCGAAGAAGAAATTCATAAAACAGGATCATCAGGACCTCGTCCGCTCGTCACCCACCGTCACCCACCCCTCTGAACAACAACAACAACACAGGACTCGTGGAATAAAAAAGCAATTGTCACAATTTGTTTCATTGTCGTCGCGCACTTGTGTCCCCGGCTCCTCGTTGTCCTTGTGCGCCTGCTCCTGCCTCTGTAGGTCTGTGTGTGTGTGTGTTAGTGCGTTATTAACACCGAGGTCACAGCTGGTGGATGGTGTTCGCCACCGGTGCCGAGGCTGGAGGCGGAGGATGAGGTGGCGGCTCGGCCGAACCACGTCGAATCGCATCCTCGCGCCTCGTCCCAGCCTCCGTTCCTCGCTGTCGCTACGCAACGCACGGCCCGAGGGTGGCTCTGCCGTCTCCGCTCTCGCGCCGGCGGTTTTGCTCCGGAGGACATCCTGCGGTAGCTGAACCCCGCACAACCTCGGATCCTTGGAAATCCTTTTTATTATTTTGATTTGAATTCCTTTTTTGCGATTCCTACGCTTTGTAATTCGGCAATAATGACGCCCGTGGGCTGTGGGCACATTGTTGTGTTTGTTGTTGCTATTGTAATTGTCGCCGCTGTTGGTGATGTTGTTGCTCCTTGCTACTGTTGTTCCTTGCCGTTGTCATGTTGCGCTTTTGCGCGCGCCACCTCTCCGCTTCAGCAAAGGATAAAGGATGGGCGTGGAAAATCGTAATTTAATTGGGCAACCCTGAAATTTATGGAGCCCCCCGACACTATTCGCCTCACCTCGACGTCCCGCGGCGACAAGTGTTGCCACGGTCGCATGTTGTGCGGCGATAAATAAAAAAAAGTAAAACATGGCGCGCGCGGCGAATCCTCTCGCAGCCGCAGAAAATGGCGAAAGGATTCGGAGTGAGTGGGAGGGTGAAGGACAACTGCAATTGGCTTCTGGCAAATGTCCTCGGAGAAACCACGACTTCGAGTCCTGAACTCAGAAGTCAAGAAAGTACAAAAGAACTTGTTGAAGAAACTTATTCAAGAATCGTTTCCTCTCATTGTCCTTGATTTGTTGCAAGAGAAATTCCCACTTGCCCCACTCACGAGAAAGAAACACTCTTCAACCTCCTTCCCATCCTCCCTCCTCACCGAACCCCAGCCACCCGCGCTCCTCGTTCCGGTCTATTATCCTGGAAGTGAACTTCCGAAAAGGCGTCGCTTGGGGCATCATAAAAAACACCCGCCTCGTAGCTCAAATTGAGACAAAAACATCTCGCATCGCATAAATTTTAAATCAAAGCGATCCGGAGTCCCCAGCTTTTGACTCTACACATTTTCCCTGGGCCCATCGCCTCTCCTGGTCCCCCCTGCACGCCATGATCCTTGCGATTCGAAGCGATTTCCCACACAAAAGGAGCGAAAAAAGCGCGATGGGAAGAGGTAGAAAGAAATTCTCCTAAGATAGTGCTTCTTCTCCTTTGCCGTCTTCATCGACCTCGTCGTCGTCCTGTTGCTTCCTTCCGGCTTCCGTTGGGTGGATTTCTTCGAGAAAAGATTATTTCAAGACGACACCGAGAACGACAGAGGACATATTTTTCACACCATTTTCAGTTGTCGTCGTCGTTTTTTTCGTCCAGGCGTCGGGATTAAATTGGTGGAAATTGAGCACGAGGTCCTGGGCCAAGGAGTTTCACAACCCCCACCATCGCAGCCTGAAAGGCATCTCGGCATCCGCAGGATCTTGTATATTTTTGCGTTAAACCGAAAATGGCTCTTGGTCGGTTACAACAACAGCATTGGCTGATAGAACAATAACAACAACAACAATAAAATGACTGTTCGCTGTCGTTTCGAATATCAAAGGACTGCGGAGAATTGAGTTATCCTGCGAATCCAGGGCCAATTACCAGAGAGCTCTCGTTCTTCTCGCTCGATGGCTTCAAAGAACGCGAGCGGAAATTGAAAATTGCATGTCCTGGCGCGCATTATAAAGTCAGTCGAACCGAAGGAAAACTCGCCCGCCAAAAGGTGCGAACTGTCGTCTAATCCTCCAGGTAAACGTCCTTAATCCTTGCGTCGCATTGCGTCCCGATCCCCCCTCTCCCTCGCCGTCGCTCATACGTGACCCGGAGACATGTGTGACCGAAGTCCTGGTCATGGTCGGCTACTGTGCGAATTTCTGCAATGTTCGTGTAATAGGATCTCGTTGGCTTAACGTCCGCAGGACATCTACGACACATCTCATTACACGGCTGTTGAGAGTTTTCGTTCGTTTTTTAATTGATCGCCTTTTGCTTCTAGCGGAAGGAAGGAAGAATGTGTGGATCGATGTAAGGAGGACGTCTTCGGTTGCACATTTAAACGGATTCCCTGCCCAGGGAGGACCGCAAATGGCTTGGGTGGAAGATGAAGCGAAGCCGTCGGAGACCGAGACATGTGAAACATACGTGAAGAATGAGATCGGAGGACAGCGATCAAAGGAAGATCCATTGAGGATTCTCGTTATGAGAAGAGGAAATATAAGGAGCAAAAATAATAAAAGTCACATAATAACACATCATTTTTTGATCGACATGTTAACGATATGTCTATTCGATATATTTCGAAGTGAAATTATACCAAAATACCAATAATGCAAAAACAAAAAAAAATGCAAAGAAAATTTAAATTTATTTATTTTGTAAATTCAATAAATGAAATAAAAAAATGCAATCCAAAAATTTTTAAATTATCATAATTTTTTGTTTTAAATCGATTTAAAAAAATTGTATTCCTTTTTTTATATGTAAAAAAATATTTGCAAAAATTCGAAAAGAAAAATTATTGCATTTTTTTAAAATCGATATAATAAAATAATCGTAAAAATAAATAATAAGAATTCAAAAAAATTAAATAAAGAAAACATCATATCGCACAAAATTCCTGAATATGGATAAAATATAAGAAAATTTTGCATACAATTCAAATTCGAGTGTTTAAATTTTATATTGAAAAGTATATAAAATTTAGTTATTGTTTAATGATTTATAGGTAAAAAAATAACAATTTTTTGATGTAAAATTAAAAGAAAAAAATTTCAAAATAGATAAATATGTTTATTGTTTTAGAGCAAAATGAGAAGTGAGTAAAATAAGTTCAAACAATATTTTCTCTATTAAATATTTGAAAACTACTTTGATCACATTTAATATAGTGTTCATGACTATGTATATAGGATATATTTTATGAATTACTTAATTCAAAATAAATTGTCAAGTGTGAGGAAGACTCATTCTTGTTTCCTGTCCGAAATCCGCTCAAAGTCCTGTCCGCGTCTTGATCGAAACTCATTTGGGCATTTGGCAGCAATTAACCCTTTGTGGACCGCTCGCTCCCTTTCCCAGCAGCTGCTGCTCATTTTCCCATCCGAGTCTGGGGGGAACTTTTTTAGGGTTGCCATCGCGGGCAGAATCCTGGCAGGTGGCGACGCTTTGTTCTGGGTTCGGTTAGAGTGAGAGCATCATTAATCAAATTCAAATTAACAACAATGACTGCACTAACAATAACAATAACCAGGGCAACAACATCGACGGCGACAACCGCTGCAACATCATCGACAATCACAACACCACCGACAACAGCAGCAACAACAATAACATCAATGACAACAACAATCGCCACAACCATGCCAACCAATATAACAACAACAACTACAACAGCAGGACAATGAGGAGCACGATTGTGAAACGTCATCACAGGAGTTGACGACGGCTCGGCGAATCCTTCAACAGCCTCCGCTTTGATTCGCCCTGACAGGAGTTCGCAATGAGTCCTAACAACAACACCAACAGCAACAACAATAACGAGCTGAACACAATTAAAAAAGAATCCAAAACATGAACAGCAACAACACACAACATCGGGAAGGGAACAACAGCATTCAACACCCCTCTCACTCACCCCTTCCCTTCCTTTGCTCCGGCTCACGCGTCATCGGTTGACATATGCGTCCTGAATTATGGCAAGGATAAACATTGCAGGCCGAAGGACTCGTCGCACTCGGCCCTCATGAATGGTCGCCTCCTCCTCCCGCCACGAACTTTCGAATTGAAATCAAAACCCAGTCGAGTCGAGAGAAGGAATCGAACTCAAATGAAATGAAAATGAGCCCAACGTGTTTTCATTCACCTTTCATTCCATCCTCACGACCTATCGAGTGTGGGTGGTGAAGGACTTCTTTTGTCCTCAACTCGAGAGTGTTTTTTCTGCGACCAAAACTTGCGTCCAATTAAAATCCACATCAAACACGAGTCGAGCACGTCTTGGTAATCGCGAGCCCACGTTTCATTCCTCCCCCGATCCTCTCGCTCGATGGGTGGATCGATGGCCGGAAGTAATGTGTGGTTAAAGGGGCGCACGTGTCCGCAATGAATGTGTGCGGGAGTGTGTGTATGAGAGCGGACAGTGGGACAAAGGAGAGGATTCATTAAATATGTAGTCGACGGATAGAGGGTATAATCTAAGGTGGGATTATCCTATATGATATTCGAAATATTTGCAATTAATCGGTGTCCTCAAGGTCCAATTAATCTATGGATCACATTTTTTCTTCTAACCTCCTCCTTCTTCTCAACACTCCTCCGATTCCATTCCCAGAGAAGTTCTGTATAATCTTCAAGATCGATCGAACTTTAGTTATAACTTTTCAATTCCATCTCGTGGACTTTGTCCAAGGCCCACTGTGCGTCGACCTTTCACTGCTCAATCAGCGCCCTTCACTTGTGCCAATCATTCGTTCCTCTAACCATTCATCTATCCTCCATCCATCCATTTATCCATCTCTCCATCAATTCATTCATCTATCCACCCACTCAAACCCTTTCCATCGGCCCTTGTGCCACTCATTATTTAGGTTTTAGTTTTGAAATTAAATTCCTTTCTCGTTTTTCTGCCCGTCCGACCGCATTCCGACTCCATGACCAGGATCATTATGCGAACTCGCGAGTCCTGCCCCACCCCCGGAGGCGGACAGAAACCGGTCGAGCGACCGCGACGCCGCCCCCTCCGTCCTCAAGCGCGGAACCCAATCGAACGCGAGTCGACGCCGCAGAACAAAACCGAAGCGCTTGGGGTGAACCCAGATATGCAGCCGCATGTTCAGGACGCAGGACTCTTCCAGGAGGACGCAGGACGACTGCGACGAGGTTGAAGAAGAGGAGGAAGAGGAGGAGGCCCGGGACGAACCGGGATTAATGGTGCTTTCTTCTGGCCACATGTACGCGTCGGATTCGGATTGAATGCTTAACAAATATTGCGAATACAACAAAAGCACCAACAACCACAAGGACTTCGCGGAAGAAGAGGAAGAGAACAAAACAGCCGGGCCGCTTCTCACATCCTCCAGCGCCACACAAGAGGACATCGAGTGCAATTAAAGTCGTCGAGTCCTGTGCGTGTCTCTCATGCATTTGCATGAGTTTCCTCCACTTTCCATTCTTTGCCCCATTGTTGTTGTTTGTTGCTGATTATTTGCCTACCCAGCCGATGCCAAAGGGTGTTCTTCCTCCCCGTCGTCCTTCGGCCGGCGCGCCTCAGCTGCGACCTCGCGCCCTCGAGTCCTTTATCCCTCTGCCTCGCGCCCAGTGCAAGTGGCTCTCGCTTTCCGATCAACTACGTCGATGTCGCCGTGGCCAAGTGTCCTCACCTCGTCCTTCACCCTCCTCTCGTCATCCCCTTTACCCCCTCCCCTTTTCACTCACCACCCCCGGGCCACGATTGAAACGTCGTTGTCGTCCTGCGAGCGATTCAAAATCAGAAACTTATGTTTTTCCAGGATTAAAATTATAACAATTTTTTGTTTCCATTGTCGAAGTTCGATGATGATGTTGTTGTTGCTACTGTTTCTTATAACAATTGTTGTTGTAGAAATTGTGTCACCACTCGGCGAGTCCTTCCAGCTGACAAAGCGTCGTCCTCGAGTCGCAGTCCCAATCGTTGTCGTTATCGCTGTTGTCGTCATCGTCGTCATTGTTACTTTTGTTGTTGATGATAGTTTTTTTTTTCAATTCTCGTTGTTGTTGTAAGGACTTAAGCCTATGTATGTTTGGCGTGATTTGACGCATCACCGCGCTTGCGACTCCCAAATGAACAGCTAAACGCATCCTAATAGGGGTTCACATTTCATCGCTCGTCCTTTCGGCCTCGTCCTGGCCGGATCCAGGGTCGATCAAGGGGTTGCGCTGGGTTGACGTTGTTATAGTTGTTACCATTATTTTTTGTCGTTGTCATTGTCGTTGTTATTGTCATTGTATTTTATTTTTTTCCGCGAAGTAGCGATTGATTGTGACACTAAGCAGGATTTATTTATTTATTAATTTCGTTCGTTCTCGCGTCGAATGCAAATTTCCCACCTTCTGACCTGTCGTCCTCACCCTCGTCCTCTTCCTCTCACCACCTTCCCCGATGCAAATCGAATTGGATAGTTTAAAATGCGTGTATTTGCCTTTCGGCTTCAGTCAGGACGAGGCGAGGTCCTGCAATAATACACAGGGGAAAAAAGTCCAGCATCCGCCGATTTACTTTCGGTTGCAAAATGCTAAGTTCTGAGCAAATATTTGCGCTTTATTCGGGTTTTGGATTTGCTCCCTCGTCCTCTTCCGATTCCAATTCCGATCCGATCCTCGATCGTTTTGCATAATTTTCCAACCAAAGGGTTTGACTTCGTTGAGCGCGGCGGAGGAGGCGGGTCATTGGGTCTGTGGGAGCGGGAACCGGTTTGGAACGGGTTCGATTCAGTTGGCAGTAGGATGATTTTTTCCCTGATCCAGATGGAAGTTTTTTCCTAGTTTTATAAATTTCTAAAAAAGGCCTTCAAATGTTATCATGGATCCCCATGACTTTTTAGTGCAAAAGCAGAAAGCAAAACATATCAGAAATCAATTCCAATCGCTCAATGCAATGCAATTAAATTGAAGTTAAGATTCTAATTCTGGAACAATTGGAAAATCATTCGACCCAACAGAAGCAGAACAAAAACAACATTTGAAATAACCTAGAAATACAACAACTAAGGTTAGAACAACAACAACGGCAATGAAATAGAATCGAGTATAAAAACTAATATAGAATAATCCGCGCCATGAAAATGAAATCCGGATCAGCCCGCGAGGAGCAGGAGCCAGGAGTGGGCGTGGCATCAGGATACGTACGCCCACGCCACCCCATCACACACATACATTGATAGCCATCCTTTTCTAACCCAACTCCAAAGGGTCGGAGGTGATTTGGTTTTATTTGATTTGCGCACACCAATTTGGCTTTGACGAGTGGACGGCAGAATGAACTTTTGAAATATTGGTGGAGCAGAAATAGCAACGGTAAAAGTTAGAACAACAATTATTACAACAAAACTAATGCCACAGGATAAAATATCGAAATTGTTCCGATTTTCGGATTTCGTTTCGTTTTGATTTGATTTCATTCAAATTCAATGGGTTCTCATAATGTTTTTTCTTTTTGTTGTTTTTGTAAAATGAATAAAAAAAATATTTACAAAAAAATCAATATTCTTCGATTTAAGATATCAACAGCAACAACAACAACACCATCCACCTCGTGCACGTCACGCGGCGCACACGATTTGCATCCGGCCTCGCCCTCGGTTCCGTTTCCGGCGACGGGGCTTCGCGAAATACACACACTCACTCACACACTCTCGTGCGCGTGCAAGGATTCTGTTTTGAAATTATAAAATAACAACAACAAGAATAAGAATAACAAAAACAACACGACGCAAAACATAGAAAAACAAATAAAAATTTAATCCTCACACAATTTAATCCTTTTTCACAGTTGGGAAAAGTGAAACGAGTGGATGGGGGATGGGGACGAAATGCAATTTCGAAAAATGTTTGCAATTCCCTTTAGAAATTTTCTAAACTCTCTCGCGGGAGGCTCACGATCGACAGACAGATGGACGGACGGCTCCTATCGTCGTCCTGTCGACGAAGCTTTGCATATGATATGCTTCATAAATCGCACAGTAAGGATATTGTCCGCTATAACTACAACAACAACAACGTTGTCATGTTGTATCACATCAACACCTTGTAAAAGCAGAAACAACAAAAAGAAACAACAACAACTACTACAACGACAATGACAAGAGCGCGAACAAATAATAAAAAGGACACTAAAAGAACTCTCATGAAAGGATCGCACATCGGCGGTTATTAAATTTGGAACCCTTTTCGTACCTATTATTGTTGTTGTCGTAGTTGTTGTTGCTACCATGACACAGCTCTCCTGCCCTGGGAGCCGGACGCCTCGCCACCCCTCGCCCGGAAGGGGTGAGCAGAAGGCGAGGGGAGGGCGAACCGGGACGAGCTGTTATTAAATGGTTTTGTACCGAGCAAATTTGTCAGCGGCGAAGTCAAACGGAGGATGAGTCGGGTGGTCGGGGGTACGAGAACCATTTGTCATGGAGCGATGACTCGGTGTTCCTTCCGCTCGATCCGACCCAAGGCTTGGACCATACTACGTACGATCGGCCTAAAGTGAATCTGATTCGCGTTTGGGAAATTTTAAAATTGACTTCGTCAACACGTTTGAGTGTACTACGATTGTTGAAAGTTAGTTTCTAGTTTTTTTTTTTACCAAATAATGACGATAATGACGTCATATACGAATTGACAAAAGCAACTACGATTTTATTAACAACAATTCATTAAAAATTTCCTAATTCATATAGATTTTGAATGAAATATATAAACTTTCATGCAGAATTAAGTGTTTTTTAGTTCTTTGCTTCACATCAAATTATTTTCAATTGACTCCAATTTTTAAAAATATAAGAGTTTTTTTTAGATTTTATATGTGTAAAATATTATTCAAAATTACATTATTTTCTTATGATTCACGACTCCAATCACAATCGTTCGAGAGACGTTTGCACCAGGTTCTTCCGATGGGGACTCGGTTTAACTAGTGTGGCAAGGAAGGAAGCAGTTCTTCCCAATCACAGTTAATACTCGAGTCCACATCACCACAGATGATGTCGTCCTTCGCGGTGCGCATCCTCCACGCCTCCTTCTCATTACGTGGCCAAATGTAATCGCAACATTTGCGTTGACAACAGCTTTTTCCCTTTTGTCTATCTGCCTCGCTCCACCAAACCACCAAAGGACATTCGTCCTGCCATTAACCGTGGATCAGGGGACTCGTTTGATGGGCGTGAAACTATCACGGGGTTGCATTCGAATCCTTTTGTCGCAATCGTCCTTTTGTGCCATTCGGTTATGAGTTTATTAACGGCCCAAGTTTCGTTCTCTCTTTCTCGCTTTCAGTCTCTTTTTCACATATCCTGGCGCGTCACCTAGTTATCCTGCGTGTTGAATGCGTGTTCTTCTGAAGTAGCATATTGCGGATCCTTCGCTCGTCCTCGTCCGCGTGCAATTCAATAAATTATAAATCCTGCAAATGCACTGTTAGATCATTTTCCACCAACCCCTTCATGTGATCCCTTTCGGCGGCGCAACCCTTTCGTGTCCTCGTTCGCACCCGGGGTCCCTTCGTCGGCCCGGCCGCCGCGTCCTTTGTTGCCTCGTCGGGCTGTTTAATTAATTATGTAAACATAACTTCCGAGCGCTGCGCCTCGTGGACGGAAATTAATTCGAAACTGAAACCGAGTCGCGATTGATAAATTAAGAGATTAACGGCGACGCCAGACGCGGAAGCGGTCGGATGGGGTCGGGGCGCGTATGAAAATGAGCGAAAATAATTTCTCGGATTGCATGTAGATTTTCGAAATGTGGCGATAATAGTTAACGCATTGTACTGCGAGGGGAGGGGGAAACGACCGGAGGATTTGAGGATTTCCTTCGGCGGTCGCGCCAGAAGGGGTTGAACCGAGCAGACCGTCGATGGTTTCGACTTCTGTTTCTGGCGCTGTCCAAGAACTCGGTTGCGAGAGCTTCGCATCTTGACTTCGCGTCCTTTGGTATTTTTGGCCTTCGTTTTTTATTTTGAAGCGATCCAGTTTCTGTAGGGAAGGTTTCTACTTCAGAAGGGAGATCCTTGGAAATCCTTCCTCGTGGTTGTCGTTGGGTTTTGCGAGGAAGGTTTCTCAGCAACAACAACATCACAGGGACAAAAGCGCCACGATGTGCGCTGATCCTGGGCATGGACGATCCGAATTCGAAGGAAATCCAAATATTTGCATTGCGACAACAATAAAATCATAAAAATCAATGCAGTTTGCTTCGTGGGATTCTGGATGCGAAAGGACTTTTCGCAATTATTTGGAAATCCTCCTTCGAGTGGGAGAACAACAACAATGACACCTAGGACGACGACGGTAATCAAGTGTCGCCGGCCGAGAGAAAACAAACAGCGGCCAAGGAACGATGACGACAACGACGAATGGAGGGATCCATAAAATTACCTCAAATGACATGAGTTCCACGCAAAACAAACATGCGCAACCTTATATAACAATGGCGGCGAGGACGAGTTCCGGCTAATTGCAGCGCGCGGACAAAGGACAATGGGCGGAAGGACGCGGCTGCTCTAGTTTGCATCGTGGCATCGTAAAACGCGACCGGGCAAAACAAACAAGCAAACGAACCCGACGTCGAAGGAGCGACCGAGACGGCGGTGCATAAGAAGCGAGTGAGAGAGAGGGATAGGATGATAGAGATAGTGAGTGATTCGCCGTCCTGACTGAGGACGAAGTGCATGTGCAAGGATTAAAAGCTGCAGAGCAATTGTCGGCTTGGTGGACAAAGGACGACCGGCGAAGGATTCCGGAGGACGATGGGATTTTATGGCGGGACGGAGGACACGCAGGACGACACAAATGCATTACGCAAATAACGGAACCACATGACCAACAGCAGCAACAACAGTTACAAGAATAACTAGGTCAAACGCAACAATAACAACGAGGGCAATCGCAGCAACAACAACAACGAGGGCAAGTGCAGGGCGATCCGAAGGAAAGGACTGCAGACGAAGGTCCGAGGACGAAGGATGTGCACGCATTTAAATGACCGCCAATAAAGTGTCCTGCCGCGCAGGATAAAACAAACAACCAAACAAACGCAATGCGATGCAACGCAATCGAACGGCCGCGGCCAGGACAATCGTGTCTTCGCCCGAAATCACACATCCCGAGGACACCGGGGCCGGCAGGACGCAAGCCAAGGACGTTTCCAGGAAACGACATAGGTTTTCGAATCGCACTCGGATTCGAGAGGGTTTCCAATGTACGAGGACAGGGGACGTGGTTGGACTGGGGGCGCACAGTGGATCAAGAGCATACAAACAAATGTTTTTTGATTTAAAAATAAAACAAATTATTATATTGCAAAATAAAAATACAAATATTTCAATCGAATCTGTATTTATGTATTTATGTATAAGAGAAGAAATCCACATCTTCGCATGCAGTCTTGTTTTAACTTTAAATAAAAGGCTATATTTAAAGATTTTCACCAAACTGACAATAATTTTGATTTGATATAAATTAACAAAGAAATTGTTTTAAAAATATTTCTTTTTCCTATTATTCCTATTTATTCTTTTTTATTTTTATTTTTTACACAATTATAAATAAAAAAATGTGTTTTCTAAATTTATAAAATTTTGTTATTAAAATTATCATTCACTCATCAAGAAATATTTTCAAATTATGACTAGTTTTGAGAATTAAATATTTATTGATTTTCGCAATTGGCCAACAAATATTAGAAGACCTTTTTCAGATATTTTTTGGAATATGCTCTAAAAAACAAATATAAAATAATAAAAATTAATATACAAAAATAAAACTTTCTTTTTTGATGTACTGTGGAATTTGGTGAGTGGTTTCTATCGCTCTGAAGAATATTTCCAAAGCCAGCAATCGCCAGGATATGGTGGGGATGGAAATACCACTATCACGAACAACACTTTCTCACTCTCTATCCCTCTCCCGCTCTTCTGACACTTGGCGTCAACAAGTGGACGCTTCGTCTGGCCGCCTCCTGCGCCGCCCTCGCCTCACGCCGCGCCCGCTTAAGGACGATTTTCCGCATTTTAAATGCACGCGACTGCGCTCGATTTTCCACGGAACCATAAAACCCACAGAAAGAGAGAGAACACGAGAGAGAGAGAGGCAACGGCGGGAGCGAGTGAGACGGCGAGCGAACGCACATAGGGCCGGCTCGGGTTTCGGGGAAATGACACGAAATTCGCGTGGAGGAAGCCAGGACTTTCCGGCGCAGTGCAACGTGGCAGGATCGGGAGCAGGACTCGACAGGACACGGGGCAGGATCTCGAATCGTGCGCGCCGCAGGAGATCGAGGCACGGCTGCCGTGTGCGGCGGAGGCTCGTTCGTACTCCGCGCATGTCCTCGCCGCACGCTGTGATTCGACAACGATGACGACGACGACGAGGATGCGGACGATGACGGTGACTGCAACGCCGACAGTGCCTTCTGCGTCGACAGCTACTGCGATTCGGCGAAGTCCCGGGACCGCCCTCGGCGTCCGGGAGCGGGCGGCGCGGCGATCGCGGATCGAACCGAATGGAAACAATGTGGCAATGGGCGCATGGAAATCGCAGCACGCGCAGGACCCGGGCGGCTACCGACAGCAGCCCTGGGTGCTGCGCCGTCGGCCGCGAGCCGCGTCGGATCGGATCGGGTCGGGTCGGGACCGGGTCGTAAAACTGGCCGAACTCCAACGGCGCGCGGCCGCCTCCGGACTCGGAGTCAAATCTCGCACTCGGGCCCGAATCCGGGGACTCGAAGTTGAACTGAAACTCGGAGGACTCGGTGGACTTTTGGCAGTTGCGCAGCCCGGAGGACGCGTCGCGGCGGGTGGCGGACGGCCCAGGTGCCGAGCGTCTCATTACCATGTCCGCGAGCGACGAGGGTTCGGGTTCGGCTTCGGCTTCGGGTCGGTGCTCGGGCCAGGTCCTGGAAGCGTGTTTAGCGAGCGTTTAGCAAGCAATTAGTGCGAAGTGTGTGAGGGGCGAGGCAAAGGACGAGCAGGAGGTCGGAGCGGAGACGGCGACAGCGCATCGAATGTCCTGGCACACGCAGGAATGTGTCCGTGGGGCGTGGAGAATCGGCCTTGTGTCAATTACACATGACTTTCCTACCATGAACCTTTTGTTCACGAAAATGACGATGTGTTCTCTGGAAGCCAATTCTCGGGGTCCTCGTGAGAGCCTTCGTTGAGAGAAAGGGATTCGTCCATCGAAAGATAATGTTGTCTCTATCGGGAGAGAAAGAAGTCTAAAGAAGTTTCTCTTAAATTCTTCTGTGAAGTTCTCCCGATGAAAACCCCCAACAGGACTCGATTCGGAGCCTGCCTTCGACTCCACTTTCGCCCTCCACCCAAACTCGGTCTTCCTGGCATTTTTCGCCCAAGCCATCGAAACGACTGCCGGACACGAAAGGACGACGACTGAGGAGAAAATGGGTAAAATTGGGTATGGGAGAGTGAAAAACTGACAAAAGTGAAATAAAACACAACTCGTAATTCATTAAGCGGCGGAAGTCGGACTCGAAACTGCAATTTCCTCTAGAAGCAATTATGGAGAAATTTAAATTTGTTCCATCGGACAGAAGAGCCATTACCCTTACGCCCTCGCTCCCGCATCCCGCCCCCTTGGTCCACATCGTGTCGGTCGGTGGCCGGCGGGTTCATAAATTGAAATCACTCCCATGTCCAGAAGTTGTTCGCCGAGTGACACGAGCAGCTCCAGCGACCGAGGGTCAGGGGCGAGAAGGAGAACGAGGTGGTCGAAGCGAAGCGGGTGGCAACGCCAGCTGAAGGGTCCACTTGACATAGTTGCCACTTGCAACCGGCCGTGGAGACATCGTCTGTCCATCCTCTCCGCACACTTCTTTCTCTCCTCACGCTTCTTTCTCTTCTCCCTTTTACATAAGGTCCTTGCGCATAAAGCACGGTTCCACACTTGTGTGGGAGGCAGCCCGAGTGGGCGTGTGCAAGGACGACAGATCGGGAATGTCTGTGTTTGAGTGTGTGTGAGAGCGAGAAAGCGAGTGCGAAAGCATATAAATAACGCCTGTGGCCATAAAAAACCCAAGTTGTTTGGTGACTCCAGCGGACAACCGAGTCGAGTTCAGGCGACGGACTCGGGCCGTGCGCGCCAAATGGCCATTTTTTGCTCGGCCACACCTCCTTCTCCGCCTCCTTCCCCTAGTCGCCCGCCCCCACCTTGACCCCGCCACACCCCCTCTGGCCCTGAGGCACATCCGATTCACGAACTGCGACGGCGAACTTAATGTTTTCCATGGAGCTACTACACTTCAGTTGAGTTGAGTGGTTGTTGTAGTATATGTTGTTGGTGCACTTGTTGTTGTTATTGTTGTTCTATATGCTGTTGTTGTAGATGTTATTTCTGTTCTTGCTGTTTTAGTTGGAATCTGAATGCCATGATATTTATTGGCCCACATACGGTGAAAAATGTGGCAACGTCTGGGCTGAGTCCACAGGTCCGGGGTTCATCCCGAGGTTCCAATGGCCGGAGGTCGGAGTCGATGAGGGCGCAGAGATACAGGGTGCTTCTGAGTGATCAGAAGAATTGATAGGATTCTTCTCTTGGAGAATTCGAATCTACTGGTTCTGAGATCCATGAGACGAAGACGTCTTTATTTTTTGAAATCTCTCGAATTTTTTCATCGTTATTTTTTCGGAAGGAATTGCTTTTGTTGCTGTTTCTCCACTTTCCGTTTGCCAAAGGGTTTCTCCACCTTATCCTCATCCTTCACGTCCTCCTTCTCCTCCGCCAACCATTCCTACTCTTTTTCTCATTCTCCTCTTTCTCCAGCTCCCCTTCTCTTTCTCCACCTCCTGCTTCTCCTCTTGCCTCTCCTCTCCTCTTGACACGAACATAACGAAAAGGAAGACGAGGACAGGACGAACACCATACGAACTTTTCTGCCAGGTACACGAGCAACATTCCGGACAAGCGACAGGATGATGCCGACTTCGTTGCCAGGACTCAATCGCCATCGCCGTCGTTGTCGCCGTGTTGAGGTCCTGCGCTCGTTGCCCACTCCTGGCGGCGGCCACTTGTTCGGCGATTAAAATCCGATTTCTGGATTCTGAAATTACTTTGCTCAACTATGTATTCGGAGAACGAGCGACAACATATCCAATTACAACAAGAACAACATATACAATTACAGCAAGAACAACAATGACAACTACAATAAAATCCAACAACAATAAGCGGTCCCCCTTAACTACAACAACAAAGATGAATCAGAAGACCATACACAGAAACCGGTGCCAGGAACAAAAGGCCGAAGTCAAAGCGACAGGAAATTCCAGAAATTCGCCAGTAGATTGGTTGCTGCTGTTGTTCATGTTGTTGTTGTTGTTGTTGTTGTTGTTGAGGTCCAGTGGGTTGTTGCAAAAGGTCGACGATGGTGTCGTGTATTGGTGGCGAGGGGGTGGGGCAAAGGGCTGAGCCAAAGGAATGCCGCTCGACGACAAATAACTAACAAGCCAATTTCTGGCCAAAAGTACGAGGGTGCTAATGTGGCCATATTTCGTTGGCGATAGCGCAACATAATTACGGACAGACGGGTTACGGTCCATCGCCCTCATCCCCACTCTCTTTGGTTGGGTCCATCTGGAAGCCTTCATTATGTCCCTTTAAGTGGGCGTATAACGAGTTTAATTGAGTTTTTATGTTTTCGCCGTGGGTTGGTTTGTTTTCGTCTCTCTTGTCGCCGCGAGGCGAATTCACTCGCTCGGTGGTCGCTGCTGCAACCTCCGGGCAGGGCCACGGCCAGCGCCGTGTTGGCCATCAGCGTGTTGGCCACTCTGGCGGACCCCGATCAGGCCACACCTTGTCCGCCGGCTCGTTCGCCAAATCGAATTACGTTCAATTTCGTGCTCCGAAGCTTCCGGTCGCTTCCTTCGTCCTTGGGTTCGCGTCGGATGGGTCGGCGTTTTAATTTGTGTGCCTCGGGCTGGAGTCGAGTTCCACGTACGAGGAAGAGGCAGAGTAGGAGGGGAAATCAAATAATTTCGGGCATTTTATTGCGGAAATGAAGAGTCGCAGGACAATTCAGAGCACTAATTGCAGGACGATTCATTTCTCTCGGGGATGAATTATTCACAAAGCGATTTTACACTAAAATAAGAAACGAACCTTGGTATTCAACACTTATTTGTTTTATAAGTTGATTGTAATCGTATTGAAACTTCAACACTATTGAAATCTTTTCAATTTGAAATTTCGTGTTCCAAAACTAGAATGGATCCTGTATTAGACGCCACTTGAAAATCAGCCAAGTGCCCCATATCTTGATGTGCCGTAGACTTCTTCCCTTCAAATGAACCTCACTTGAGTCGTCTTCCATTTCGTTCTTGAAATCCTTTCCAACTCCTTCGGCAACCCGCCACCAAACTCCTCATTAATTCTCGCCTCTTCAGTCACGAAATTCCTTTGCCCTTTCCCTTGAAAATCCTTGTTGATGGCGCGAGAACTAGTTTTATTGCGGCGTAAACAACATCCACGACCCTTGAGGTCCCCCGTCCACTCCAAACCCTCTCCACATTCGACACCCGCAATTTCCAAAATATTTATGTATTTGCTTTTAAAACAAGGTCTCATCGTCTTGTAGTCGTTGTCGCAGAGACAGAAGCTCCAAAATAAACTCATTAATCCCTCGCATACGCCCTCTAATCGGGGCGTCGCTCGCGATGAGGGGCAGCAACGAAGGCTGCGAGTCTCCCGAATCGGCCGACATTTCATGAAGTTCCTATTAATAATAATTTCTCGATTCAACTCGCCTCACCTCACCTCAGTTCGCCTTGTCGTCAGTGGGCCATGGGCTTGTGTGGGATTAAGACGAGGCTGCGGGCTCGTGACTTGTCTTAAGTGGGCTCTGGGAAGGGGGCGGGGCCCACTTCACTCCCCTCAACCCCTTCAATCCCCTCGACCCCTTCACTCATTTTCACTCTTCACTGAGGACGGACCGGGTCTTCGTTTTAATGAAGTGTAATTTTTGACGTTTACGCGCCACCCGCATGTCATGTGACGTGCGCTCGTGTCACGGCGACACTTCTTCTCTTCATCCCCTCTTCCCCTCGTTCTCCTCTCCATGATCTTCTTTATCCACCCCTGAACCGTCTGATCGCCCCGACTCATCGTCAGTTGTTCATCGTCGGCGCCTGCCTCGTGGACTAATTGTTGTTCTACTTAGTCGTTGCTGCTGCTGTTGTTGTTGTAGTTATTATGTTGTCGCACGCGTTGTTTGACATTCGAGCACATGAATCACTGGTGCGTCCCTCGCCTATCGCCCTTCAGCCCCAACCTTGGCCATCCCCCCATGCCCAGGGCCGAGTGATGCGTGCCAACGGAGTCAAATGGAATCTTAGGAGTGAATCCTTTGAAGATTAGCGCCTTCAGAGCCTTGGAGACAACTATTTTCAACCTCGGCATTGTCCTTGAGTGTTGATAGGAAGATATGGAGAGAGGGAGAGAAGAGGCAGTGAAGGGGATAATGTGATGGAGAGTGAGATTTTCAGGTTGAGTTCTTGTGATTTTGAAAGTCGAGTTGAGCTCTTGGAAATTGGAGACGAGTAGTTGGCGCCTTGGTCGCCTATTTTTGGAAGGGTGAAGAGGGAGATGTAGAGGGAGGTGAATGAGTAGAGGGTGATGAAGAAAAGGGTGATGGATAGGGAGTGTAATGGAGGGGTGAATGATGGATCCTCCATTGTATCAATTTTGGCATGTTAAGTTCCCAGAGAAGGCCATCGAAGTAGCCATAAATTATCCAATTAAACCCAAATGAAGGGTGGAGCAATACAAACGTCCTCCTTGAAGTCTTCTTGTAGGAAGAGGAGAAAGAAAAGTATATAAAGTATATGTTTACCGGAAGATCCTTGAAAGGCCTCAAATTCGGCCACCTTGAAGAGTTCATATTTACTCTAAATTTCACTAAAATTAACCTTAGAAACAATTGCCCAACCTTCAAAAGGTCAGCGTGGAATACGATGCCACCATCAGAAGGGTATCTCTGAAGGATCCCGGCAACTGGAGTCCATCGTGCAATTTCCTCTCGAAAGTGGAATCGGTAAAAAAGTTCACTCGAGAAGCCTCCAATAAAAAGCGATCATCTGACAAAACGAAGAAGAAATCGGAAGCCAGTCGTTCATCGTCCTCCAACCTCCTCCCACTCTCCACGACCCCGCCCCTCGTCCACCTGCCGACAACATTGCGATGTTTGCAACTCGTATCCGTGTTCGTCGTGACCGATGGACCCATTGAGTCGTCGCCAGGACTCGGATGAGGGCAGGGCCGGGGGCCGATGGGCGGAAGCATGTAGTTTATCAAAATTTCTAGTTTGCAATTTTCACCAATATCCTTTATCCTTGGCGTTCGTTCCTGCGCCGAACGTGGATCGCCGTCGTGGCCATGGATTTTTTCGAATTTTTCGGAAAATTACGGCGACGTTCGGTTCGTTCGTCCTTTTTGCATGCGTTGCTATCGACATCGTCCTGCTGCTACTGGCTATTGTTGTTGTTGCTGCCGCCGATTGCTCCGCGCAGCAGCGGCAGCAGCAGAATTTTTTGCGGCTCTCCGATATAGTTGGGTCAGTGCTTGTGGCCAGAATGGTTCTGGTTCGCCTCTGGACAGTTATTGAGTGCAAATAGCAATTTTGTATTTTCCTCCGTCTCCCCGTCCGCCCTCCTCTCCCTCGCCCAGGCCTCTCGACCCTCGTTCGACATGTTCTCAACGCCAACGAGCTTTCTCTCTCTCTCTCTCTCTTTGTCACTGTGTGTTGTTGGTATTGGTGGAGGGTCGTCCTGTGCATCCTTGCACATTCGGCAATTTGCATTCCGCTGCAGAGCGGGTGTCGAACCGTTTTTTTAGGAGCGCCGCCGCCGTCGTCGATAACCGTTGAGTGGAGCAGATGAGGAGGAGCAGGGTGAGGGTTGTTTGGAGGATGCAGGGTGGAATTGTCGGGGGTGAAGAGGGTTTAGGTCTGGTCGGTAAAAAAATGTTGCATCGTGTTTCATAAAATTGGCAGGAGTCGCCCCGGGGCTGGCCGGAAGGGGCGGAAGAGGGAGGGAGAGGTTTTTTCGCCTCGAAATGCAGTGGAGACATTTTTTGAACTTCGATGGTAGATGCATCGAGGGGATGAGGATGGTTAGGAGGATGACGAGGGGTGGGCGGTTAGGATTGGGTTTGGTTCGGTTGTCCATTGTTGTTGTTGCTATTGCTGTTGCTGCATAGCAGGATGCAAAGTCGTGGAAAACGAATTGAAATTGTGTTGTTTGCAATGGTTGTTTAGTTTGTTGTTTAGTCTATTGTTGTTGCTGTTGTTATTATTGTTGTTTTGCAACAACGGTTGTGATGTTGATTTTCTTGTTGTTTTCACAGTTCATGGTATTGCTGTTGGTATTTGGATATGCTTGTTGTTGTTAAGTTTTGAGGATTTTCGCATTCGGTTTCATTGTTAGTTTTGAGTGCTTTCGGATGCAGTTCAGTTTTCTCTCACTCTTGCCCCCTTTCTCTCGCTCTCTCTTTCTGTTTCTCTCTCTATCCTTCTCTTTCTCTCCTTCACTTTCTCTCTCTCGTCCATGTCTCTCACTCCCTCGCTCGTGTTGTCGTCACATGTCCTTTTCGATTGCTCGTGTCAATGTTGCGTCGTTGTTGCTGGTTGTTGTTCTAGTTCTAATGCAGTCCTTCTTCCCGTCTCTCTCTCTCTCTATCTCCATCTTCTCCTTCACCTCTCTCTCTCTACACCACTGTCACTTGTCAAATATGCACTCGTGTCGCGTGATTCGTTTAAATCCGATTTTCAATTATTGGATTCTGTTTTTATGCCTTTCGATTGTGACCACCAGCATCCCCCGAACCTCGAATTGTGCTCGCTTTCGATGTCCATCTCTCTCTCTCACTCTCAATCGCACTCATTCTCGCCCGGATGCGGATGCAGCTTAGAATAAAGGACATGTTGGTGGGTTTCGTTTGCTGACGTTGTTTCTGTTGTTGTTGCAGTAGTAGATGTTATTGTTGTTGCTGTTATTGGTAGGTAGGTGTTAGATTGGCCAATATAAATTCACAACTGTCCAAGTACTCGTCGGTCTTACTATTTGCAACAACAACAACAATCGACAGCAGCAACCAAAACAACTACAAGTGCAAACGAGTTTATAGAAATCTCGTTCGGTTTGCCAAAATGTGTTTTGTTTCTGTTGTTACTTTCACCATGGTGTTGATTTTTCATACATTGCATCGAACACTTTGAATTCGTAATGAAAATATTCATAATAAAAAAATCGTAAAAAAATATTTATTATCAAAAATTTTTAGATAATAAAAAAACAAAACAACATTTTTTTATTACAAAAATATTTCAACCCGAATTTTATGAAAATGATAGTAGAATTTTTAAAATATATTTTGAGAAAATATTTCAAAAAATTTTCGACCTTTCCAAAAACAAAATAAAATAAAAAACAACAACAACAGTTATAAATCACCAACAACTGTCGGAAATTTAAGTCCGAATACAAAAGCTCTTCATGCGATTTAAACTACGCGAATGCAACAGAAAAATAGCAACAACAATAGCAATCATAACATCGAATATAACAACAATTATGGAAACAACAATAATAATCACAAAACCAACAATAACAACAACATAAATAAATGAGAACAAAATATAAAAAAATACAAAATTCTGCCGGCGTCACGTGTTCTTAACGAGTTTTCCGTGCGCACGAAATTTACTCCAACAACAACAATAAGATCAACAATGGTAAATGACAAATAAAAAATATTCATATATGTAGAGCAAAACTACATAAGCAAAACCAACAATAAACATTTAAACATAAATCGAGCGCCAAACACATGCAAACTCACACAAACTCACACACACTCACACCAACACTCACCGGCACGTGTGTGAATGAGTTGTTGTTATATTTTGTTATTGGTAGCAAAATAATTATCAATTGAATGTTGACCGAAAATGGTTATTTTTTAATATTTTTATTGTTGAGTTTTTTACTATTTATTTTATTATCACTTTCTCTTCTGTCGCTGCAATTGTTGTTTCCGTTGTTGATGTTGTTGCTGTTACTGCTGTTATTGTTATTTTTGTTGTTGATTCGTTTGTCGCCCGGTCAACCATTTTGTCTGGCCAACAACAATGGCGACATCCGGCAGCTGTGACCGGCGTCCGCAAAATGTGGCCACTTGTTTCCGCATTAAGCGAAAATCCGGCAACGGCGATGCGACGACCATTTAAAGGACGACGATTTAAAAGAGGTCCTTAAACGAGGTCCTTTCGTCGTGCGTCGCCATTAGACCCGGGTCGTCCGCCTCCTGAAGCTTCGAGAAACCCAACACGCATCCGCATTTTAATAAAGTCCGAGCGCAGCGCACCGTGTCCTGGACGCTGTGTCCTGCACTCCGGTCGTCCTGGCAACCGTTCACATGGCAGCCGCAGCCGTACCCTGGACCAGTCGACGACGCCTAACTAAGGCAGCGGACCATAAATAAAATCGCCGGACAAAGGATGCCGAAGGAAGGAAGAATGCACAGAAGAAAAGAGAACGGATTCTAAATCAAATTACACATTTTACACGCTCAGAACGCATGTAATTGGCTTTTAAAGCTTCCACCGGACACGGGCTTCTCCTCTATCCCTCTGTTTTCTCTCTCCCCTTCTCACACTATCGCCCTCTCTCTCTCTCTCTACAAGAGTCCCCCGAGTCTCTCCGAGAGATTGAAGTTCCAGCCAAAGGATGTGTGAAGAGGCAAATTAATAACAAGTGGCCATCGGAGAACAGGAGAGAACGAAGCCCTGGACACCGGAGCAGCCACATCGTAGTCCGGAGAAGCCACCATGGCACGGAGTTCGTCTGCCAAAGGTTCTGGTGACGTGTGCAGAGATCCCTGAATTCAGTTCCTCAGACTTCCCGGAGCTTCCTTTGGCGCCCAGGTCGGGTTGAAGCCACGTCCGTGCCCTTCAATCAACCGTTGCCTGCCCGGCGCTCGCGAGTCCTGTCGTGTTTGTGCTGAGCCGTGACAGCCGGGGCGAGTCGTCGGCTGCCGATGACTTCATATGTCGGCCGCGAGTCCCGCTTCAGTCGGCGTCCGCCAGATGTCGGCATTTCTCGCCAATTGACAGTTCGAAAGCGATTTTTGGCATTCAAATCAAAAACGACGACGACTCGCTATCGACGTTTCGTCGACCGACACCAACCCCTGGTTCGTCTGATCCAGGGTTCCACGTGGCTCCCACGCGACACGAACGCGACTCAAGCACGCCTCGGAAATTTCGGCGCTGCACCCTGAGAGCACACGTTGCCTGTCGAACCCTGAATTTCTGGACATCTTTGGAGCACTTTCGATCTCTCGGTCTAGAACTTTAGACTCGTTATCCCGTTAACTCGATCTCCTCCCCTCTCCTGAAAGCCTAATCTCCTGTCCCACAATGACTACGGCAAAAAGTCGACTGCTTGGACTAATTTGGGGTCCTTACAATGGTGCAAGAACAATCGCAACATTTACAGTAACACGGTGACAACAACTTTGAAAAGTGCTTCAAGTGGTTTTCTCTCTTCCTAACTCTCTCTATCCTATCCTATCGTTTCATTTAATTTTTTTTCTCCCTTGCTCCACATGTTTTCGCTCGAGGAGACGAAACTTCATCGGCGAAAACTCGCCGAAAATTGTCCTTGAAAGTGGGCAGAAAACAACTTGAAGGCATTTAGCCAAAGTGTATGATGGGGAGAAGCGATAACAACAACAACCAAATAACAGAAACAACATCAAAATACTAACACAAATAATAAGTTACAACAACAAGAAGAGGGAGAGGAGGAGGAAGACGTCGACGACGTTCACCACTTGGAGTTGTTTGAAAATTTTATTTGCGATTGCAATTCGCACGCCATCCACGGGGGAGGGAGGAGCAAAGGGTTGACGAAGCCACCCCTTGAAAAAAGAGAGAGAAAGAGTTAGAATGTGAGAGGGAGAGAGAAGGAGGGAATGGGAGAGCGAACGAAATGAAATGCAAATGAGTTTTTAAAATGACTGACAGGCTGTTAAAATTCGGAAGGACGACAAGCCAAGGGGTACAACAGCAACAACAACGACAACCACTTGGACAATAAAAACAACAATCATTGGAATAACAATCAAAAAAATTCAAAACGGAAAATCGGCAGACGAAGCTCCAGAAGAAGGAGCTGAAACAATAACACGAAGACCACGATTCCTTCGCCACACAATGGGAACGAATAAAGCGAACGGAAACCCACGACGTCGCAGGACGAAAAAGGATGTGCGAACGGTGAACAACGGTAAACGGATGGGCCGACGAAAGGTAGCCTCACTCCTTTCGGAACGGGTTTCGAGGGATCGGTTCGTAAAACCGGCGGCGATGGCGGATGGCATTGAACTAATTTTTCCAAATCGCCCCGATCGGTCAATAAAGCAATCAACGGCAACAGCAACAACGATGACCAAAGCAACAACAACTACGACCTAAAACAAGAACAACGACGGCAAATAAAGCAAATAAATGCACAACGGCAACGAAGGAGTTGACCATTGTTTACAGAGAAAGGGAACAACCGATCGAGTGCGGAGAGCGAAGACAAAGGGCCGAGGCAGGCGAATCGAGGCGAAAGGATGCGATCCGGCCTCCTGCTCCTACCTGCCGCAATCCGAGCGGAAGAGTTAAATCCCTGGAAGCGAGCGACACGCAAGGACATCGTCGTCGACGGTGCTTGCCGCTGTCGCAGCTGGTGGCGGCGATCGCGAGCAATTAAGGAAATGAGTGGGCGTAGCTCGAGGATCACCGAGAGGTCGGTCGGTCGGTCGGTCGGTCGGTCGCCCTTGGTCATCGACACCCTTTCGCCAACCCGACCCGACCCGACAATCGACGATGACCAACGACCAACAGTCGACCGAGGTTCTGTTTATTTGTTTGTTGTGCTCGCGAGCCTCGCCCTCGATTTGTTAATGAACCGGGCATCGATCGGTCGACCGCCTCCGAGGATCAACAGTTGGCGGACGCGCCCCCGATCCCGGTCTGTGTGCGACAAGAAACAGAAACCGGCGAAAGGATTAGACGAAGCGACTCGGAGCGGAACGGGTTAATCCAGCGATCGTCTGGAATTCGCACGAATCGCTCGACGAAGACCCAGGACGCTGGACTGGACCCGGGGGCGTGGAACTGGTGCAGTCGGCGGATTAGCACTTCTGACTTCTGACTTTGCGCCCCGCCCTCGCTCTCTCTCTCTCTCGCCCTGGCCACCCGCCTGCGCTGCCCGGTCCAGGGGGCGAGGCCGCGCTGGACCCTCGCTGCGCCGGCTTCGAAAGTAATTAGTTGTGTTTGGCATACGAATTTGCCGGCCCTCGACTCCGGCTCCGGGTTCGGAATTCGTCGGGGTCTCGGGTCCGTCGGGGTCCGGCGCGGACGCATGTGGATTTCGATCGAAGAGACACACGAGTAGAAGGAAGGAAGGTTCCATTCGTCTTAATTAACCCTTTGCCGTCGATGCCCTCCCGCGTCCAGGGTGTGAAAGGGTTGGCCTCGTCCTCGTCATCGTTGTTGTTGCTGTTCTAGGATGTAAATATTTGACATTTTAATTAGCTTAAGGAGCGATAATCCTGCCATCAGGACATCGGATGGTGGTCGGTCGTTTGGACCAAGCGGACGAATCGGACCCGAACGTGTGGAGACGACGGGAATCTCGCGACTCGGGTTTTAATCATGTGTCCAGATAAGCTTTGATTTCCATATGCATGCGATCCGTGGGTGTTCCGATCTATGTGTGAGTGTGGCCCTGATCCAAATGTGTGTGATTCTGGCCATAATCTACTGTGTGTGAGTGTATCCTTGGCCACATGTGTGTGAATGTGGGTCCACACAAGCGTGTTTGTGTGTGTGCGAAGCAGGATCTCGTGCTCACATGTGAGATTTTAAGTAAAAACGGTTTTCGGTTATTCGAAGTGAGGGAGGGAATGGGTTCTAGTGCTCTGAACAAACTCTTGGCAGACCCCGCTCCTTTCTCCGTCACTCATGTGGACGCATTTAATTAAACCCGACTGGATTTGACGTATCGATTGGCGAAGGAAATGATCAACTGATGAACTGAAAGTGGTCTAATGAAATCCATTTATTTACGAATGTAACACGCTTAAAAAATATAATTTGCACAATTATTATTTTAATTTTCTAAATTAAATTATTTTTCACATATCCGAGATTTACCATTTTTAACTCTTGAGTTCCTTTAGCTCTTGTTCGCTCTTCAACCATCTCGATTTCTCTTTCTTCATCCTTCAACTATCCTTATTTCTCTTTCCCCTTCCTTGAACTATCCGATTTGGTCCTCCGACGCCCCTGGTGTGAAGTGTAAATGGATTCGCGATTAATATCGTGAATATATTGGAGTTCAAAATACACATATTAAAAAGATATATATCTATTCGCATAATTAAAAGAACACGAGTTCCCATGATATTGTAATAAGTTCGAGATTTCAACTTTGTGTAGCAGTCAATGAGGGATGACGGAAGTGATCGACGGATACATGATTGGGTGGACAGCGGATCTATCGATGGCGAACCCTCGTCCACTTCACTGCATCTATGGGTGTGTGTGAGTGTGCGAAATAAATCTTCTGAGAGTCGTTAAGTTCCTGCTCTTATCTCTTAATCTGCTCTTCTCGACTGGTTTATTGTTGGTACTATCATGCTATAATGGTTGCCGACGATGACGTTGTTGCTGTGGTTGGTGCCCTGCCCTCGGAATGGTTGTTGCATAATTAACTGTACAACAACAACAATGGATGGGTGAACCAAGAAAAAAAAATAATAAACATAAACTAGAAGTGGTAGCAATAACAACAACAATAACATGCTACTCGTCGTCATCACCACCAAAAAATCCAGAAGCGGATGCGCTTCCATTTTGAATGCGGAAACAATGTGTTATTGTTGTTGTTCGCTTATCAGTCGGCATAATCAGTGACGAATACTTTATGCATACAAACACAACAACAACAACAAGACAATGTGACTACAACAATAAGATAATGTGACTAGAATCAACAACCACTAGAGCGACATCGATATGAATGAGGAAGAAGAGGCAGAATCAGAAGAAGAAGCAACAACGATGACGACGTCGACAATGGACAGAAAAAACCACCCTGTCCGTTCCGCCAATCAATACAGACCGCGGGCACCCCTTCCCAACCCCCTCTCCATCGTTGTCTATCCATGCTAGAGTCTATCTGTTCGTTTGCGAGTCTGGCGAGCGGACTTTTAATGCGATTTTCCCACAGAACATCGCCGCGTTATGCGATCCTTCCGAGGTGAGGCCCGAGCAGGGAGGCCGCAATAGAAAGAGAGAGTGGTATATGGAGGTAGAGAGGAAGAGAGAGAGAGAGAGAGAGAGAGGAATAAAGAGAATTAGACATATAGCGAATATGTGTAATGCATTTGGCCGGAGGCGGGGGAAAGAGTGCGTTCGAAGCAGGAATCAAAGGGCTCAAACTCAGGACTCAGAGCTCGACTCACTCGAGTTACTGCGTGGGCTGGGCGGAGGGGGGAGGCGAAAATCCAGCCCTAAAACCCGTTACGCAGGACACTTCATGAGGAAGCGAAACAAACAAAAAAAAGAAAAAAACAAACATTAAAAACGAGTTGAAACGAAACGATGTTCGACGATGGAAAGAAGCGCCTCGGGCCACAAATGATTCGGCTAATTTTTGATTTTTACCCTTTGAGCCGATGAGTCCTGAATCCTCAATTTCAAATCCTGAGCCTCCAGCCTCGAGCACTCTCAGACAATGGAGATGAAGGGGGGAGAGGAATAAAGAGAGTTTGTGTGTGTGAGAGAGATGGGGAGAAGGAGAGCATGCGTTCATGTCGGAAGCCCTGGGGCCGGGAGAAGCAGGAGCATCAGGAGCAGCACCATTTGAAAGCCCCTTAAGAGCCCTCAGACGTAGGACGATGGGAGGCAGTCGTGGTGGGGCGGGCCAGGAGAGAAAGGGAAGACGGTTGGGGAACGATGAGCGATGATTTAAAGGGCCTTGAAACGACCCTCGAAGCGAGCCGAGAAAAATGGCGCAACCTCAAAAGAAGTCATTAAAATTAAAATAAGTTACAAACAACCCCCGAAACACCCTGTGGGTTGAGGGAGGCTGCAATTAACGTGCGATTAATTTGTCGCTTACGTGTTTCGCACGTCATAACAGTATCATAACGTAACGTGATGTGATGTGACTGACGGCCTTTTGACGCCACTCGGGCGAAGTGTTTTCTTTGTGATTCTGTTTTTTTGTCTTCTTGATATTGTTGTTCTTGTTGTTATTGTTTTGCTTGTTCTTATGGTTGTTATTTTTGTTATGGTTGTTCTTGATGTTATTGTTTTCATTGTTGCTGTTGTTCAAGTTATTATTGTTATTCCATGAAGAGCCAGTTTACACATTATTATTTTCATAAACGCAAAAGGAACCCGGGTGTCGAAGGACTTCCGACGCCTCCGACGACGGTGAGGCGGATGATGGAGGCTCCTTCGACTAATTGGAGAGGTTTCGGCGGGTCCCTTGGAGTGGTGGGCGACTCTTCAAGGTGTTGCCAACGTCGTCGTCCTTGTCATCTTCGCTGTTGTCGTGCGGTTTCGGCGACAGCTAATGAGGACCGCCATTTGAAGGATCTCGTGAAGAATTTCCCTGGAATTCACGAGAGAGTTAATTTAATCACGGGATCCTGGGATCATCGCGGAGTCGACAACGGTCCACCGGACTCGTGGTGGGCGGTGGGTGTTGGCTCCCGTTACCCTGCCTTGACTCGCACCACCATCCTCTGGTAATTACAGGGTGTCGCGGAAATGCGATGTCGACCCGTTTCGGGCGACCAGGCAAAAACTGCAAATGCAATTACAGTGGCTCAAAGCGGTAATGGAACACCATGGACAGATGGGTTCCTAGCGAAATCTCATAAAAAATATGTATGTATGTATATGATGAACAAATTCTGAGGTCAATGGCGGGAAATTTTTCATTATTATTATTATTTTCCATTAAAAATATATCATTTTAATCTAATTTAGGGCAAAGGTCAAATTCTAAGAATGGAATTGTGGAGATATGTCAAAAATGTGTAGATATGATATATGTGAAAATATTCATTTTATTTATATTTAATAATATTTTATTGTGATTTATTTTTTTTCTTCAGCATAATATATTGCAGGTCTTTGAAAGCCCTTAAAAATATTTAAAAAATAAAATCATGAGAAAAGTAATTGATATCAGAACTAAAAATGCTCTGCTGAAATTTGTTTCCCCAATTTAGGGTTGAGCAAAATGTCCCACTGTGCTTATATCTATGACTCCCGTTGCAGTTTTTAGCGTCGTGGTTCGACTGATGGCGGCCGCCATTTTGTTGCGGCGAGTGCTTTAAAATGTCAAAGGCGTGACGGGATGAGTTGGAATCGGAGAGGGCGACGAGGTCGAGTGGTCGGCGAGGACGCAGACGAAGGTGGCGCAAAAGTGCGAATTAAAGTGCTCGAAAGTGTTGAATTTTTCCCACTTTGCAACTGTGTCCGTCCTGCCGTCCTCCGATCGCCCCCAACCCTTCATCAACTCTCGATCGAATGTCCTTTTGCGGCGGGCTTCCTCGTGTTCGTCCTCATCCTCGTTCTCGTTCTGGTCCTCGCCGCAGTCGAAGTCGTCGTTTTTGCTGCGGGAGGCTTTTAATTTTTTAGCTTAATTTTTATTGCCTGACAACGACTCGTTCGAGCATCAGCGCTCCAGCATCCATCTCTTTCTCTCTCTCTATCTCTGTCTGTGTGTGTGTGCGTGTATTTGTCGGTGTGCACGCGTCCATCAGACTCAATTATTAGGACAAACCGGCAAAACATGGCCGCCACAAAACCCCCAAAAATGCACGACGTACACCCCACGGCCAGCGTCAGGATCGTCCACGAGGGTGGCCGAGTAACGTACGTGTATCTGTATGTATGTTTGCGTGTGTATGTGGTTGCGTGCGAGCGAGTGCATCCGCATCCTTTGGGCCGCATATAAAAATTAACACACTCAATAAAATGTTTGTCGCATGCACAAAGGACAACGCGGAAAGCAGAGAACAAAAACAACGACAATGACAACAACATGAAAAATAAGAACAACAACATGAAAAACCTCAACAACAATATGAACATGAACGAATGCAATACAGCCCCATGATTACATGTCGAACCACAACACGAAAAAAGTCCTCGACGGGCCGCGGAGGGAGGAGAAAAAATACGAAAACCTCAAAAAGCATCGAAAAACGACAAGAAAATCGCAGCAAGGGGGTTGGGTGCATTCTGAAGGGGCGGGTGGGGGTTGGAGTTGAAAGCGTTTTAAATTTCGTTCGCCCACCCAGCAAGAGCAAACAATAGGCTCAACATGAAGGATGAGCCCCACCCGACAGGTCTCGACTCGGCCGGAAGTGGACGACGGCAACAATGGCGGCGACCCCGCAGGAGTTGGGGTTCACTTCTATGTGGTGAAAATTTAATATTCGCCCTCGCAAAGAGCCGCCGGCCGAAGTGTCGATGATCACGAGGCCTCCGTGTTGAGTTGGGGTCGGGAGTGGATGGGATGGAGAGAAGAAGTCTGTTGGGGGCAGGATAGGCCGAGCTACTGAGGAAAGGGGCGAACCTTCGAGACCGATGCGGTCTCCAATTAAGCAACTTTTCATCCTCGAAAGCCGAGAAGACACTCGAGTCCTTCGCTGGGATTCCGAAGAACTCCAAGGACTTGACTTCGTCCCTTGGCGAAGACTTCGAAATTCTCGATGCACTCGCGTCCGCACGACCGACTGTCCTTCGTCGAGCTCCCCTGAATCCTTCGTTGGCTCCTTCGTCGATCCATCATCGGGTCCTTCATCGGGTCCCTCGTCGTCCCCTTCGTCTCCCCTTCCATCGGCCTCCTCAACGCAATCAGGGCAAAGGACCTCACGACAAAAGCCGACAATTACGCGAATGAAAAGTTGTTGTCGTCGAGCTCTTCAATAAAGTCGACAATACTCGGAGATGGGGAGATGGGGCGGGTGAGAGTGAATGAATGAGGAAAGAAGAAGGAGAGAGTGAGAGGAAATGAGGAAGAGCGAGTGAGCGAGACACAGTGAACAAATACAAGGAATCGAAAAACTCATAAGCGATCCACTGGGACGACTCTGGAGCAGCACGGACAACAAATCCTTGCAGGGCATGAAATTCTCGACATGCGGCAGAAAAAATGAAATGGCGACAATGGCGACACATGCAACATTTGAGCCCCACCTCCCCACGCCCCGCCGACCCAATGCCCAGTCGTGCAAACATGGCGAATGCAACGCAATATGGCGACCACAGGGGCCTCGAGATAGGCAGACAGACGGAGAGACATACAGACAGAGATACTGAAGAACAGACAGACAGAGAGAGAGAGAGAGGCGCACAAATGGACAGAGAGAGACAGACGGACAAAGGAGGTTCGCATATTTTTAATTCTTCCAATGAAGGAGTTCGTCACGCTTGGGGCTCAGGCCGGGGTGAGGCCGGAACACCAATTGTCAAAATTATATATGGCAAGGGCGCTAGGATGAGGCGAGGACCGTGGGCTGGTAGACGAGTTGGCTGGAGGACGTGAGGAGAGAGCTGCAGGCGAGGAGGTGAAACCGAATCCGATGCTGTCAAAGAGAGGCGAATGTACTGCGAATGGAATGCAAGAAGTCTGCGTTTTCACATTCACAAAAGGAGCCACTTTTATATCCTCATGTATTTGTCTTTTTTTCGAATTTGGAAATCTCTCTCAATGTGGTATGAAATATTTAAAAAAATTCGAATTTATCCATGTAATAATTTATTAGCATTTAGAACTTTGAATGAAAATTAATTTGAAAACATTTTGACTTTCCCCAATTAATTATTCAGTTGTGTTTCGAAGAATGTGGATTTAATGCGAACTTTGAATAAAACGAGAGGCCATGTGTCAAGTCGAGGATCCACAACCGCCCCCAACCTCTTGTACAGGTCATCACGGTAGTAGAACCGCGGATGCATTTAGCCGAATGGAGGAGGGCAGCGCAGGCGACGAGTGTGTGTCAATTAGACGACGACGAGGCTGCATCCAATACTTCGTATCAAATCAAGTTAGATTCGGCCGAAACTCCTTGCCACGCCTTCTCTATGCTCGTCTCCTCCTATGGTCCGCTTCCTCCTGTTCGAGTTCGAGTCCGAGTCCGAGTCTGGTCCGTCCTGTCAGGCGGCGCACTTAGCAACCGTCTCGCCGCTAATTGCTGCCAATTGACTCCTCCCCTTGTCCTTCCACCGCCCCATCCTCAGGAAGCGGTTGAAAAATGCATCGGCCGCAGGACGCGTCCGGGTGACCGCAGCGGCATCGGCCGATGCAGGACGACGGTGGGGGGCTTGACAAGGGGCGGGGCGATGGTGTGTTTCAAAAACTTTTCCCCAACAACGTGCTAACAATAATTACAACAAAGACAACAACAACTAATAAGTTGCAGCTTCGTTTTTGCCGTCGCCGTCGTCGTTCGTTGCTGGCGACGTCGCGAAACTGTGTGGTTGGAGGACGTGGGCGGACCGAAGGAGGGGGTGGGGACGGGTGGCTCATGCCGAAAAGCAGTGTCCAGGGCGTGGCACTAAGTGACAGCCTCATTCACTCTCGCTGCCCTCGACTCCCGCCTCGTTCTCGTTTTCGGTCTCGGCTCCTCGCTTCCTGATGCGAATCGCAGTTGTTTTTGGTTGCGGATTCCATCGCCGATGTCGGTGGCTGTCGTAAGTCACTTCACGTTCGTGTTGTTGTTGTTGCGCTACATTGTTGTTGTTGTTCTTGTTGTTGCACTTCATTGTTATTGTTCTTGTTGTTGCACTTCATTGTTGTTGTTGGTATTTTGTTGCATTGTTGATCGCAATTGCTGTTGCTTGAGTTCGCTTTGTTGTCGCTTTGCCTTGATTGACATTGAGTTGGCCACAAAAGTGCATTAGTCAGTTTTTTCGCCATCGCCAGCGACATCATCATCGTTGTTGTTGTTATTTTTGTATTTGTTGTAATCGTTGTAATTGTTGTTCTTGCTGCAGCAACTGTGCAACTTGTCGTGCATTCGTCCAACCAACCATACGTTCGTCCATACGTCCGTCTGTCCATCTCTTCGTCCGTCCTCTCGCCATTTTCGCAATCTTTCGACTTCATTGAACATTTAGTTGGCAACGTGACAGACGTCCGAAAACTTTGTTGTCGCCGATGCTGCTGGTAATTTTAGTATTCTTGTTGTTACTGATTCAATGCAATTTTCACATTTTCTCGTACTCCGCCCCAGCTTTCGCGGTCTTCAACTCCATCCCTACTTCGGTTGTCACGGACGCGGTGATGCGTGTGTCCTGGAGTCGCCATGTTTTCGCGAATGAATGCTCATTTTCATTTCCATCCCCTACTCACGCTTCGACGCCTCATTCTTCTGGTCCTCTTCTTTAAATGTGGCTTCCTGTCGAGTTTTACCTTCGATACGTGGAGAATCGGGATCGAAAGTTTGATGAGGATGGGGGTTGTGAACGTAATGAGTGAATGAGAGCCGGCTCCAAACACGTTTGGTTACCAAAAGTTCTTCATTTCGTCGATTTCAACTTGATTTGATTTTTAATTTAACAATTTGTATGAAATAAATATCCTAATTAAAAGGCAACTAAAGCAATTACAACCATAAGAATAACAACAACTTGTACCACATGTGTGAATAACAACAACAACAATTACAACACGAATACCAATACAACAACATCAATATTATCAACATATTACAATCCACTACAATACAACAAAACCCACAAACGAAAGGATTTCCCTACAACAACAGAATTGTAAAATTCATAATAAACAAAAGCAACAAAGGCAAATGATTCTCGGGAAAATGAAAAAATAAAAATAAAAAAAATTAAAATGACAACAAAAACAATAAGGGAAATAATGAAAAATATTGAAATGGAAGTTGACGGGATTCCGAGGAGGGCAAAAAATTAACCGCATTGAGTGCGGTTTTCGAGGTTAACAAAGGATTGACGTGCGATTGAAAAACTACGACAACAATGCCAATCCTTACAACAACAACACGAATCGTGACAAAACCAACAATAATCGTTCCAACAACAAGAGTCATGGCAACTACAACAAGAGTCGCAATAACGATCGGAGAATAACAATAGCGACGACAACAACATGTTAATCACTTAATAAATACAATTAAATCGACTGCGGTGACAGAGGACTCAAAGTCTCAAGGACTCTAGGACGATTGGACTCCATCACTCCACGACTCCAGAACACGACGACTCAGGGCCTAAGCGACAAAGGGTTGGGGCAAATCGAGGCGATGGCGATTAATTTTCGACAAAATGCCAAATTAACAAATCGAGGGCGGGCGAACTTTTTCCCACTTTGTGCGGAAAAAGTCAAATATTGATGTCCCTCAAATAAAGCGTCCTCTCGACGAGTCCTCTCAATCACAGTTTTCGCCCCGCCAGGCGTTGCTCGACACGACAGCGACAACGACATCGACGACGACGACGAGAACCCTTTCGTCACCGAGATGAGGGAGGAGGGACGAGCGATCCAGGTCCTGTGGCGTGGATGAGTGCGGCCAAGCGAGCTCTCCATCATATTCATTCATCTGGCAGTTCGATTGACGATTGTCGACGTTAAACTTCCCTCGTCCTCTTCATCTTTGTTGTTCTCCCCCTTCGGTCTGCTCATGAATCGCTCATGCTGTCCCTGCATAAATTTCAAAATTCCGATGCTCGTTGTCCATCGAGTGCCCAATGTTGAGAGTCGATTGTCGAGTGTCCTGTCCTGTGTCCATGGTCCTGGTCTTGGGTCTGGATCCTTGCATTCGTTAGGTTCGATTCGATTCGTTGGCTCTGTTGATCCTTTAAATTAAAAAAATGCATGCTTAAACATTTGCCCTCCTCCCCCAGGCTCCACCGAGTGCTGCGATTGTGACTAATAAGTGCCGTCTCCCTCATCCCCCCATCACCCTTCACTCTCCTTGGTCAATGGTTCATTTCCGAGCTCTGACCGTTCCGAGTCCTGACCGTTCTCCTCATCGTCCTCGTGCCTGCGACTTCGGGTTCTAATGAACTGGTCGGTCCACCGTTCGTCCGCCGTCGACCCTGTGGACTGTTGATTGTCCCCAACACGCCTGACTCCTCTCCGCTCCTTCATCGTCCTGCGTCGTCTGTTCATTTGCAGTGTTGGTCGTTCGTCCTGATTGCTAATTGGTTTGTTAAACAAAAGCGAGCGAGCACCGACGTTTGGGCCAACTTCGTCATTGGTCGATGCAACGGAAAGGAGCCCCATCTCTCCCTTTCCCTCTCTCCCTCCCTTCTTCCATAACTCTGTCGTTGCATTGCTTAACGGTTGTGTGAATTTCGAAGTTGCTTCCGTAATTTTTTATTGCTGATTCTGAGGTGTCAGGGCTTCGGAGCTTGAGGCGAATACTCGAGGTGAATCGGAATGAGTTCATCATGATCTAATGATCTCCGGGCTGACTCTGGATGGATAGACATTTGGATGGACGGATTCAGAAGACATAATATGGAATAATGTCGATGGATGGAACAAAGTGGATGCATGGAATAAAGTCGATGTAATTGAGCAAAGTCGCTGGTTGTATCAGAGCCGATTGAACGAGTCGATGTGATGAAATTCGCTGAAACCTTGTCTTCAGTTGAATATTCTCAAGTTGGAGACTGTGGGAACCAAGTCCACTTGCTGTCGCACGGTCAGGGCGTTCCAGGTCTTAAATCGGTGGACTCGAGTCGAATCGTGGTCTCGCGAGTTCTTGGAATTGCATTCTAGCCATCTCCGCTGGCAGCTACTGAATTTCTGGCCAGGACAATGGTCAACACAAGGGACGGTGAAGGCTCATAAATTTCACATTCGAAATTTGGAAAATTCTTCCGAAAGCATTTTACGGTTATTTTGTCACCTACACGCGACATTCGGGACGTCCTGCGGGCGGACTTTAAGACCTCAGGACTTCACGAAGGACTTCACGAACCGCGTTGTAGAGAAAGAAGGACGAAAAGAGAGCCGAATGTTTCGCTCGGTGGGTGACGAGAAGGAACTGACGGAAAAGGACGAAGATCCGGCTGAGACGTCGCCATGGGAGAGAAGAAGCTTGCGTTTGAATTGGTTGGGCGCGCGTGAGGCATCAAGAACAACAACTAATGCGGAAACAAAAATGCCAGCAACACCAATTCCACCAACAACATCGGCGGCACCACTCGCCGTTACTAAATAACGGAAATAATTGCCGTTCGGTGGCAATTAATCCAAGGTCATCGACGCACGACACGAGACGAAGCCGAGGAACAGAGAGGGCGAATAGAGAGAGCCAGCGCAAAGAGGAAGGAAGTATTTTATGACTTTATTGCCGAGTGAGGTTTGGTTGCAGGCCGGAGACGAGTTGGTTGTTGTTAATATGCTGTTGTTGTTATAGGAAACTTATGGCATCTTCAGTGGGAAAGGTAAGAGAGCGGTTTCGTTCTAGGGTCCTGTGAAATTCGAGAGCGAGGTGCGAAAACGGCAGAAAGTTGAAGAGACCCAAAGAGTTCGATGGGATCAGAGAGGAATATGAAATCGAATATCTGGAGAGGTGGACGCAATGACAATGGAACTTTGTTACAATGTGAAATTATATTTCAATGCGTACTCGACGCTGAATGTCCGGATATGTGAGATTTCACTGTGGTTACTGGATTTTGAACTTTCGAATTTTGAATTATATTATTATTTGAATTATATTATATATTATTGAAAATTTTGAATTTTATTGAAAATTTTGAATTTTATTGAAAATTTTGAATTTTATTGAAAATTTTAAATATTATTGAAAATTTTGAATATTATTGAAAATTTTGAATTTTATTGAAAATTTTGAATTTTATTGAACATTTTGAGTTTTATTGAAAATTTTGAATTTTATTGAAAATTTTGAGTTTTATTGAAAATTTTGAATTTTATTGAAAATTTTGAATATTATTGAAAATATTGAATATTATTAAAAATTTTGAATTTTATTGAAGTTTTTGAAAATTTTGAATTTTTTGAAAATTATTGAAAATTTTGAAAATTATTGAAAATTTTGAAAATTATTGAAAATTTTGAAAATTATTGAAAATTTTGAATTTTATTTAAGATTTAGATTTTTTTGGAAATTGTGAAATTTTTTGTAAATCTTGAAACTTTTAATTTTTTTTGAAAATATTGAAATTTTTGGAAATCTTGAAACTATTGAATTTTATTGAAAATTTTGAATTTTATTGAAAATTTTGAATTTTATTGAAAATTTTGAATTTTATTGAAAATTTTGAATTTATTAAAAATTTTGAATTTTATTGACAATTTTTATATATAAGATATATATTTTTAATTTAATTTTTTAATTTTGTTTTATTTTCTTTTATATTATTTTAAATTTTTTATTTATTTTATTATTAATTTTTTAATTGGCTTTATGAATTGCGTATTTTATGTATTTTAAAATTGTGTTTATTTTCATATTTTATGGTCATTTGATTAAATTCGATTTAACTTTCTACTTTGCCATCAACAAAAATATTAATTTGATTAATTATAAACAGTAGTATAATAATACTTTTAACATTTCACTAAATATATAAATTCGAAGAAGAACCCATCACTTGTGTTTCCTACCCTTTAATGTCTGCAAACATCAATAAAATGTTGATATCTTCGACATCCTTCGGCAGTTAAATTAATTCCCATTGAACACTGGATTCGTTGACATAGATCAGATGTTAAGGCAACAACAAAAATAGTACCAATTACAACAACAATGGCAATCACGGTTAATCCACGGATTGAGCCGCATATCGAGGCGTCCAATTGACAGACAGATGGGCAGATAGACAGAGTGATATGCATACTTGTGACTGTGAGATTGCCCCAGTAGGCGAGAGAGAGAGAGAGAGAGAGACAGGTAAATAAGTGTATGGATTGATGGTTGAATGGAGGAATATGTGATGGGAATATGGATGGAAGAAGAGAGTGTAATCTTGGAAAACCAATACCGCAGCGGTGATGGTCAACATAAGACGACCGCTGATAGACTGTGGGAGGCGGAGATTGGACGGGGTCGACAAGGTAAGCAGAGAGGGAGGCAGAGAGCAAGACAGACAGTTGGACAGACAAATAAGCAGACAGAAGAAGACCAGTGGGAACGATAAACAGTCAGACAGATAGACAGAGAGTGAGAAAAAGACCAACAAGATAAATGGGAATATCTAGTACATGTATCTAGGGTCGGACAGACACTCGCACAGATTTCGCCATCGGATCCTAATGGGATTAAGTTGGACTTCGTGGGTTCAGGGTGGCGGGGTCTGTGGGGTCTGTGGAGGGAGCCTCGGCGGTGGTCAGCGAGAGAATCGAATTCCATTGCATGCGCTCAAGTGGTCGAGTGGAGCCAGCGAATGGGGCCGGGATTTGGGGTGGAACAATTTTAGACAATTGATTTTCGTTGCGTGCAACGCGGATGACGAACGCTTCGACACAGCTTAGCTGGTGTTTGAATTTTGTAGGGGGCGTGGTCAGGCGCCTCCCCTTGATGGAGTTGAAGGAGGAGGGACGACTACTCTGTCTGTGGGTGAGGGAAGCGAATCTTTGGATGGGTTGTAATTGAAAGCCGAATAGTTCCTGTTAACAACTGAACATCAGCAACAATTACAACTGCAACAAATTCGGTACAAATTGCAGCTGCAACTACAGCAACACCATCAAAATCTGCAGCAACAACATAAAGTAACAATATCAAAAACCCCACCAACAAATTGTTGGAGCAGCACGTGCAAGGAAACCACAACAGAGGAGCCAACAAGAGGAAACAACCAACGACTCCACACAACAACAACGTTAACAACTATCAATGGCCAACATTCAACAACAACAAGAACAATATGAAAAACCAGAAAAACCATGAAAAACAAGAGCAACATGAACGACATCCAACAATCACCAACAAAAATACGAACTGTTTTTAAGCCTCGTGGGGTGCTCAAAATTCCAAATTAAAGTAATTGGAGCGGATAGGCGTCTCCTCCATCGGAGACGGCAGAGAAATTCGAAGGCCATGGGGTCTGGGTTGAATTCACGATTCTAATCGCCGAATATTGGTGGAGGGAGGGATTGATCTGGAAAGACAGGGTGGACTCTACGAGCTCCACAGGGTGGGGATCGTTCTGAGTTGTGGTTTTTCTCAGGGCTGCAGTGCTTCATTCTAATTTTCGATATGTGAGAGAAAATTAATTTGATGTTGAAATTTTGTTGGTCTTCTTGCCATTGTTCTTCACGTAACCTTTGTTGTTGTACGGATAACAACAAAGCGGCTCCATCGAATTTGTCCTCCTAAATTGTCCTCCAAGGCCGCGAGACTTCGAGTGTGTGTGTGTTTGTTCGATTGTGTTTATCTATTCGTTTGTTCCTATATGAAGATCAGTCTCTTTGAATGTGTGTGTTTGAGTGAATATCTGTGTGCAAATGGCTGACCAATGAAATGTGCTTGTTGTTGTGATTCTCTTTATGCCATTTGTTAGTGTTGTTATTGTAATTTTGTTGCATTGATTTACTCAATGCCTTTTCATAGACATACATATAAAATTCACATTTGAATCGCTTCGATTGCATCGAAATAGTTGCACGAATGCACAAACGCACACAAATGCAGTATCTAGAAAGCCGTCTACAAACAAACTTACACATACATATTTATCCACCCACCTACCAACACATACACATGGATCATGAATTGACTTTCGGCCAGCGGTAGCGAATTTCCGTTAATTAAATGCGCGATTGAAGAGCAACAGAGAGAGGAGCAGAGGATAGAGAGCGAGATCGCATGCTTCGATTTCGAAATACATTAAATTACTTCATTGCATCGACCTGTGAAGGGCGGTCGGAGAGGCGCGGCAGGAGGCGAGGACCGGATCAGATCGGAAATTCCTTTCATTACCACCTTCCTACCATCCGCCCCCCACCTGTTCGTCCTTTCATGTGAGGTGGGACAAAGGCTCCATTCGTACGGTATCTAATGGAGGCTGCGATCCAAAGGACCTTTCGCATCAGTTAAGCAAGGACTCGTTGGCCCCGGGAATGGGGATCATTAAAGGGATTGTGTAATTAGCCAAATTGTTGCCGGAGTCTGGGATAAAATGGGGCTCGGCCAGCCCGCGACGACAAAATACTGATTTCCAATGGAATTTGTGGAAAATAAAATCTTATTTCCCCTATTTCCCCCTTTTTTCTCTTCGTTATTGGATCCTCCTCCTTTAATTAGCTACTTAAAGAAATTAAATATAATATATATTGAATTAATAACAAAACATATTTTTTAATAAATATGTTTTAATTATAATTTATGGGCTGACGGTCTTGTAACTAGTGCCTCCTATAAATTAGTAATATTGTGATTCATCACTTTATTTCGTGTAATAAATAAATAATTTATCAAATTCCAAATTTTTGTATTCTTGTACATAAATAAATCAAAAATTTTATAAATTCTAAATTAAAGCTGGGGCTTGAAGGATCCGGATCAAAATCAGGAGGCAGAATCCTTAAATGGTTGTTGGAAAGAAAACAACTACGAAATCCACATCAAGACACTTGTCAAAAGTCGTTAGAGGTCGAAAAAATATAAAAAAATCGAAGTTCGTTAATTTTGACCGATGTGTACGCTGATGTTGTTGTTGTCTGTCGCTCAGTTGGTTTTTCGAAAAATTGCCAACCGTTGAAAATTCGAGTAACAGGGACGACAACAACATCGGCAACTACAAGTAGAGATAATACCAACAAAATAAAAAAAATCAAACTCAAGGACCTTGGTGAATTGTCAAAAATTGGTTAGTTGGTTAAGGTAAAATGGAGTAAAAATCCAAACTCAACGCAAACCAACAGTTGCCAATAATTTGAGGACTGTTACAACAAAAGTAAAACAAGAAAAATTACAATTCACAACAACAGCAACAATTACAATTCTCAGAAAAAAATACAATTAACAACAACAGCCACAATTACAATTCTCAACAACAACAAAAACCTCGACAACAGTTGGGAGAGCGATAAAAATTGCTGAAGCGGTCGCCCTACGCTACCTCCCTCCCCTCTGCTCTTCCCCACAGTCTTTCGAGCCAACACTCAATAGTCCTGGTCTGGTCAACAGCCGGATCGATGGCTCGCATCAATCATTTCGATGATTTAAGGACGAGTTCGGGTTGAGTAGCGGGAACGAAGCTGAACAACGAGGACGTGGTTGGGCTGGGCAACGCAATTCGTCGTCGTTGGCAACGCGAATGCGAAAGCGGATGGTAGAGCTCTGGAGTTATGGGGAAAATCCACCTGCCTGTCGGGGAGGCTGTGAACTTCCTGCCAGGATGTGCGGCCGGCACTTCTAGAATCCGTGATTTTTTACAGGACATAATTGTGTCCATCGAGAGTCGAAAGGAAGAGATTTTGGGTCCTAACAGGACAACATCTAAATGATTTTAAGTTGACTGCTCAACGGGGTCACACGAGGCCACGTATTAGTCGCCTCTTAGCGAAATACGAATGAAGAAAAGGAACTCCGAACGGACGGTCCCGCAAGAGACCGACTGAAGTTCTCATCGACCACATCTCTTCGCCTCATCCACATCGTCGTCCTTGACGAAACCTCAAAAGCATGTGTTAATTTTGCCGAGTTTAGCGAGTCAGCGGGACGGCTTCGGTCGGCTCGGGTCGTCCTTGAGTCCGAACCGCCAGCTCTCGGGCCCTGGTCAACCGAGAGCGCGGGGACGAGGGCAGGACACGACCGAAGGACGTCCGCCTCCGAGCCACAACAAGTGTGGAGATCTCAATTCGGCAGAGGCCCGGGTGGCGAGTCCTTGAGCAGCGACTCCTCACCTCGCCTCACATCGAAGGTCACCCACACACATGCATCATTCGGCGTCCCGCCGACCTCTGACTAGGAGGCTGGCCCTCGCTCGCAGGACATCGTTAATTGTTAATTGAGGTCGTCGCGCAAATTAATGCTTCGATTGTTGAAATAATTACTTTTTTGGTCACCAACAATTTGTTGCATTGCTATGTTCTATTGTTGTTGCTATTCTTATTATTGTTGGTATTTTTGTTGTGTTTGTTGTCGTTGTTGGCGGTGGTCTCGTGGTGTTTTTGGAGTTCATGGTTTGTTAACTCGCATGTTGCATGCTCGGTTGAAAATTGCTTTTGTCACCAGCGACGAAAACCAACAACGACAACAAAACAACAACAACAATATAGAAGAGCAACATGTCTAATTGTCGTTGTCGTTTTTGTCTCTGTTTCTGGCTAACGTTGTTGTAGTTGCAGTCACTGTGGCCATAATTGCTGATTATTCGTTTTAATTGTTGCAGCATTTTTTGGTTGGTTAAGTAATTAGCCCTGCCATCAGGATGCGGCCGGATGCGGTGAGGTCCTGGCTGGTTGAGTGGCCTTGGACATGGACATCGCCATCGACATGGACAAGGGCATAACGACGCCGCAACCGCTGTCGACACGCCCATCATCGTCCGCCACCCGTTGAAGTTGTAATGATTTCCGGCCTTGTAGTTGATGATAATCAGATCGTCCACGGGGATCCCTGCAAGGACTCTCGGCAATAGAGTCAAAAAAATAACTCAGAACATGGAAACATCTTGAATCGATTCCTTCGATTTCCTTTTCCATTAAAATGTGTATACAACAAACTGAATTTGACTTTTAAATGAGTCCTGGAAAAGTGCTTGCGTTGCTTCTCGAACCTCAACTCCATCTTTGACATTATGGGCAATCGAAGCATTCTTCCTTGAAGAGAGTTGACCTTTGATCATATGGCAACACGAGGTGGAGTGTTTTGGTCTTGGAATAAATGAGGTATATTGGAGTCAATAGAGGAAGCTTCAATTGCCGCTACTTGAAACTCCTCCGGAGGATTTCGAAGGAAGGTTGAGTAGGATGATGAACGAAAGGACGAGCAGGAGGCAGGCAGAAGTATTAGCTGTAAAGAAGGAAGGAGAATTCAAAGGAAGACACAATTGAGGATTTCTTTTTATATGTAAAAATATATATTTTCTTCAGAACATCTTTCGACATCGAACAACTTATCTTAAAATACAAAATATTCTTAAAAATAAAAGCGATTACTTTTCTTTCTCTCTCTTTCTACATTCTACTAGTGACTGTAAATATTTACACAAAATGAGGAAAACTAAAAATAAACATTTGGCAAATAATAAACAAACAAAAACTAAGGGAATAAAACGCTTCTGTTGCAAATTCCTTTCACAATTTTCACTAAAAAATGGACCATTGCATGATGTCCTTGTGTCACTCGCTCTCGGCCCGGCTGCTGGACATCCTGGGGATGGTGCGAAGATAAACGAACGAACTCTGCGTACGATTTTATGAGGCGAGCATAAAAATTCGCCGGAATCCATTGCGAGTCCTCGCCGCAAGGACGATCGAGGGCGTAGGGCGGTGCAGACGTGGGGCGTGGTGCAAGGGACGGGGGCGTGCGTTGTTTATCCATATTTGTTGTTGTTGTCGTCAATTTTGTTGTTTTTGTTGAGAACACTTATTTCACTATATCACAAAGTAACTTCCATTGGTTTTTCATTCCTCAGCCATTGATCTTCTTCTTCATCGTTGTTTCCAATGGCTGTTGTTTTCATCGGGTTGTTGTTGTTGCATCACAATACACAATCCATTGATGTTGCTTCTCCGATGGAGGCCGTCGCGATGCCGTCGGCTTTTGCAATCGGTGGCGGCGGCGGCCGATCGGACGGGGCGTGTCGTGTCCTCCTCCCGGGGGGCGCGGCCTCAAATTTCCAGAGGTCGGGCGCTGGGCGGGGCGGGCGAAGGCGTTTCACTGCCGTTGTCCTTGGTCAGGCGGCGGTGGCGGCGCAAGTTTGGCTGCTGCGGCGGCTGTTGCTGCTGCTGCTGCGGGGCCGCGCTCTCAATACGGACGCCAGACGGTCTTCTGGGCAGCGTTGGCCGCCTTCAGCTTGGTGGCGGCCGGCAGCGTCGTCTCCGGGGAGGCGCGGCTGGGCTGCGAGGCGGCCGAGGACTCGTGGAAGAGCGGCTTCAGGGCGGACGGCGCCTTCAGGTCGCAGCGGAAGCGTGGCACCTGCTGCTGCTGGAGGAGCAGTTGTTGGTGGTGGTGGAGCGGGGAGGAGCGCGTCGAGTCGATCGACTTGTCGAGGTCCTCGGCGGATCCGGCCAGGCTGGGCAGCTGCGGCCGCAGGATGGGCACGAAGGCCGACTTGACCACGTCGATCTGCTCATCGTCCGAATCGGCGTCGGCATCGACGTCGGAGGCCGACTGCTCGTGGATCGAGTTCGTCTCGAGCGAGGTGTTCAGCTTGTGCTGCGAGGCCGGCGACGGCGACGAGGGCCGCGACGAGGCGGGGCTGATGTGGGCGGGGCTGATGTGCTCCCCACCACCCAGTTGGCCGTTGCGGACGCGGAGTCCGGCGGCGGCTGCGGCGGCGAAGTTGTAGGGGTGGAAGGCGTGCGGGTGCTGGGGCTTCTGCAGGGCGTGTGGGTGCGGCTGCTGGTGGGCCGGGTGCAACAGCTCGGGGTGCGACTGGGCGGCGGCTGCTGCGGCGGCCGCGGCTGCCACCGGGTTGAACGGGAACTGGGGCAGGCCGTAGGCGGAGCCGGGCGGCGAGGGGATCATGCCGGCGGGCGGAGCGGGTCCGCTGGACGGGGGCGGCGTGATCTGGGCCGGGTGGAAGTCACCGGGGGCGGGGCCCGAGGGCGACGGCAGGACGGTGCTCGAGTTGGGCGAGCCCTTGGCCAGCGCCGGGTGGTGGACGGCGGCGGCGGCCTGGTGGCGGAAGTAGTCGGCGTATCCGTAGGTCATGTAGGCGGCGTCCAGCCAGGCGGGGTTCAGCATGAACGGGTTGAAGGCGCCGGGGTGCGGGTAGCCGTAGCCTGGAGAAAGAAAAGAGGAAACTTTGGTTAGTGAATGTTTCAAATCGTGAGTGTTTTAAACGAACTGAAGACGGTAATTGCGAAACGAGGAGTGAAATCGAAACGAAAGATAATGGAAAATAAAAACTTACTTTGCTTACTTCTTGGCTCCCGTGGTCCGTCGACGGTGACCTTGATGGCCTTCGTGTAGGAGGCGATCTGCACTGGGTACGTCGCGATCGTGATCGTCAGGGTGAAGGACTTGCCGCGCCCGCTGCGGCCCACGAAGCGCAGGTCGTTGAATTTGGCGACCTGGTTCTTCATGATCGCGGTGCAGTTGCGCAGCTCCCCGCAGTAGTTCTCGTCGTTGCCGCACTTGATCGAGACGAGGGTGCCGTCGGGCACGTCGTCGAGCGCGATCACCTTGAAGGCGCCGGGCAGCGACTTGTTCGAGCGCCAGTGGTTCGGCAGGGCGCTGCACAGGATCGAGGGCGAGCCGGTCTGGGCCAGCTCGCCGTGGTACTCCTGGAGCATCTCGTGGAGGCTGGCGAACATGTCGGTCATCGAGGCGGGCATCTTGGCGGCGTGGGCGCTCGTGTCGGGCGTCGAGGAGCCCGTCGAGCTGGCGGTCGAGTGTGTGCTGATGTTGTTGTTATTGTTGTTGGCGTTGTTGCTGGTGGGCAGCGCCTGGGCGGGGGCGGCAACCATTGTGGGTCCGGCTGGTAGATGCATTTTGCTTGATCGGTTGGGCTTCTAATCCAAGTGAAGGCGAAAACGAATGAAGATAATCCTTGCGCGGTATAGAGGCGGAAGGAGCACTTTGCGATTTTTCGGATCGTGTTTTGATTGAACTATGAATTGATTTGAATTTTTTCGGTTTTTCGTAATCCACTGTTCGATTGAGGTTTTCTTGTTATTCTTGTACGAAGCACACCACGGCGTGTTCTCGATTCGATGGCGAGGATTTGTCGGTTTCGAATGGACTCGTGTTCGTTGCAATGCGTTGCGGTCGTGGTGGAGTCGTGTGAACTCGGTAAAGTCGCTGAGTGAACTGAGTCTCTGTGTCGATCGTCGCCAGTATTTGAAGCGAGTCTGTGAATCGCGCGCTCGCTCTCTGCCTCTCTCCGGTCGCCCGTTCGCCGTCCGTCCGTCCGTCGGTCGGTCGGTCGGCGGTCGCTCGGCCATTCGCCGTTGCCGCGTTAAGGGTGCCGGCCTGGGTCGGGTCGGGGCAGGTAGCGCGCAACCACCATCGCCGCAGCAACAACCACAGGAAAAATTCCCATTTTTCCATTGCGGGAAAATATAAAAACTGAGAGCGCGCGAGAGAGCGCTCTCGCAAACGCACACACACACGCACAGGCAGCACCAACACAGCGAGCCTCAGGATTTTTTCATCGTCCGTCGCTACCTCTTGGGGTTGAGCGCTGGAAGCAGGTCGTAAACAGGGCGAGCGAGCGACGCGAGAGTTGACATGGAAGAAGGCACAACAACAACAACAACGACGACGACAATGAAATCACCAATGACAACAACAACTCCGTTGGCTCTGAGAGTCGTCTAAGAAAGCGGGGCTGGAGAACGAGAGCGAGAGAGAGGGTGACGAAGAGAGGAGAGCAGAGGGAGAAATGTTTCTGCGGCACCCAACCGCGTGCTCGCTGGAAGAGGGAAAATTTTATTTTCCCGATGTGTCTTTTTCTACTTCTTCTTCGCAGTCGCCTCTGTTTCTTTTTTTGCTTTTGCACGAGCAACAAAGGACGAGACTCACTCGACGAGTCCTTGCGCGACTGGGCAGGTATCAGGTAGATTCACTCAGAGAGCATTTTCACATTGCTCAAATTACCTCTCTCCCATTCTGGTGGGGTTCGAGAGGGGAAGGAGAGCGGCTTGTTTACGGGACCGTGATTTCCCACAGCCTACCACGGGGCCCCCACACCCATTCGACCAAAGTGGGTCCCGCCGTACTGGGTGCTTCATCATCGTCCTTGCGCGATCCTCCATAAAGGACTCCGATTCATTCACGTCGTGGCAGGAAATCTCAGCGATGATCGTGGCTCGAGATCAGATCAGTTCAAATCGAATCGAGTCCGGAGCGAATCCGTTCGTCTCTCTTGTGTTGACTGATTAAAGTCCAGATCTCATTAATCCTGACGATTATCGTGATTCTCGTCCATACTGGACACGAGCCACGACGACTCTCGGGCACTCTTTCTCTCGCTCGCTAATCTTGGTCCCTCGGCTGTGGCTTGAGCGCGGTTTAACCCTTTAAGTTGGGGATTTTCGTCTAAATCCATCAGAGAAGAAAGACAGTGAAATATAGAGAGAACGGCGCACGCCAAGCATTCATGAAAGGCGCCAAGCGATTAAAGGTGTTGATAGTATATAGGGAGAAGTAGATTCCTATCGAACGATCAAAGAATTCAATCCAACATATGATAATCTACTTTGAATCAGGAACTAAGTCTTCGTTTAGACTGATATAATGCACACTCTTATAAATAGTTCCGGGATCCACAAGTTTAAGTTTAGAGGAAGGAAGGAATTTTCTAATCGACAGGATTAATGAAGATAATGTGAAGTGATCAAGAAAATATCAACAGATCAGGATTAATGAAGAGATCAGGATTATATTAAGATTTGGACACTATTACAATGATGTGAATTATGCGATATTTTTGAATGGAGAACGATTGTTACAACTATTTCATGAATCGAAGACATATAATAATATGAATAATAAATTGGAAATATACTCGAAATTTGAATATGAGAGAAACAGAGGCAAATTGTTTTGTATCATAAAATAATAAATTCTTTGAGTGCTTAGTTTACAAAGTTTTATATAAAAGGTTTTTAAGTTCAATAATTTTAAATATATGAGCTTAGACTAATAACATCTATAGCGAAATTCAAGTAGAGTAATCTGAGGATTTCAATATATCTATGGACTTCTTTCCACTCCACACAAGAAATTCCTTCTCTTCACACATTATTTTTGTGTGGAAAAAGTTGGAGGCAATGAAATGATTTCATCGTTTCCCAGGAGTCACGGAGGAGCCCCCTCTCAGGACCCGATGTAAACGATTTGATTGTCCTGTCAGTGGAAGTGCCGCGCTTTTCCAAACTCACGCCTCGACGGAGAGAAGCCAACCTCATTTGCGGCGATGCCTGTTTCCTGCAGGGTGGGAGGGGGCAGCAGGGGAGAAGGCGACATCAAAAGACGAGAACGACGACTCGGAGGAATTCCTCAAAAAATTAGCCGAGTTCCAGCCGCAGAATTCCCGGGCAGTCATCGTGAAAGCCAATCAACAACAAAACCGAGCGACCGACCGAAGCCTCTCAACGTCGCGGGCTCCCGACGTGGCCACGACTGGGAGACCAAGAGTGAGAGCGGCGAGAGATAGAGAGAGTGAGAACGAGTGAAAAGAGGGGAGGACAACCGCAGCAACAACAACCGCCTCGGTAACGGATGTGGAACCCGAAAACCGAGACCAAAATGCGGAGCACCGAGAGCAGCGCAGCAGCAGAGCCACCGACAGTCACGTAGAGGGGGAAAGAACGACGAAAGACGAAGGATTAGGCGAAAAAAACATGAACAAAAAGGCGAAAAGGACGAACGCAGGACGAGCCAACCAATGTCGCGAGCGACGTCGCGTGACGTGCCGTCGCCTCACAGGAGGGAGTCGGACGGCAGAGCGCGACGCAGGGCAGCGCAGGACACTCGAGCAGCGGCAGCGCACAGTTTGCGCTCTTTGTTCGTCGTAGTCGTCTTCTTCTGCTTCTTCTTCTCGTTCGCCTCCTTCGTCTTCACCGTGTTCGTCGTCCGTGCGGCGAGGAGAACTCGGTGTCGTGTCCTGCTCTCTCTCGCCAGCGTCGCCCGGCCCAGAGCAGGACGCAAGTCCTTGCAATGCGTCTTCTTCTTGTTCTTTTGCTTGTTCTCGTTGTTGTCCCCTGCTCCTTCGAGGAAGCGTCGGAGCGGAGCTCGGCCCGATTCGCCACGCTCGGCGGCGGCTCATTCATCGCCTGATGGACGACGGGGCTGCAGTCGCTGCCGAGCGTCGGTGGCCGCAGGACGCACGAGCGGCTCCTGGTCCAGGTCCTGGTGGTGTTCGGCGAAGGACGCACGGGAAGCGTGTCCTCGCTTAGTGCGGCGTGAGTCGCCGATGATGATGTCCTCGTTGTGGCCGTGCGAGAGTGTGTTTTGAGTGCCACCTACTCTACACTCGCCTCCCTCTCTGTGTCGTTATCGTGGTTGCTGCTTGAGTCGAATCGAATTTTGGTTGGCCAACGTTCGCTTTGTGGCAACCGACGTTGTTGTTGCTCGTTTGTTGGCCACCGCAAATGCGGAGTCCATTTTGAACGGCGGAGGAGTCCTTGCTCCAATTGCGAGTGGCTTGCGATTGGAATCAGAGGACGTCCGATTGTTCTTCGTGCTTCGCTCTCCCTCCTCACACAAGGACTTAAATAGTCATTAGTGCAGATCCTGGCTTCGCCTCCGCGACGACAATGAATTTGATCGCAGCCCGCGGTTGTGGTGATCGAGGGGATAATCCTTCCAGGAGAGCGAGAGAGACCGTCGTCAGAATGAGTTCTTCTTTCTCTGGTCGCGGAGACCGATCTGAATGTTATTCCCAAGAACCTCTCTGCCTTCCCCATGTACAGGAGTTGACCAGTAGCTCTCCCTCCATCCCTTTCCCGCTCCCTTGCTCACTCATTTGCCACCGTTAAACCCGTCGGTGTTTACGGCCTGTGCCTCGGCCGATCGGCGGATTACCAGGTATGATCCACAACAAACAACCGAGTCCGCGGAAGCCTTTGGCGTGATACGTCGCAAAAAACTCAAACCGCGCACTCCTTCTACCTGTCTCTATCTCGCTCGCACTCGCGCAAAGGATTCGTTCGGCTCGGATCAAGTGAAGCCGCCGTCAATCCGCAGCCCAATAAAACGAAGCTGAACCAATTTTTACGATCGACAGGTACCGATCCATCGATCGATCGATGGATCCTGCGAACGGATTAAGGCGCGGCGGTCAGGCGGTGTTTTATTTTTTTTATTACGAGGCCGCCCGCCCTGCCGCCGTCAATCCGGGTTCGATTCCTAAAAAAGGACCTGAAATCATGCAAATATTTGTGGACTCGACGGCCGAGGGGCGGGATTGACTTCTAGAGCGAGGGATCAGCGCGAAAGGATTATCAAGGGGCGCGCATCGAAAGCCCTGTGGTTTACCTGGAGCCCTAAAAAACACCCTCGTCCTGGCCGGGACGATCGATCCGATGGCGACCGTTGGTCGCGATTCGTAGAAACCGAGTGGGTTGCGGTTGTTTTTTGGGTCGACCCCGACCGGGATCCGCGTTTTATTGGAGCAGTTTTTACTGCCTTTTTATGCCGTCGGGATCGGAGTCCTGCGAACGAAGGGGGTTTGCCAGGATTTAGCGATTCGGCCTCTTTTTGCGATCGCAATTCGCGGAAGTGATTCGATTCGCTCAGGGTCCTCCGGGAAGTCCTCCGGCCCGTGGACGCAAGAAATGTTTGATTTGCAAATAACTTCTTGAGAAGGACTCTTCGATGAAAAGTATTAGAGTATAAATTCAAATGACGAAGGCCTTACTTTCGTCAATGAAGGACTCGGGGAAATTCTCATTTGTTCATTTCTCGAATTGAAGGAAAAACGGTTTCTGAGAGGACTCAGGATGACGTTCTGAGTGGCAAGATTCCGAGAGAAGTCTGAATTCTGCATGTACAAATTAATTTTGTGGATTCATTTTTTTTGTTAAACTTGTTCGTTTTGCACCTTCTCGTCGAAATTTTATTTATATGCATTTTTTTAAATATTTTTCTTGTTTATATATATCTTTGAAAATGGCGAATTCAAAAACAAATTTAAACTGATGCGATTTTTCGCGATTATACGTTTTACGATGCTTTATTCGCTCTGATCTCGAAAGCATCGGAAGAATGAAATCTTCTTTGCTCTGGCATAGATCGATGCGCCGCACGATCTTTTGTCACTGGGCGCTATCTGCGTCGCTCGTACGGGAGCCGGGAAGCGATCCAGAGAATGCTCTGGCCTCTATTCTCCACTCTCGCGATCTCTCCACTCCACGGTCTTCGATCTTTCATTCTCAAACGAGTGTTGAAAATGGTGTCGAGCGAATTCGGTGGCGATCGATCGATCGGGGGTTGCTAAAAATAGGCTGCGGCGAGACAGGGGTATTGTTGTTATAGTTGCTATTGGCATAGACTCCGCCCCGTTCAAGAGAGAAAGGGAGAGAGCGAGAATGGAACGTGTGGAATTCGCCGCTTTGTGGGGAGATCGTGACGATACTTTGAGAACGATCGAATTCACCTCGGCATCGGGCGATCGTGGTTGGTTTATGATGGAAGGGAGGAGCAACGGGACCCTGGAAGATGATGAGAAGACTATTCATTCGGCACGATCCTTTCGATCCTGATGAACTCGTTGAATACAGGAGTTTCACCCAGTCGTTTCCACAAGATTCTCAGGGGAATTCAATGTTCGCTCTAAGAGCAGAACTTTTCGCTCTTCTTTCTACCACTCCACCGAAGGCGGGAGACTTATATTTCCGCTCAGAATTTTTCCCAAAGAGGTAAAACTTTTTCTCTTTCCCTTGGTTTCGCTCAACCGGAGTTGGAAAAAATGTCCCCACAGCCGACGGTGGAGAAATCGTGGGCGGCAAAGCTCTGCAAGTGGATGGGTGAGAGAGAATAAGCGAGCGAGAGTGAAAAGTTCTGTTGGAAAAATGAAAAAGTACGCTCCGCATTTTTATTTTCCCCACTCGGCATTTTTTCTCCATTCGACAATTTTTCTCAATTCTGCTGGGGACGACGGGGAAATGTTCGGATGATGACTGCGTGGCAGCGTTGAGAGGACGAGAGGCGAACCGGAGAGTGGTGAATGAGAGAGTGGAAAAAATGTCATCCCTTTCCTTCCTTCCACTGGAAGATCCGTCGGCCTTTCCGCTCTCATTGACAGGGGGTTGGTTTCGTTCTTCTTGCTTCTCTTGTTCTTGTTGTTGTTTTTGTTTATTTTTTCGACTCGTTTTTGTTTTCGGTTTTGTTTTTGCCCACCACAAGTCGTCGCTGCGTCTCGCTCCCACCTGCGGTCGCCATCGCCATCGTCGAAAGGGAGGCCGAGGCCGTTGAGCGACAAGGAAGGAGAGTCAGTTGCTGTTTCTCCAGGACGGCTCTCTCTCTTTCACTCACTCACTCTCTTTTGGTCGGTCGGTTGGTCGGTTGCTCTCGCGGCTGCTCACAAATATTGACGTATGGCAGGCGGTTTTTCTTCCTCTTCCCTGTTCCTGCTATTGGTATTGCTGTTGTTGTTGTTGTTGTTGTTGTTGGTTGTGGCGACGGCAGCAGCGGAGCAGCCACAACACTGCGCCAACAACAACAAGACCAAGGATGAGCAGGATTCCGACGAAGGAGACGGCAGAGAACGAGGTACAAGAGAGAACGATGTGGAGGCCCACAAGACGACCGAAGAATGACATTCTTAGTTGGTCTGGTCTGGTTGTTGTCGTTGTTGTTGTTTGGAAATTTTCACTAACACACTCATACGAATTTCTATTGGAGATCAAATTCGTTGTTGTTGTTGTTGCTGTTGATGTGTCGTGTGCCACTTGAAGACCCTTCTTCGCTCGTTCCACCAACAACAGCTTGTTGTTTTTCTTATTGTTGTAAATCCTCATTAGTGGAGTTTTTTTCTGTTTGCTTATTTTGTTTTTTTTTTATGAAGCGACACACATGTTCATAAAAATCGTATATATAAATATTTTATGTACAACAGCAGAAGAGAACTCAATGCAATCGAATACAGGGCAACGCATGGCATCCGCTGCAGCTGCAGATCGGGTCGAGACGATTCGAGTCGGGTTGGGTCGTCTTGGGTCGTTTTCGTTGTTTCGACTCATGTTGTTGTAGCTCTGGTTGTAAACAATGGCGTCTGCTTGTTCTTCTTCGCCTTATGGAGCTGTCATCGGGAGGCTTAAATAAAGATCAAAAAACCACTTCGAAGCGGTCTTTGTCGTGGCGAGGGAGGGAGGGAGAGCTTGAGAAAATGAGCTTCATGAAATCGCATTTAAGGATCCTTAAAAAAGTCTGGGAATCTTAAAAAATCCAAAACATTTTTAATTCGGAGTTCTTTCTACCTTTTGAAAAACCTCGTGGAAAATTTTTTTAATTTTTCCATTTAACTTTAATCAAATTCGTCAGCCTTACTGCATCCTGTGTGTGGCGAAGAAATCGTGTTCATTTTTGATTTTTGCTAAAACTCCCCGCGCCGCACCCCAGCGATCAGTTTTCCTTCTGCGGCTGCACAAAACAACGCCAACAAAAATGACAACAAAAAAAAAACAAAAAATTATAACTGAAAATATCAACAAAACCAACAATAATAATGACAACACCAACAACAGTCGAGTCGTTTTCCACTCAACGCTTTCGGATGCGCGCGCCATTTTTAGCGATTCCTCGCTTCGCTTGGTTTCGTCGCTCTTCGTGCTCGCTTGCGTTCGCCCCTTTCCATCAATCTTTCCATTCAACCGCCCTTCATTCCATCATTACCTTCCCTCCACCCCTCACTCAATCGTTCATCCAACTCGTTTTTAAGTTCAATAATTTTAAATATATGGGCTTAGAATAATAACATCTATAGCGAAATTCAAGTAGAGTAATCTCAGGATTTCAATATATCTATGGACTTCTTTCCACTCCACACAAGAAATTCCTTCTCTTCACACATTATTTTTGTGTGGAAAAAGTTGGAGGCAATGAAATGATTTCATCGTTTCCCAGGAGTCACGGAGGAGCCCCCTCTCAGGACCCGATGTAAACGATTTGATTGTCCTGTCAGTGGAAGTGCCGCGCTTTTCCAAACTCACGCCTCGACGGAGAGAAGCCAACCTCATTTGCGGCGATGCCTGTTTCCTGCAGGGTGGGAGGGGGCAGCAGGGGAGAAGGCGACATCAAAAGACGAGAACGACGACTCGGAGGAATTCCTCAAAAAATTAGCCGAGTTCCAGCCGCAGAATTCCCGGGCAGTCATCGTGAAAGCCAATCAACAACAAAACCGAGCGACCGACCGAAGCCTCTCAACGTCGCGGGCTCCCGACGTGGCCACGACTGGGAGACCAAGAGTGAGAGCGGCGAGAGATAGAGAGAGTGAGAACGAGTGAAAAGAGGGGAGGACAACCGCAGCAACAACAACCGCCTCGGTAACGGATGTGGAACCCGAAAACCGAGACCAAAATGCGGAGCACCGAGAGCAGCGCAGCAGCAGAGCCACCGACAGTCACAGAGAGGGGGAAAGAACGACGAAAGACGAAGGATTAGGCGAAAAAAACATGAACAAAAAGGCGAAAAGGACGAACGCAGGACGAGCCAACCAATGTCGCGAGCGACGTCGCGTGACGTGCCGTCGCCTCACAGGAGGGAGTCGGACGGCAGAGCGCGACGCAGGGCAGCGCAGGACACTCGAGCAGCGGCAGCGCACAGTTTGCGCTCTTTGTTCGTCGTAGTCGTCTTCTTCTGCTTCTTCTTCTCGTTCGCCTCCTTCGTCTTCACCGTGTTCGTCGTCCGTGCGGCGAGGAGAACTCGGTGTCGTGTCCTGCTCTCTCTCGCCAGCGTCGCCCGGCCCAGAGCAGGACGCAAGTCCTTGCAATGCGTCTTCTTCTTGTTCTTTTGCTTGTTCTCGTTGTTGTCCCCTGCTCCTTCGAGGAAGCGTCGGAGCGGAGCTCGGCCCGATTCGCCACGCTCGGCGGCGGCTCATTCATCGCCTGATGGACGACGGGGCTGCAGTCGCTGCCGAGCGTCGGTGGCCGCAGGACGCACGAGCGGCTCCTGGTCCAGGTCCTGGTGGTGTTCGGCGAAGGACGCACGGGAAGCGTGTCCTCGCTTAGTGCGGCGTGAGTCGCCGATGATGATGTCCTCGTTGTGGCCGTGCGAGAGTGTGTTTTGAGTGCCACCTACTCTACACTCGCCTCCCTCTCTGTGTCGTTATCGTGGTTGCTGCTTGAGTCGAATCGAATTTTGGTTGGCCAACGTTCGCTTTGTGGCAACCGACGTTGTTGTTGCTCGTTTGTTGGCCACCGCAAATGCGGAGTCCATTTTGAACGGCGGAGGAGTCCTTGCTCCAATTGCGAGTGGCTTGCGATTGGAATCAGAGGACGTCCGATTGTTCTTCGTGCTTCGCTCTCCCTCCTCACACAAGGACTTAAATAGTCATTAGTGCAGATCCTGGCTTCGCCTCCGCGACGACAATGAATTTGATCGCAGCCCGCGGTTGTGGTGATCGAGGGGATAATCCTTCCAGGAGAGCGAGAGAGACCGTCGTCAGAATGAGTTCTTCTTTCTCTGGTCGCGGAGACCGATCTGAATGTTATTCCCAAGAACCTCTCTGCCTTCCCCATGTACAGGAGTTGACCAGTAGCTCTCCCTCCATCCCTTTCCCGCTCCCTTGCTCACTCATTTGCCACCGTTAAACCCGTCGGTGTTTACGGCCTGTGCCTCGGCCGATCGGCGGATTACCAGGTATGATCCACAACAAACAACCGAGTCCGCGGAAGCCTTTGGCGTGATACGTCGCAAAAAACTCAAACCGCGCACTCCTTCTACCTGTCTCTATCTCGCTCGCACTCGCGCAAAGGATTCGTTCGGCTCGGATCAAGTGAAGCCGCCGTCAATCCGCAGCCCAATAAAACGAAGCTGAACCAATTTTTACGATCGACAGGTACCGATCCATCGATCGATCGATGGATCCTGCGAACGGATTAAGGCGCGGCGGTCAGGCGGTGTTTTATTTTTTTTATTACGAGGCCGCCCGCCCTGCCGCCGTCAATCCGGGTTCGATTCCTAAAAAAGGACCTGAAATCATGCAAATATTTGTGGACTCGACGGCCGAGGGGCGGGATTGACTTCTAGAGCGAGGGATCAGCGCGAAAGGATTATCAAGGGGCGCGCATCGAAAGCCCTGTGGTTTACCTGGAGCCCTAAAAAACACCCTCGTCCTGGCCGGGACGATCGATCCGATGGCGACCGTTGGTCGTGATTCGTAGAAACCGAGTGGGTTGCGGTTGTTTTTTGGGTCGGGATCCGCGTTTTATTGGAGCAGTTTTTACTGCCTTTTTATGCCGTCGGGATCGGAGTCCTGCGAACGAAGGGGGTTTGCCAGGATTTAGCGATTCGGCCTCTTTTTGCGATCGCAATTCGCGGAAGTGATTCGATTCGCTCAGGGTCCTCCGGGAAGTCCTCCGGCCCGTGGACGCAAGAAATGTTTGATTTGCAAATAACTTCTTGAGAAGGACTCTTCGATGAAAAGTATTAGAGTATAAATTCAAATGACGAAGGCCTTACTTTCGTCAATGAAGGACTCGGGGAAATTCTCATTTGTTCATTTCTCGAATTGAAGGAAAAACGGTTTCTGAGAGGACTCAGGATGACGTTCTGAGTGGCAAGATTCCGAGAGAAGTCTGAATTCTGCATGTACAAATTAATTTTGTGGATTCATTTTTTTTGTTAAACTTGTTCGTTTTGCACCTTCTCGTCGAAATTTTATTTATATGCATTTTTTTAAATATTTTTCTTGTTTATATATATCTTTGAAAATGGCGAATTCAAAAACAAATTTAAACTGATGCGATTTTTCGCGATTATACGTTTTACGATGCTTTATTCGCTCTGATCTCGAAAGCATCGGAAGAATGAAATCTTCTTTGCTCTGGCATAGATCGATGCGCCGCACGATCTTTTGTCACTGGGCGCTATCTGCGTCGCTCGTACGGGAGCCGGGAAGCGATCCAGAGAATGCTCTGGCCTCTATTCTCCACTCTCGCGATCTCTCCACTCCACGGTCTTCGATCTTTCATTCTCAAACGAGTGTTGAAAATGGTGTCGAGCGAATTCGGTGGCGATCGATCGATCGGGGGTTGCTAAAAATAGGCTGCGGCGAGACAGGGGTATTGTTGTTATAGTTGCTATTGGCATAGACTCCGCCCCGTTCAAGAGAGAAAGGGAGAGAGCGAGAATGGAACGTGTGGAATTCGCCGCTTTGTGGGGAGATCGTGACGATACTTTGAGAACGATCGAATTCACCTCGGCATCGGGCGATCGTGGTTGGTTTATGATGGAAGGGAGGAGCAACGGGACCCTGGAAGATGATGAGAAGACTATTCATTCGGCACGATCCTTTCGATCCTGATGAACTCGTTGAATACAGGAGTTTCACCCAGTCGTTTCCACAAGATTCTCAGGGGAATTCAATGTTCGCTCTAAGAGCAGAACTTTTCGCTCTTCTTTCTACCACTCCACCGAAGGCGGGAGACTTATATTTCCGCTCAGAATTTTTCCCAAAGAGGTAAAACTTTTTCTCTTTCCCTTGGTTTCGCTCAACCGGAGTTGGAAAAAATGTCCCCACAGCCGACGGTGGAGAAATCGTGGGCGGCAAAGCTCTGCAAGTGGATGGGTGAGAGAGAATAAGCGAGCGAGAGTGAAAAGTTCTGTTGGAAAAATGAAAAAGTACGCTCCGCATTTTTATTTTCCCCACTCGGCATTTTTTCTCCATTCGACAATTTTTCTCAATTCTGCTGGGGGACGACGGGGAAATGTTCGGATGATGACTGCGTGGCAGCGTTGAGAGGACGAGAGGCGAACCGGAGAGTGGTGAATGAGAGAGTGGAAAAAATGTCATCCCTTTCCTTCCTTCCACTGGAAGATCCGTCGGCCTTTCCGCTCTCATTGACAGGGGGTTGGTTTCGTTCTTCTTGCTTCTCTTGTTCTTGTTGTTGTTTTTGTTTATTTTTTCGACTCGTTTTTGTTTTCGGTTTTGTTTTTGCCCACCACAAGTCGTCGCTGCGTCTCGCTCCCACCTGCGGTCGCCATCGCCATCGTCGAAAGGGAGGCCGAGGCCGTTGAGCGACAAGGAAGGAGAGTCAGTTGCTGTTTCTCCAGGACGGCTCTCTCTCTTTCACTCACTCACTCTCTTTTGGTCGGTCGGTTGGTCGGTTGCTCTCGCGGCTGCTCACAAATATTGACGTATGGCAGGCGGTTTTTCTTCCTCTTCCCTGTTCCTGCTATTGGTATTGCTGTTGTTGTTGTTGTTGTTGTTGTTGGTTGTGGCGACGGCAGCAGCGGAGCAGCCACAACACTGCGCCAACAACAACAAGACCAAGGATGAGCAGGATTCCGACGAAGGAGACGGCAGAGAACGAGGTACAAGAGAGAACGATGTGGAGGCCCACAAGACGACCGAAGAATGACATTCTTAGTTGGTCTGGTCTGGTTGTTGTCGTTGTTGTTGTTTGGAAATTTTCACTAACACACTCATACGAATTTCTATTGGAGATCAAATTCGTTGTTGTTGTTGTTGCTGTTGATGTGTCGTGTGCCACTTGAAGACCCTTCTTCGCTCGTTCCACCAACAACAGCTTGTTGTTTTTCTTATTGTTGTAAATCCTCATTAGTGGAGTTTTTTTCTGTTTGCTTATTTTGTTTTTTTTTTATGAAGCGACACACATGTTCATAAAAATCGTATATATAAATATTTTATGTACAACAGCAGAAGAGAACTCAATGCAATCGAATACAGGGCAACGCATGGCATCCGCTGCAGCTGCAGATCGGGTCGAGACGATTCGAGTCGGGTTGGGTCGTCTTGGGTCGTTTTCGTTGTTTCGACTCATGTTGTTGTAGCTCTGGTTGTAAACAATGGCGTCTGCTTGTTCTTCTTCGCCTTATGGAGCTGTCATCGGGAGGCTTAAATAAAGATCAAAAAACCACTTCGAAGCGGTCTTTGTCGTGGCGAGGGAGGGAGGGAGAGCTTGAGAAAATGAGCTTCATGAAATCGCATTTAAGGATCCTTAAAAAAGTCTGGGAATCTTAAAAAATCCAAAACATTTTTAATTCGGAGTTCTTTCTACCTTTTGAAAAACCTCGTGGAAAATTTTTTTTAATTTTTCCATTTAACTTTAATCAAATTCGTCAGCCTTACTGCATCCTGTGTGTGGCGAAGAAATCGTGTTCATTTTTGATTTTTGCTAAAACTCCCCGCGCCACACCCCAGCGATCAGTGTTCCTTCTGCGGCTGCACAAAACAACGCCAACAAAAATGACAACAAAAAAAAAACAAAAAATTATAACTGAAAATATCAACAAAACCAACAATAATAATGACAACACCAACAACATTCGAGTCGTTTTCCACTCAACGCTTTCGGATGCGCGCGCCATTTTTAGCGATTCCTCGCTTCGCTTGGTTTCGTCGCTCTTCGTGCTCGCTTGCGTTCGCCCCTTTCCATCAATCTTTCCATTCAACCGCCCTTCATTCCATCATTACCTTCCCTCCACCCCTCACTCAATCGTTCATCCAACTCGTTCGCTTGTGATTCACGATTTGCTCTCGTTTCATTTTTCACTTTTTTTAGCCTTCGACTCATTTGCATTTCCAGTTGTGGCATTGTTGTAAGTGTTGTTGTTGTTGATAGTGTTACTTTTGTTATTGTACTGCTGGTGGTGGTGATGTTGCCCATGATGGAGGTGGTTGTTGTTTCTGCCATCGCAGTCGCCGCCGCCGCCGCCACTCGTCGATTGCAACGTCTCGTCACCGCATTTAGAGTTTGTTGTGTGGCCAGGACGACGGTCGGTCGGACGGACGGACGCGAGTGCGAAATGTGTCAGTTTCACCCTCGCGAAGCGGACGTGCGAGCGATAGGAGGGTGACAGAGAGAGGAAGAGAGAGGGTTGGAGAGAGAGAGCGAGGCCTGGAGGGGGTCCGCCTTTCCCAACAGGCGGGATGAGATCCAGAACGTCGTCGAGTGGCAGCGGCCACGAAAGGGGTGGCTGAGCAGCAACAACAAGGAAAACAAGGGAATAAGGACGAAAGGAGGAGGTCGCTCTGGCGGTCGGTCGGTCGGTGGGTTGTCATAAAAACCCCGATTAATGGGATTTTTCCCCGTCGCAGGGTGGTTCGCCGGCGGTTTCTCGGTTTGCCTCGGCCGATGGGGTTGATTTGCGCGGTGGGCAACGAGTCGAGGGTTTTGTTCTTCCTCTCGATTCGTCCCCTTCCCTCGACAGGATGAAACAGCGAAAGAGAGCGAATCAGAGAGAGAGAGAGAGATAAAGAGAGAGATAAAGAGAGAGCGAAACCCACTGAATGAATGGTTTGCGGTGTGGGCTGTTGGGAGGTTTCATGAAGAGAGCTGAGGTTGAATGGTGAGGAGAGGGGATGGTAATGAGAGGGCGGTGTTGGGCTTCCGTTGCGCTCGCCCTGGGCGCTCTCCGGGGAGTTACACTGATATAGAGAGAGAACGGTGGAGCGAGAAAGAAGTTGAAGGGGCGAAAAAATCGCATGCGAGATTTTTTCCCATTGTGCTCGCCGCAGGACAAAGGATGGATGGCGGAGGGTGCGAGCGACGCCATGACAGCCGATGTTCTCTCGTCGAACAACTCAAGAGAAAATGAGAAAGAGAGAGATGGAGATGGAGAGTGAGAGTGTGAGAGAGACTGAGTTAATCGAAGCTTTATGTGCGGTGCGGCTTGAGTGCGAGTCCTTTTTAAGAGACTCACCCATGTTGTTGGTGTTGGTTTCGCTTTTGGTCTTGGTTTTGGTTTCCCAACCGTTGGCCGCAACAACAGCAGCAGCAACAACAAAAATGGGTGTCCGCTGCTCCTCTCACCCCACGGCCCACCGGAAGCAGCTGGAGAGCGACTTCGCGAGATGGTTGTAAGAGAACAACAACAACACAAATAACTACCACATCACCAATGTTTTGAAGATAGAAATCGGAACTAAAAATCACAATAACACGGGAAAATCCTACTGCGAAATCTCAAACAGGACGAGGATAAGGACGAAACGATCGCTTCGATTGCCCTTCAATTTTGCGCCTCGTTCATGGGGCGAAGGGGGTGATGTTTCGATGTGGGGTCGTGTTCGAGTGCGTTGCGTGGTTGTGTGTGTGTGCGTTTAGTTGAGGATTCGCGGCATTTTTGCGGCCGCTCCTCTGGTCAACCGGCACGTGGTCAGCGCGAACGCAAACTTTGTCAACCGACGAAGCCGCCGTTGCCGCCGCCCCCTCAGCTTCAAAAATATTGACAATGTCATCGAACGCAAAAAGCGCCAACAACACCAACACCAACAACCACAACTTCAACAATCCTCACCACCAACCACAGCAGCAACAACAACTTGGAAAACCTCAAACAAAAACACGCGGCCTGGGTGCGCGAAGCCGGGCGTGAGGCCTCTCGAGTTATTGAGAAAAAATTCAACCAAAAATATGTAAAAAAATACAAAAATGGCGAACTCATTGGAAAAGCGTTGCTGCATCGGTGAGAATGAATTGAAACCGCATCGAGACGAAGATCATGCGGAACCGCCAGGATCATTGGGATCACGTCGGTGGCCTCACGGGGTCGGCACAATTAAAAAACAAACAATTGTAAAAATCGGAAGAAAAAATAAACTCAAAAAAGCGACCTCGTACGGACGGCCGGAGACGCGTTTTACGACGCTACGGCGACTTCTAAAAAATGTCGCCTCCGTCGCCGCGTCGTAAACGCTCGCTCCAGATTCGCGACCGCTTTTTAGTGTCGTTTTTTGTGCCCTGGTTTTTTCCCTCACGATCCATTGTCCCGCATCCTGCGTCCGGCGGCCATTGTCACGAGGACTTCCCGGGAAGCCGCGTTTCGAAAAATTCGATCATCATCGCTGCCCCGATTACGACGAAAGCCGCCCGCCGCCGGCCTCTTTTTACAGCCAGGACTCGGGACTCAGGACACACCGGACACGATCGTCGTTTACGATCGCCTTAAAAAAACATCGTAAAAATTATGCAGATCTCGAGCAGGTCCCGACGACCGCCCGCTGCCTGGGCTCGCCTCGATCGTCGGCATCTGGAGCGAAAAAAGTCGCCGGGACAAAGGATCCGGGTCGCGGCGTAAAAATCACCGCAAGTGTCTCAAAAAATTGTAACGTTTTCCGCGAATCCTGGCGTCGTCCTGTGCGCAATAATTTGCATTTTTTCCGCATCTCGTCCTTTTTTCCCGCCGCGAACAAAGCGACGAAAAAATCGCCTCGACGAGCGCAGGGCGCGTAGGAAAAAACAAGACCAAAATAGAGAGAAATAGATCACTAATCCGGTGTGCCGAGGAGGAAGAGGAGGCGGCGGGTCCTGTCGTAAATTATTATGCAATGTTGCGTCCTGCAGCTTCGACTGAAGATCCTCTGCCTCCTGCTGGCAGCGTTTGAGCGAATTGCTCTGCGATTCCGTGCGATTTTTTGTTTTGCTTTTTCGATGTTTTACGATCGCATGCAGATTCGGAGGTTTTCGGTTCCGGATACTTTGTATCGGATGCAGGTTGAGATCGTTTCTAAAGTGATGTCTAATTTTTAGATTTGCACATTTTTTGTTGATGTTTTTCGATTTTTTAAATGTATTTTTAATTTTTTCGATTTTTACATTTATTTTTAATTTTTTCCATTTTTACATTTATTTTTAATTTTTTCCATTTTTACATTTATGTTTGACGCTATTCGGTTTTATGTAATTTTTTTATTTCTTAATTTAATTTTGAAATTTATCGTTTTTAAATGAATTTATGTTATCCTTGTTAATCATTTTATAACATTAAACTCTGTTTTTCTAACATGACGTTGAGGCGATATTTCTTCCATTCGCGTTTGTGATGTCACAATGAATCCATGACGTCTCTGTCTCAGGAAGGACCTCCTCTAGCCATTGAATCATTGAGGTCCTGCTATGCAAAGTGGAAAAAATCAGGTCAAAAAACGACCACCTCCCGCTGACCACCGATCGCGATCCTATTAAAAAATAATGAGGTTCCCGAGAACGCGTCTCGTTGTCGCCTTTTACGATGTCCTTTACGACGGTCCGCTGCGTGACGTTACGTAACGAGACGCGTTGTGTTTTTCCGGGAAACTCCTTTGTCCTGTGGAAAAAAATGAGAACAGCGAGATTTTTGCGAAATACACGATCGGCAAAAAGGACGAACGAACAGAGGAACAAGGACATTGAGGCCACGGCGGCAGCGAGGGAAGAAAAAACTGCACTAAAAATTGGTCAAAAAACTGGAGCGCGTTTTATGAACTTTCCGAGCGATGTTGGTTTTTTATTTCCCGAATGGTTTATGAGTTATTGTTGTGGTTGGCGAGGGATCGTGAAAAAATGGAACAAAAAATAAAAATGCTTACGAGGTGGGAAGAACGTAGTTTGGGTCGCAAGACATCGGATGAAGTCAGAGGAAGAGGAACTCTGGTTGGACAAGTGTTTCTGTTATCAGCTTCGAGCAGGAGTGGAATCGATCAGGAAAGAGAGAGAAAATTTCGAACTCTGGTTTTCCGCTCTGACGTCTTGAGATCATTCGCGGAACTGGAGTCAAGGACACGCTTTGGTTGACGGAATCAAGGATATTTTTTGGTTGACGGAGTCAAGGACTTTCCTTGGTTGACAGAGTCAAGGACTCGCAGGCCATTAAAAAGTCAACTTCTGGCAAATGTCTTCCTCTGTCTCCCTGACTGTTGCTTAATCCTTCCGCGAACAGCATTCCCAATCCTTTATTCCACGGTGAAATTCATGCAAAAACCACGCAACATCCCGGAAGACAGCGAGACGACTGTAAAAGGACCGCAAAAGGATAGAAAAGGATACGTAAAGGATAGGAAAAGGATTCTTATATAAGGTTACGCTCGGCCGTAAATAGAAATGAAAACTTGTAAATATCCAATAAACATAAAAAACACCACCAACAAAACACCAGCACCACACGCATTTCAAAAATTTCGTAATTGCAAAAAAAAGGATCTGCGCGCTTCGCTGAATCCTTTTTCGCGCAGTTTCCCATCCTCAGCCAGTCCTTAGTCCTTGCGAAGGAGTTGCAGGCGACGGTTATTTTTTTACCAGCCGCAGCAACGACAATAACAACAACAATGGACGCGTCGCGCAAAGGATACGCGGAAGGAGTGGTCGGTGTTCTTTTGTTTTCGTTGTTGGTGTTGCTGTTGGTTTTCCATTTTTTGTTGTTGTACCACGCGGCAGGATAAAGGATTCGCCGGAAGAGGCCGCGAAGTGGTTGCGTCGACGTCGCCGTCTACGTCATTCATGCGACGCGAGCGGCCACCTCGCGAACAAAGGTCCTCGGAATCTCGGCAGATGCCGATGCGAGGTCCGGTGGCTCCTCGCACTAGAACCCAGCGGGAGGACATTCGCTTCCTTTTCTTTCTCTGCCACTCGCAGCGAAAGCGCAAACTGCCAAAGGATTCGCCGAGACTTCTGCGGCCACCCTGAGTCCCAAAGACGACGAAGACGTCGGCTCGAACGACGAATCCTTTCGCCAGCTCACCGAGAGCAGGTTTCCGCGAAGCCGGCGGACAAAGCGTCGTCGTAAAAGGCACATTAAGGCCGACAATGACCACAAGGCCCTCAAGGACATTCGGTAGTTGAGCCGCTGCCTCTCGTTAATCCTTTCGCCGCCGATCGCATCGCTCTCACTCTTTCTCTCTCTGATCGGCCGCTCGTCCGATTCATGATTCGTTCCGAACAATTAGCGGCGATCTTCGTGCGAAAAACATCACACGAGAGGAAGGACCTCCCCAGGACGTGGGCTGAGGACCAGGATCAAGGAGTCAAAACTAAATTTGTTTATTTTGAAAACAGTTGACACCCTCCTCCTCCAGAGGGACAGTGAGCGAACGAGCGACAGATCGAGGATTCCGTCGATCGTCCTGCCCTCCTTCGGCTCGACTCGCCTCACTTCGTCTAATCCTTGCACTCGGATCGGGTTTAGTGCGAATCGCTCTCGCCCTCGTCGCAATTAGCATTAGGACGCGCCACGTGGAGGGCGGGCAACGGGAGGCGGGCCGTTGAAATTTCTCCGAGATCGCGACAGAGTCCGAGGCGGAGTCCGAGAGGCTGGGGAAATTCGAGGGAGTCGCGGCAGGTACAGGAGGATGCGGCAGGCGGGGCTGGCGGAGGCAGGAGTCGCTCAAATTGAATTTCAAAATAGAATTTCCAGCAAACTGCGAGAGATATCAATAGGGAGAGGAACGGAGGGAACTCGTGTTTGAGGACATTGGAAAACTCTGTTTTTTTGGACGATGGATTTATTTTGTGATTTTTCGTAAGTGAATTTATGAAGATTTATCAAAATTTTAGGATTTATTAAAAATTTTCAAATTTTAAAAATTGATATTATAAATAAAAATGAATTTAAATTTCTATCATCTTGAAAATTACAAAAGTTTATAAAAAACAAATAAAATTTAAAGAAACAAACATCTCGCTGTCTCGCCGTCTCTTTTGCCTTCGCCGAAAACACCACAAAAACGACCTCATCCAGAAGAAAAATAAAAAGTCCACGAAAAAATCGAGGACAATTTGCAAAAACCGCAACCGCATAAAAAATGTCAACAATCCACAAAGGAGATCGTAAACTCCTGTCCGCGCTCCAGTTTTTTGACCGATTTTTAGTGCAGTTTTTTGTGCCTCGACGTCCGCAATGTCCTGAAGTTAGTTTTTTCTCCGGCATGCACAAAGCATCCTAGCCTCGATCCCCGGTTCCACAGAACCGCCGAAGGATATTGCGTCATTTTAGCACAACTGCCACGTCCTGGCAGCGCTTCTTCTGCCGAATTCTGTGCTGCCAACAAAGGACGACGCTGAGAGGCGATCATAAAAATCTTCAGGTCCTGTTGGTCGCGTTGCGAATTCGCTGAACTAGATCGGCGTCCTTTTTTAATGAGAGCAAAAAATCGCGTTCATCGCGAAGTCACAAAAAAAACCATAAAGTCGTGGGCGAGGACACGAAGAGAGGGCAGGTAACGACGACTGAAATTTAGAGACAAATGTCTTCCATGATGATTGGAAGAAGATTCTAAAACGAGCCTCGAAGTTATAGAAGAGAAAATCGCTCTTATGAATAGATGTGGAATGCTTCCAGAGCTCCCTCGGAAACTTGGAAGGAGGCTTCGGATCTCATTTTAAGTACTTCTTAGAGATCTCTCTCTCTGACAAACCCCCCCTCAGGACCTTCTTGCTTAACCGCCTCCATATTCGAACCCTTCTCCTTCCTGTGCTAAGCTATTGAAATCAATTTTCCCTCCTCCTTCTACTGAACTTGTTCTCCTCTTGATGATTCCGTCTCGTTCTCCTACTCCTCCTCGTCCTCCTCGGCGAGGCCTGGAGGAGTCAATTGCCAGAAGAAGGATTCGATGGATTCGCAAGGATTTCGCACGGAAATCAATTGCGACCGGCAAACGGCGCAGGGAAAAAATTATCCTTCGTATGAATCAGTCGCTCTTGAACGGAAGTCGCATGCATCACGCAGGATTACGCGTGTCCTGCGAGCGAGCGAACGAGCGGGGCTCATCCTTTGAGCAAACGAACATGAGAAACACACACACGCAGACGGCGAAAAAACGACACCGTGTCGCCCCCAAATCGCGTCACGCTTAACCCTTTGGCGCGGCCTCGTTTCTTTCCCAGCAAATCCCAGGCGATAAATCTGCCGGCGTCGCAGGATCACGGTGCAGAGGGTGGGGGAACGGGGTGGCGATGAAGACGACGGGCGACGGGGACGTGTATGTGAACGACGACGACGAATTTATCGACAGAGCGTTTCATAAGCGTTTTATGAGCCATTAGTCGGGCTCCGATGCGGCGATTAGGGCAGCTAATGTGGTTACGCCCGACTATCGACGACGATTGACGACCGCCGCAGGACCTCGTGGAGCGGTCTCTGTGGTGTCCTTGAAAGCGCAACCCTCGCCCGGCCACGCAACCCTTCCTCAACCGGGTGGCGGGGGTCGATGGGCGAAAGTCGTCGTCGAAGTTTTCACTTTCGTCCTTCGAGGACGACGACGACGGCTGCGTCTGCATTAATGATGAGGAATCCTGTCACCTTCGCGGCGCTGGGGGCTGCGTGTCCCCTGCATAATTCATGGAGAACGCGCGGCATAATTAATGAACAGGGGGCGGGGCGAGCGGGGCTTTCGAGGACTCAAGAGGCTTCCGAGGCGTCGTCGAGGGCGAAGGAATTAAAGCGGATTGACACTTGGGAGTCTGGGTGTTTGGATGGGGCACCGAGAAGAAGAAGAAGTAGAGGACGAAGAAAACGAAGAAGAATAAATAGAAAACTACTTGGAAGACCCATTGCGGACGAATTAGCGGCTGGGAGCGAGCAGCAGTTGTTAATCTCCTTTGCACCAGTCTCCGAATGACTCCCTCGAAGCCGGTGGAGGGGGATGGCGATATTCTGGGAGCGAGGAAATCTGAGTCCGAGTCGAGCGCACGTCGAATTAATTAAATTGTCAACAAAATGTGACTAGATGTGACGCACGTCCTTCGCAGGACACTCGCCATACGGCCGTCGACGCCTGGATCAACTCGGCTCGTGTGGGATGGGATCGACTGAGTCATCCGTCAGATTTCGTTGACAGAACGCAAAATGTGGGATGCAGCAAATAATTGAAAATACAACAATACCAAAAAAACATGCAACAACAACAACCTCACCAACAACCCTCCCTCGACCCTCTTTGGTCCGTGGGTCACCTCGCTTTTTGCGCTCATATTTCGGGATTTTTATGAAAGAATCGAATGGAAAAACCAACAGAAATTCAAGGGGAAGGTGGGTAGGACAGAAATAGAAGGGGAGGGGTGAATGAAGGGACGAAATCGATGCGGGTCCACCGGTCACTGGATTTGTCGACATCCGATGGTCGTCATCGCTCATGTCCTGCGATCAATCGGCGAATCCAACGATCGACGTTTGATGGACAACGCTGACTCGTTTGCTTCTCATATATGGGACGCCTGCCTCGCCCTCTTCATCCTATTCGTTCACTTCTTCCTCTTTCTCCCTCATCCGATTCCAGTCTCGATGTTGGGAATCGGTGTAAATTAAGTTTTAATCCGATTGTTTAGAGTTGGTTGGGAATCCAATTGTTGTTGGCAATGGTATGTGATATGGCGGTTGTTGTTTTTGTTATTATTGTCAGAATGTTTGGTATATTGAGTGGTGTTATTAAAGGCCACGCCTCTCCAAACACCCACCTCCAACTTCTCTGCGAACGTGACAAAAATGACGTTGACAGATGATGGAGTTAAAAATAAAATTATTGTTGCATTATTATGGATAGATGATTCAATGAATGATTATGATTTGATGTTGTTGCAGCGGGTCACAGCCTCCGACACCCGCGTTATCGAAGCAATGATGGACCTCAATGGGCAAACATTAAGAATAGGAGACGAATCATGCCCGCTTCATCTTCTAAGATTGATTCTCTCACACTCAAAGCAAAAGAGAGAGGGAGACTCTCTCTCATCTCACAACTTCCTCCACTCGCCATCGCAATTGGATTCGCCGACAGGACCCTCGGCTTCATGACGTAACCGTCTTCGATTCCAGGAGGCGACTCTGGCGATTGCGTCATAAATCGCCTCGTGTTCCAAAAAACGCGCGACCACGTTCCCGACGCGTCATAAACGCGACTCCGGCCGGACTCGGGTGAAATAAAAAATATAAAAAAATAAAAAATTTAGAAGCAGCAACAGGACGTCGAAGGATGCCGTAAAGAATTCTCGGGAAATGCGCAAGGAGTGATGCAAGAAAAGTCACCTAAAAAACTAGAAACCTAAAAAAGTTCGTAAAAAATAAAATTCGCCAACGATCCTTCGGGTTCCGCGAACCGAGGCCGAGGTCGCGCTGCGACGTGACGCAAAACGATGTCACCTAAAAAACGCACGCAACTGGACGACCCAGAAGGACACCGCAGAGGACGACACGGCGACGTCGACGCAGGCAGCGCAGGACGCGCTGGAATTGCGTAAAAAAGCGGCGGGCGCGGGTGTCGTAAAAACCAAAGAACCAAAAAACGACCCTCAACCGACCCGACCCCGACCGCGACCTTAAAAAACGCAATCGCACGAGGGTCGCGAGCGGGTCGTGAGAGGCCGGTGCGTGTCCTGCGACCGCAGCGAGCGAACTTCAGCAGAGCAGCGGCAGCAACAACAACAAGAACTACATCACCGACACCGGCGACAAAAGGTTAACAAAAGGATGTTGCGTAAAAAATCGCCATTCTTGCGAGAGAGAAAAAAAGGACTCGGACGATTCGCGGAAAGCGAGGCGAGTGCGCTCGCAAATTGCGTCAGGACCCGACCGCTGCAGTGCGAGCGGGAGGGACATAGAGTGTTAGAGCGAGAGGGCCGAAGAGAAGGAGGCGGACGGCCGTAACTCGCTCGTAAATCATCATGACCAATCGAGCGAGTATTGCGCAGTTTTTTATGGATCTTCGGGTAGGACGAAGTGCGTGTCGTTAAAAAATCCGCCATCGACCTTCACGTGGTCCATTATCCTGATCCTGATTCCGATTTTGCTGTTTTAGTCGCTTCGTTTTTTGTCGCCTTTCGCGGAATCTCATCGTTTCGGCATCGGCACTTCTCGGGAACGATCGTGCACCGTTCGTTCGCAGAAGCCTCAGAGCGAGGATCGGGAGTTTAATTGAATTGCCAGGGTTTCGGTCGATCTGTCGGTCCAGTCGAGCGGGAGGGAGGCCGCAGGACCCTCGGGTTTACGCGGCTCAATGTCGACTTAAAATGTCAAGCGATCGATCAGGAGCAGCAACAATATCAGCAACCACTTCGAAAGGACGACTCTGGTAATTTGGCAAATGGACCACTTCAGACCACTCCTCACCGACGAGCAGCTGAGCCGCTCGAGCTGGTCAAAAGGCCCGTCGTCGCTGGCCACTCGGGTGTCCTCGAGGCGACGGCGATGTCCTTCCGGGTCGTCCTCCCCCTCCCCTTCTCCGCTCCGATCAATGGATCGTCGTACCTTCGTCGCTTCATTGATGCATTCATTCATGCAAAGTCGTCTCACTCTTTTGGGCTGAAACGAAACCATTGACGTGGTTGTTGTCGACGACATCCTCTCGAAGGACACTCGCATCTGTCGGCCGGTGGGTCGCCCCAGGCGGAGCGACAGAGACAGAGAGAGGGTGAGAGAGGGAGGCTGTTGCATTCCGCAATCATCATAATTCTCAATCGACATCCTGCAGGGATGCTTCGGCACAATATTTACTTCTTCCATAATTGAAACGTGTGTGCAACTGCCGTTTGTATTAGTGCGTGTGTATGTGTGTTTCTGAGTCGGAAAGAGGATTCAGGACCCCGGCCAGGATGCGGATGCGAATGCGTTTTCCCGGGAAAGTGCAATTTTGTGACTTAATTTCGAGTTTTACGCCATTTGTGCGGACGGAGCTCACGCTGATTTTTTGTGTAATCCTCCCAGGACGATGTCAGCAGCGACGCCGAGGACGAGGACGTTGTTGACTTCATTTAGCATCCAGTTTGACTCCAGCAGCGGAGCGAGTGGATGGAATGGGAAGTGAGCTGAAGTGAAGTGAAGGGAAGGCATTCGCACTCGTGTTTATACAAATTCACAGCAAGGACTCCTGTGTTCTCGAGAGCGGCGACCTGGCCACCGTGACGAATGCTCCGGAACCCGGCCGAGGGCCCTCGTGCTGTTTATTTGTTTCCGTTTCGTGTACGAGTCGCAAGACTTTCACTCGAGAGTCCCGAATCCCATTCAGAATTCGATGCCGTTGACGACGCTGCTGGGCGCGGTGGGTCGGCAAGGACTCGTAGTCCTTATTCCTCGCTCACCTCTCGAACGTCCTTTCTCGGCCAATAAGCATTATTTTGATTATTTCATTCTCTTCGGGCGCGTTCATTCGGGTCTCGAGCAACTCTTCACGTCATCAACGTCTTCTTCATCATCATCGTCGTTGTCGTCGCTCTTGAGCGCTCAATCATCCTGCAGGACTCCGGGTGAGTTCGGAGAGGACTCCTCGCGGCTTTGTTGGCCCACACTGGTTGGTCAATTGGCTGCGAGCGCCTTTGTTCGCCAAACCAAGGACCACCGGGAGGAGGCAGAACGAGGTCAACTGTGCGAAGGACTCTTGGCCCAACTGGGAAAGGCCATGAGCAAGTCTTGTTCAGTATTCTCTGAATTCGAAACTTCGATCTTGATCCTGAAGGACGATTGCCTTCTACTTCTCTTCCCTTCACTTCCCATTCAAGTGTCGAGTGACTCCTCGTATTCTGGTTCGATAATTAGCCTAATGCTCGCAAAATATTTGATCCAAACACGAAATTATGGAATCACAACAACTTTTATCCTCCTGTCAGGACATCCTCCTCCTCCTCCTCTCTTTCACAAGCGACGACTCCGCCTCTCTTTCTTTCACTAGAGTCGACTCGCCCTCTCTCTTTCACTTTTTGTTCCCGCCTGATGAGTCCTGCTTTGTGCGTCCTAATGGCAGGGTGGCTGACGTCCTGCGTCCCCCGTCCGAGTGTTCGCAGGGATCGATCGCAGGGGACGGGTAATTGAATTGTTGGATTCGCGCCGAGGGCCGAATCATAAATTACGGAGCCGAATGCAATTGCAACCGGGCGACATGGGCGACAACAACAGCAAAGGCAACAACGGCAACATCATCGACTGCAGTAGCAGCACCAGCAACAACAATTGCGAGCAGGACCATAAATATTAAACGGTTTTACGCGTCGGCTTCCTGACTCGACAAGGACGAAGGGACGGCCTCAGGGAGCGGGGAGGAAACACCCCAAACGTGGTCGACCATCATGATGACTACAACGATGATGATGACGAGGACAAACGGAACCTCGCACACACAAGGACCTCACCGAAGAGAACGAAATAAGGACACCCGAGAATTTGCCAATTTCTCGCCAATCATCCCGGGGTGGCTCCGGCGAAAGAATCAGAAGAAGAGAGACAGAGAGTGAGAGAAAGAGAGCGATAGACAGGGGACTCCCGACAACTTGACAACTCACTTTGTCGCTCCTGCTAATGACGATCATTAACAAGGACCTCAACCAGGCATCGGTTTTTTCGTTTATTTTTCTTCTCTCGGTTTCCTTGGCGGGCTCCCATCGGTCCGGGGAATCTTCTGGCTGCCGAATTTGCAGCCTCATCGCTAGGATCATTAGTCGTCAGTCGCGGGAGAGAGGTTTTTGTTTTCGAGGAATCGTTTTGTTCCAGGCGTGTGAGGGGTTTTCGTTTGAGCGGAGACCGCGTCGTCTGGCCTCGGAAGGGTTCTGATGAAAATATTTGGCCAACGGTGGCCGGTCACACAAAGGCCTCTCGGCTGGCGATGCAAATATTTGGTAATTGTTTGGCGAAAACGGCCTCTGATGTGCCGACTGAAGAAAACGTTTCCACAGCAGATTCCTAGAGGTCCTTTTGACCACGTCCACCTCCATGACTCGGTCACCAAACGGATTCCGGATTCGCAAAAGAACCGTCAGCTCTAGACTTTTGCGATGGATGCTATCGAGTGATAAACAATCCACCCGCCACCCCGACTACTTGTGTTTACAAAGCAACCGAGTTTTTATGGTTTTATAAATTACGCCGACAACAAATGGCTTCATGAACCACTGGGGCGGGGGCGCAGGGACAACTCTCGGGGGGCGCGCTCTTTGATCTCGGGGCCGCGAAAACCAGAGCAAACCCGACGTCGCGCCCCCGCACGCCACGACCTCCGACAAATGGAAATCGTAAAACGAATTAACGAGCGCCATCAAAGTTCGCAAAAACCAAGCAAACATGGGAAGATTTACGATCTCCAACAGATGAAAGGACGTCGTTGTGATCGTCATCGGAGGGTGGGGTGAGTAGTTGAGGTTGACGGAAGCTGCTGCTTCACAGAAGTCGATGGGTAGATTGACCTCAGATTGACCTAGTTTTCGGGTTCGTCTTAAACCCGAACTCAGGGAGGGCTTTTTCAAGTATAGAACATCTGTATGGTACCAAATGACGAATCCCCGATCTATTGATCACCTTCGTCTTCATTGTGGGATCGACGATCGTCTCCACCAAGGTGCCAGCATTATCTTTCCCCCCACCTCGATTGGAGTCTCTTCCCGCCGACGCTTCATTGGACTTCGGCTTTCAATATCTCCAGACTGGGATGACGTCTGCATCTCGTGCTGACCCCAAGCGGCTGCTGTGCATCGCGGAGACCTTCGGTGATAACAACTTCGTGATTGTCTCGGAAGGAGAAGATCTTCCGAAGGCCTGCGACCAAAGTTCGCGAATCCGGGATCCGATGATGATGACGACGCAATTGGGCCGGCAGCTGGCCCGACGGGGGCTCGCTTATCGGGCGAGGTCGTCCCTTATCGGCGTCGCGTGTTCGTTCGTGACTAATGCGAGGGGCAACGAGGGGGTCCCACAAAGCGGTATCTTATCGGGGTCTGGAACTAAGTCGAAGGGGGAGGGAAGTATCTTATCGGAGAGTGAAAGTTGACATTCGATATAAGTATGTTTGGTACAAGACGGTTTATTTATTCATTACTACTATTGTTGTTGGCAACGGCTTCGCATCGGACCACGTTGAGGTAGACCTCGGCCTCGCTGGTCAGCAGCACCGAGTGCGCATTGAAGCGCATCGTCGTCGGCGTGCGCGGGCAGATCTCGACGCGATGCGAGCGCAGCCAGTGAACGAGGCCGAGTTTCGTCTGCAGCAGCCCCGTCCGCCAGCCGATGCAGTTGTGCGGCCCCGCGCCGAAGGGCATGTAGGCGTGGGGCGTCTGTGTGCACCGGTTCTCGGGCGAGAAGCGCTCGGGGTCGAAGCGATCGGGATCTGGCCAGAACTGAAAAAGGAGTAATTGTGTTTAAATAGAGGAGTTCAAAGTGGGAAGTTGGAAGAGGGACGTTCAAGAGTTTGATGAAAGTTAATGTGTGAAGTGTAAAGTTTAAAGAGAGGAGTATGAAATGAGAACTTAAAAGTGAGATGATGAAAGTGAGTTGAATGTGTGATGTTGACAGCGACATGTTGAAAGTGGAAAGTGATATGATGAAAGTAATGAAAGAGAGAAGAGAAATGTTCAAACTTTGAGCTAATACCGAATCCATCTTAGATGTTAAAAGTCAAATGATGAAACTGAGAGAGTGACAGTGATGAAAGTATCTTATCTTATGGAATGGTAGATGATGAAAGTGATTAAGGAGAGATGTCAGTTGAGAGTGAAAAACCGAACCCACCTTGGGATCCCTATGGATGGCAAGCACTGGAACGAACAGCGGCAGCCCCTTGGGCAGGTTGACCTCGGCGAAGGGGCGCAGCGAGTGCATGCGGCGCCCGTTCAACGGTGTGCAGGTGCGGTCCAGGAAAGGCAGCGGCGGATACAACCGCAGCGTCTCGTCCAGCACCATGTCGAGGTAGGGCAGTCTCCGCAGTCGCTCGAAGTCGATGCGATCATCGGTGGCGCCGTTCGTTGAGCTATCGACGAAGGCTTCGCGGATCTCGCGGCGCAGGCGTGTCTGGATCTCGGGGTGGCGGGCGAGCTCGTAGAGGGCGAATGTCATCGTTGCGGAGCACGGCCCGAAGCCGGCCACCTCGAACATGGCCGCCTGGGCGACGAGATAGTCACGATCGCGACCGAAGTGCGTTTCGTCTGGGTGCAGGGCGGCCTCCTTCTGCAGCGTGAGCAGGACGTCGATGAGGTCGTTGCGCACCTCGCCCGATCGCTCGCGCTCCTCGAGCGCCGCGTCGACGGTGTGCCGCAAAAACTCGGCGTGGCCGTCGGCGAAGAGACGGGCGCGCATCAGATGCGCCAGTCGCGGCAGGAAGAAAACCAGGAAGTAGTCGAACGACTGCCGCAGCGAGTTCTCGAGCATGTGGCGCCGCTTGGGGCAGCCGCCCCGATGGCGGCCTGGAGGGCAGCGCAGGAGGTTGTCGGAGCGCAGGCCGAAGGCGGTGCTGGCCGTCATGTCGGCGGTGAACAATGCGCAGACGCCCTTCACGTCCACTTCACTCGATGCTGCTCCGTTGAGCGTAAGCGCGGCCAGATGCGCCTCCAGGGCGGCTCCGACCTAAGGCGAGGAGAGAATGAGAAGTGATTGGGAAGGTAAGAGAATCGACTCGAGACGAACCTCCTGCATCAGTGGGAACATCCTCTGGAGTTTGCTGCTCGCAAAGACCGGCCCCAGCTTCGTGCGAATCTCGCGCCACTCGGGGTGCTTCACGAAGAACAGGTTGAGGGCTCCGATCTTGTCGCCGTGCGCGTCGCAGGCCGCGTGTCGATCGGAGAAGTTGCAGAAGTCCTCGACGAGAATCGTTTTGGCCAGCTCGAGGTCGCGCACCAGTAGGCAGGGCTTGTGGAAGAAGTAGAGCCCGACGACAGGCGCCTCCGCGAAGGCGGGTTCGAAGTAGACGCGACTCAGGTGCTCGGCGAAGGGGGCGGCGCTGTCGAAGAGCGTGCGCAGGTTACCGAACAGTGGCTGGGGGCGGAGGTAGGGGATGCGGCGACGCCACCAGTAGGCGTAGTAGCGACGCACCCAGTAGAGGACGGCGATGACGATGGAGACCAGGCCCAGCAGGGCCGTGGACCACGCGGACATCCCGAGGGGGGATGACGGAGAGGCGGAGGAAGCACTCGATTCACTGAACTTCGCGGAGGAGATCAATTCGAGACAAATCGATCACTGGAAACGTGCGAAATAACTTAACGATGGATTTGCGGTTGAATCCGGCGGCGTAAAACGATCGAGAAGCGAGGAAGGAATTCAGACGAAGCGCGGACGGAGTTTCGTCGGTGGGGCAACGCGACCAAGCTTATCACCGCCAAGAGCGCGACTGAGGCATCGGCCGAGCCGGCGACCGCCGAAAATCGCGATACCGGCGTCGACGAGGGGCGGCGTCGGTGGGGAGCGCGGTGAGCGGGGACTGTATTTACGGTTGGCGTTTTGCTAGATTTTGCCGCTCGTAGATTGCTTCGAGTTATCAGCTGGGGCGAAGTGGATCCGAGGCGTGAATTCCGATCCGAGGGCTCGCGCTCTCTCTCAGTCGGCCGTTATCTCGCGCTACTATCCACCATCCCTCCTCCTCGTCATCGTCGTCACCGGCTTTCATTCATGACTCGTCGTTCGTGGCGCGATTTCGATGTCATCGTTCGCATAATTTTTTCGATTTTTCCCATGTTTATTATTTTTTCTATCTCATGACGACCGACAGTGGGTCGCATTTTCCGACCAACGGTATCACAACAGAAATAACAAAGCAATGTGAATGGCAAATACAACAAAAACAAAACAACACGGACCCAAAGGACAACCGTCAGAGGAGAAACGACAGGAGTCGTTATCCTTGTTGACAGTTTGTTGATGTGTAACGAGAGTCAAAGAGCCGGGAGAAGCCACTGTTTTAGGTCTCAATTGTCTGCCTCTACGTCTCGCTCCCGATACCTACAGATGCATGCAATTTCCGAACATCCGAATTCCACGCTTCCAGTCGCCGCCACCCCTCGGGCCCGACCGAACACGACTCATCCACTCGAGCCGAATCAGGAGCAGAGGTAGGATTCAAAGCCGCGTCCTTCCGCGTTTCGTTCTGTGTCAACGATTGTCACGATCCTGACAGTGTCGGGATGTGTTTGTTTCGTGCATTCAACGGTAATTTATGCAACAAACACCATTCAGCCATTTCTTGCTCTGTGTCCTTTTTCTTATTGTTGTCGTCCCTGTTGTTGTTGCCATCCTGCCAGCTTTTCTATTTATTTGTTTGTTTGTCTGATTCAGATTCTCCTCCCCGGTGTCTCATGAGAATCTTTCACTCTCCTTCCTCATCCTTTTCCTTCCCCTTCCTCCTTGGCCGCCATTGGGGTGCGTCCTGTCTGCGCGACACAAGGATAATGAGCTCAATATAAATAAACTCTGGTGTCTTGAGATTCCCCATCTATTCACTCACTCATTCATTCATCCACTCATTCATTTGCGGAAATGTGATTGCTTCGTTGATGGACGTTCGGATGGTGGCCGATCCTTTGGCGATAACTAATGTGATCGTTGTGTGGATGAAACTCTCTCAAAGCTAAAAGTTTCCTTGATGTGAACGAAAAAATATTCGCCTTGGTTCCCATTCATGGGGAGTTCTGAGTGGATCCCTTGACTTAGTTTGAAGAAACGTCTCCACTTCCTTCCACCGTCTCTTAATGGCTTATCTACCCCTCCTTTTGGCCACTGCTCTCCTCCCTTGGTCGCTCTTCACCTCCCCTTCCCATCCCTCGTCAAGACATATGTTCGATGCCACTTGCATTTGAATCAGAAAATCAGGAATTTACATAAATCCGCGAATCCTCTCGGGCTCCCGCACTAACCTCAGCCGACTGGGACGCGGTCGGCGGTAGGAGGCCGTCATCGACGAGGGCGGAACAAAATAAAATAGAAATAAAAATGAATGAAACGGATGACGAAAATGCTGCATAATTCGCCCATTAGTGTTAACAAGCGATTTGGCGATGAGAGGAAGAGAAACAGAAAGAAATCCAGGAAGAGATAGGGAGAGAGAGTGAGTGAATGAAAAGAGAGGAGGGGAGGTCGACGGACGCAGCCAGGATCAAGGCTATAAAGTTACAAAACTCAGCGAGACGAAACGCAATGACGGGAAGCGATGGAAGATGAAATGAGATGAGAAGAGGATGGAGAAGAGATGAGAGGATGAGGTAAGGGCGGGAGGGGAGGAGGCCGGGTCGCAAATGGATGGATGCAGGCGCGATTATGAGGACATCATCAATAACGTTATGAGGAAGTGCGGAGCGCCCTCCATCGTCCTCGGGGACGGAGTCTTTGAACGAGATGCCGACACGTTCCGCTCCAGTGACGAGGCATGGAAGGCACGGCGATGGCAACGAGATGGTGATGTAATTCCCAAGTCAGTTTGATCTACATACAAATATGCTCGTCTATATAATTTGATGTTTATTGTTGTTGTCTTCGCATCGCAGACAATCGGATCTGAGATTCGCCAGGAAGGATAACAACGTAGTCAGCATCACAGGTACGAAGGGAAACCAAAGGATATCGAGACGATTTGCTAGCCATGGACGTGGTTGGCAACACCGGTGGCTCGGAGGTCTCGGAGGGACAGCAGCGGAAGTGCAGCGGAGAACAAAGAGCACATAAGTATGCGCATCCATCAGATAGGATGCGAGGATAGCGTAATTGTATCTAATATCTGATTCAGCGACTGCGATTGAGAGCTCCTTGAGTTTCGTTCAAGGATTCCGTCGCTTGTTTATCATCATCGGCGCAGGGTTTTGTTTGCATTCGTTCGATCGATATCGGCCTCGAAAGGACAATCGAAGTGAGACGCAAAGATGCGGATTTCCTCTTAATCCGATTTCGAACTCGATGGACTCTCGTTCGTGCGCAAAGTCGGACTCGAACTCGGACTTCGATCCATAGACAGGAGCAGGCCATTCATTCATGCTTCCACTCGGCCAAAGACGAAGGACATTTGCCGGAGAAGGCGTTAAATTAGCAGAGAAATAATCCACTTTGTCACCTGACAGGACTTAGCCGAAGGTATTCACGATCTCCTTGTCGATGCATAATATTCCACTTATCGTTGTAGGAAATCAGAAGCGTGTTTTCCAAAAGACAGTCTTCTGTATGGGGATTGGAAACGATATCGATGGGTTCTGAATGGAACAGAAGTGAGATTACTGGAGAATGTCGGAAATTTTCTCATATTTTGTTGGATAAACACACCGGTGTCAAATGATCATTCATGAAAGCATCCTATGAAATTGGTGAACAAAATATTTTTTAAAACACTTTTTATATGTCATATTTTTATATATTTCATTATTTTTAAAACCTTCACTGTCATATTCTTTAAGACTTAAGTTTCAATGATTTGATTTCGAAGTTTGAATCTATTTAAAAATTTATTATTTGTCTATGATATCAGCCCATGTATCCGAAGCTACATAATAATTTATTCCCACTCCATGTGATGTTCTCCAATGAGCCTTCCTCTTGAGACTGACCTCGGCTGGTCGTCCGCACGGTGTCGACCCTTCGCGATAACAAGTGACGACTTCCTTGTTCTTCCCCCCATCCGCCAACACCATGAACACCAAATGCCATGTTCCGCTCGAACCCCAGCTGACCACTGACCTCCCTCTGTCAGCAACTCTGACTTGAATAAAAACAAAAAAATAGACAATAACAACTCCTAATACAGCAACAATAAAAACTCCTGCAATAACAGCCGTGTTATTGCTGTATCAATGACACGATCGTCGCATTCACACGCGGGTTTGATCCACCTGAACCCAAGGGATGGACAGGTCGAGCGGAGGGAACACATTTTAATGGCCCTTTAGAGAGAGCATTAAGTTTTAATTAGCCCTTCAAAGCGAGGTCTCTCACTCTCAAACTCTCTCCCGGTCGCTCGCTCGCCCCACCACTCACAAGAACAACAACAATACGAGGTTCACATGTCGCGGTCGTCGCCGTGGCCTCGTGGTCCGTGACAGTTGTTTGCCAGGGCCCTCGACACGGAGCAAAGCGGGGAACCGTCGATTGTCTGTCGAAGCCTCACATGTGGCCAAAAGGAACTACCAGACAATTTGGCCTTCTCGCTTCCCTCAAACCTTCTTCTGGTCGTCTCTCTCTTCCTCGTTGCGAGGCCGGTGGTTGGAGGACGTGGAACCGTTTTAATGGTCTCTAATTGCGCCGTCGCTGCGCCTGCGCGCTGAGCATGTGCGCCGCTGTGACGTAATTAGCGTGGAGGGCGCACCGGAAGTCGTTGTCGTGTCTATGAAGTTGTTGTAAACAATTTAAGTGTCAACCGGGCCCTCGACCTGGCAGGGCTGGGATCCATGGAGGAGGGTCCGTTGACGGGTGACCGACGAAGGCCTGGCGAGTGGTCGATCGAGGGTCGCGGTGGCGGTTGACTAATTCGGACTACTCGAGCATTAAAAAGGTCCCCTCCCCCCTCCAAGAGGAGGTGCCGCGAATGATCAGGGAAGAACATGTGGGTTGATCATTGTTAAGGAGTTCGGGAAACTCTTTATCTATCTGTCTCTCGTCCCATGAGGCCTCCGTCTGGATTCCTTCTTCAAGTTCTGATCCTGCCGCCGCGACACCGACTTCAAAGCATTGCGAAAGAGTGTGAATCTTGCGACTTTCAACTCTTGCCGCTAACCAGACACAGCAGAGAAGAGAAGCAGACATAGACAAAGAGAGCATTCAAATGAAGGAAACCACTTGCGCTGAGGTGAGGATCTCATCTCGGCCCCCGGGGACCACCAGAGACCACCAGGGACCACGATGGCCATGGAAGCAAAAAGAGAAAAATAGCAACAATGACGGCGACAACAACTAAACCAATTATTGATGGTTTACCTGGTGGCTCGTCCCTTGGTGGCCATCCTCCTTCGACTCATTAGCATACGACGAATCGACATGACAACAACAAACAAATCACCCCCATACGCCAAATCCAGAGCCACGGCCGCAGTCCGGAGAGACCAGGGAAACCTCTAAAAGGCCATAAATCCGCGCGATTCCCGGAACCCCTTTGAGGAGAACCAGCCATCGGTGCAGCGTCCTTTCTTCGCTTCCATTCCAATCCTTTTTTTATTGGGCCGCGAAAAATAAACAAATCCCGCCGAATGCACCGACGGCTGGACGGGTTGATGGACGGATGGATGGATGGATGGACGTCAATAAAACTGCCCACATTCCTGGTCAAACAGCGGCTGGTTGCGCGGCCGCCGCGAAAGGGTTCGGTGCGGACCTCTGCTCGGATCGGCTGGGCCGCGTAGACGTCTCGCTTCTTGGCTTCTGGGAATCACTTGGCCACCGCAAACACCAGCCATGGGCACGTAACGTGGCGAGCATATAGGGAGAGTGAGGGAGATAGAGCGAGAGGGCGATAGAAAGAGACAGCAGACAGCAAAGGATTGCTTTGCTTTGCTTTTCGAATGTGCTCACGAAATTTACATACTCACGATTTTCACAACTTCCATGGAAATTTCCCGGAATCCTGGCTTCTCAATTTCTCCAGCCCTCTGTCGGTGTGAGATTGTGCGTGTGTCTGTGTGCTCTGGCTGCATCCTTGTGATTTAATTGTTCCAAGCAAACAGCTCCTACGTAGGGTCCTGCAACCCTTCGTCCAACCAGACCAGAACAGACCACACTCGTCCGATCGGCCGGAATCGCGAAGCCTCCTTGGTCAGCGACTTTGATGCGTTCACCGAGGCGGGATTCAAATTCACTGCTGTTGATTCAGTCAAAGGGCGAGTCTGATTGTGTTTGTCTAGTACGGTGGGTGTGTGTTTGTAGACAAATGTAGGTCTGCTGTTTATCCAGAGACTGTGCGAAGGATCTGTTGAAACACTCGCTCAGTAGGAACCCCGGACCCATTGGGGTTTTACTACCCTTTCTCAAGACGCTGGAGAAAAGATCCGACTCACAGATCCCGTCAAAGGGCCTCTTTAACCTTCCTTAGGCCAGTCCAAATAGAGAATAATCACATTTTTTTAAGTATAACAAAAAACCGTCTCTAAAAAAAAGTCTCGTTAACCCTTTTTAACGATAAAAAAAATACTACATTTAGTCCGAAATGGATCGTCCCAGGTTTTGCGAATGATGAATTCGCGTCCCGGATTCATTTTCCCGGAAGCATAAATCATTTTTTGTTTCACCCTTTTTTAACTCTTCCAAAAAAGGTGGTTTACGATCCTGCACTCAAAACCTACATTAGTTTCGCGAAGCTTAACCCTTGCTTCCTATGGGCAGGTACTCTCTCTCACACACACACACTTTCGGGGATTTGCTCTAAAATGCACATTTAAATAATACAAAAAACAGGACGGGACGGAGAAAACAAACTAATTGTTTTTCACGTTTCTGGAAAACCTCGCGAGTGACTCGGGACCTCGTTCGTGGCCAGGCAGCGTTTTTTAATCCTTTCGCCGCACACACACATACACATCGATTGTTGTATCAATTACGGAAAGGCGGGCTCGTTTTTTAATGAGTCGTCGGTCGTCATCGTAAAACAATTGTCGCCCGGGTCCCGTTCTCGGTACCGCGTCCATTGTCGGGGCTCGCTCAAGCAGAAGAAGCGAAAGGAGTGAAGTGAAAGGAGTGTAAAAAAAGGATGCTCACCCCTTGCCACGGCTGCAGGCAGGGCGCTGCATCTGTCCGGCGATCGCGTCCTTAACCCGTTGCTGCCTCACTTAGCGAAACAATTGCAAATTGTGTTTCTAGGTCAGCGCGACCCGGTCCCGGCCTCGACCCGTTCACTCCTTTCGTTCCCTGCGCGTTCACGCGTCGTAAAAGAGCAATAAATAAAGGCGCGGAAGGGGTTAAAAAACGACGATCGGGACTACGGGGCGACAGGACGACCGAGTCGTAAAGCGATAAATCCATAAAATTCCTCGGTTTCGCTGGGTTAAAAAATGTTCCCAAAAAACAGGAGAGCGAAAGAGTTGGATGTGAACGAGGGCTAATTGTGGGCATGTAGACCAGAAACTGATCCAGAACAAGGAGAGAAGAAGAACAGGACATGGTCACGGTCTGTTTTTTATGGGCCGGCCCTCGGTTTATGGCGGGTGCAGCGAACGGAGGGCGGACGGACCAATTTCGAGATGCTTTACAATGGGTTAATAGTGCAGCGAATGGGTTAATGTCGAGCACAGAGCCGGAGCCGGAGCCCGAGATTTGAATGTGGACCGAACGGACCATTAACCCTTTGTGGGCGGAGGATTCTCGGAAGATGCAAAAAATCGACGCGAGCGGATTCAAGGAAGCAGCTCTCTTTTTTAGAAGCTCACAAAGAGGGAGAGAGAGAGAGGGTGAAAAAGAAAAAAGTCATTTAGACGAAGACAATTTTATGGTCATCGAGGAGGAGCGATATTCGACGAATCCCGCCGCAGAGAGAGAGAGAGAGTGAGAGAGAGAGAAGGAGAGAAAACGCTCTGGTTTGACTTTTTCCAAAGTCGACTGTTTCACATTTACCAACTTTTTGTTCGCTTCTCGTGAGTTTTTTGGGAAATTCACCCAGAGTTCCCGAGAAATTACCATCGCACAACCATTAACCCTTTGTGCACGCTGGCCGCGCTGTCAGTGACTTTGCGGGGAATTCTCCGCCTCCCTCCCACGTCGCGGTCTCATCGCGGCCTCTGTCTGTTTTTTCCTCTTTTCTTGTTTTGAGGGACCCTCGTCGACCTCAACCTTTCTGACGGTCCCTCATAAACGTCAAATAAGTCAAAATTTGGTTTAACTTTCCGGTGGCGGCCGCGCGGTTCCTCCGTCCCTCGGTCCCTCTGATCTTGCGATTCAATTAAGCGCTCTCGACAGTTACGACCGCCCGCCGCAATTTAGGAGCCAACCTGTTCCACGGCCCCGCCTTCGCCCCCGCCCCTCGGCGATCGCTTAATTTTCCGCTCCTTTGTCTTTTCGACCACTTACTTGTCTGGCCTGCGTCTTGCGGTGGTTCCCAGCCGTTGACGGCCGTCGTTTTCCCGCCGCCTGCCGCTTCCTCCATCCCTCGATCCGTTCCACTGGCCCTTGATTGGCTCTGGATTGATTGGATCCGTCGCCGGGATCTCTTTATCGAGTCGAACGAATCGTCGGATCTTCTCCCAGGGCCCGAGATTTGCTCTCTTTCCATAATGCTTTGGTGGTCAATTTGTCCGATCCCCTCATGCATATGAATGGATCGCGATTTTATTACCATCAGATCGGATCGGATCAGATCACATATCAGTTGGATCTCGGGAAGGTGTTCGAGGGCATCTGTTTTAACGCCGATCTCCCGGCGGGTTTTTTAATGTGGCGCTAGTGTCTTTGATGGCGGCGAAACTTCAAGGGCCCGGCAGCCACCGTCGCCAAAGGGGTTCCCGATTTGAGGTTTCCATCTGGGTCGTTTCGGTATTGACTGGGAACTAATTTTCAATGTATTCGGACGATAATCTTGGCATTATCCAGCGTGGTTTTGAAGAAACTCCAGTGTTCGATCGTAATATTTTGCTGTTTGAGAGGATTTTAAAAATCTACTTCGATAAATTGATCCCTTTAGCAAAGTAGATGTTGAACTTCTTGAAATATGAACTATTTGAAATTTTTACACAACCTCATTCAATGTTTGATGTGGTACTTGTGGGGTGCTCCTGATACCTCCACCGCACTCTCTCCACACTGACACCGCACTCTCTCCACAGTATCCTTAATGAAAATTCACTTGACGTAGCTGCGAAGTTCGGAGGTGGAAAATTCATTGAATTTTTGTTATTAATTTTCAGAATTTCGCACACAAAATTCTCTTGTTGCTTCTCTCAGTTGTTGTTGCAGTGGTGAGTACCTTTGTTGTTGTTTTCCCTTTGTTATTGTTCTGGCCCAAGCTGTTGTTGTTGCTGTTGTTATGGTCAATGGCATTATTGTCTGAGTACATGCTGTAGTCATCTGCATTAAATCAGAGCACGCCATTAAATCACACCCACACATTGACTTGCATAACACACATTCACCCACACTCAGGCGCACTCTTATCTACTCACACACACACACACACACACACACACACAGGAATGCATGTGCACATCCTTGAACGCATGGCACGCACGGGAGCAAGGATAATTATGCGCTCGCAGTGGCCACAATCAAATAGGGATCCATGAAACATGCAGTATGAACAACAACAACAACAACAAATACACCATCATCAGCCATAATAATTATTAAAATACATGCAGCAACAACAATAACAATATTGCATCAGTGAGAGCGAGAGAGAGCGAAAGCAATTATTTATGGAATGTCCTGGCGATGTGCGAAAGAGGAATTAAAATGTTGCGCCAACCGCGCGATCTGCAGGCGTCGACAAAGCCGACAATTGTTCGCGAACGTGTTGTTGGTATTGTTATTGTTTTTGTTCTTGTTGTTGATCGTATTGTTGTTGTCGTTACAGTTGTTGTTGTTGTAATTGCTGTAGTTGTTGCCGTGTCTGTTGTTATAGCTTTTTATGTTCATATATCGACCATGATTTCAAGCTGCCGCCGAATCCACGACGACGCCAGATCCTCGTCCTTCGTTTAAAGCATGAGATGTTGAGGAGTTCATCAGAGTAATTTTCCTTCGTCCTTTAACCCACAGTAATTCAACCCATTTATTGCCCCAACCAGAACCCCTCTCTTTCCCTCCTCAACGCGCACCCTGTGGCCGACCCTCGTAAGATACGCTCAAACAACTCAAACGTTGGCCTCTTCTTCTGGCCACAAATTTTCCCTCAAAGTGTTGCCATGTCGGCTTTTTCTCCACAACCCTCGCACCTCCCACCTCGACTCCTGCGAGAAGCTTCCACGAGTGCGTGTCTGGTGTTCGTTTGTCGGTGTGTCGACACGCACACATTGTGTATGTGTGCGAAACGCAGTCCGACTCGGATGCACTTTGAGTGCATTTTCAAGGCTTCCACCGGCTCCACCTAGCTATTCCTACTCTACCGATCGACTGAGGACGACGATGACGAGTTGCAGACGAGGCCATCTACCGTCTCCCTCTCTCTTGGGTCGGGGCACAACCGATTTTTGGCAACTTTGGGGCGAACCGAGTGCGGCTCTCGTGACTCCATCGGAAAGAGGAGGAGGAGCCGGAGCCTCTTGTTTTGCCCGATTTGCGTGCGTGTCCTGAACGACCATCGGTCTGTCTGTCCTTTGGTTTGTTCGTTGTCTGTGTGAGTTTGTGTGTAGTTGTGTGGCGAGCAAATCAGTTTAATTCGTGTATCAATTGAGTTTTCATTTCTTGCTCTTGGTCTTTTGCTAGCCGATGTTGTTGTTGGTGACGATGTTACCATGGTTGTATTTGCTATTGGTGATGATAGTGCGGCTGTTGTTGGTGGTGAGATTGTTGTTGTTTCTGGTGGGGCTGTTGTTGTTGGCTGTTTGGCGCCGTGATTGCAGTTGTTGTTCTTGTGGTTGTTGCCCTTGTTACATGGTGTTGATTTTAGTCTTTTGGGTCTGCAAATCTTTGATCAGCTGCATCTCAGTTGCCTCCACCACAACCAAACCACTCGTCCACACACACACAGGCACTAACTCACGCACACACAATCACGCACCAAGAAATTCATACAAACAAATCAACGCCCACTCACACAACCACCCACCAACTCACACCCAGACGCACGCACAGGATCTGAAACTGTGCGAAGAGTTTTTCCTCCACCAACGTCATCGTCCTCGGCTTCGCTGTCGTCCTCCACTTCATTCTCGTTCTCGTCCTCGACGTCGACGCATTTTGAGGGTTTGTTCTTGTGGCCAACATTTGGCATCCGGCCGGCCGCCATGTTGGCTTCATTTTTGAGGCCAAGTCCTGGATTCACACTTGATTTGCTTCGAACTTCTCTCGGGGTCGCTTGTCCTCGTCCTCGATCTCGGTCTCGTATTCGGTTTGGAACTCGTTCTCAGCCTATTCGTGTTGGTCCTTGTTGTATCCTTGTTGTTTCAGAGGCAATTGTTGTTGTTAACCATGTGCGTGTTTCGATGCGGCCGAGTCCTTTAAACATCCTGGCCTCGATCTCGTCGCCGTCGTACGCAATGTGCAGATGGCCGTCCTTGGATTTGAATGATTCCGAAATTGTGGCCACTCCGGCTGCGGAACCCTTTGAGCTGGTCAACTCAGGTCCTTTACGTCCTTCGTACGGCCTGGACCCCGAGCGACGTTCGACCGCTCGACTCGATGGCGTTTTATTAAAAACTCACTCTCGCTCTCGAATGAATTACAGCTGGCAACACTTGCCTGCAATTTATCGCCTCCTCCTGCGGCCTCGCCCTCCTCCCCTTTTCGTCCTTTTGGGGGTGGCAGCTGTTGCAGGACCTTGCGGAAACTAGATTAACAGCTCACAATGCGAGCAAATGTGAGCAAATTTAACCCCAATTTCGAACTCATGCTGTACGCATTACGGACAACAACAATAATCGACTATGGAACAACAAAAGCTAATGGAGCAGGATGAGGAGAAGAAGAACAAATGAGGTATCCTTGCTCGAAGGACGTCCGCAAATAAAGATGAGAGCGTTGCGTGGAGGTCGGACTGAAGTTTGGGTCGTGGATGTTGTTGGTCTACTGTGTTGTTGCATGGAGTTATTGTTGTAGCAGTTGATGGTGTTGTTGTTGCAATGGGGTTTACTATAAATTCGCTGCTTCCTCTGTGGTGTCTCAGCTCCAGGATTCGACCGAGTTACTCACTCAATCGCCTCCCGCTCGTTTGTTGTCGAACGACGAGGGCGCGTTTGATTTGTTTGATTAAATCACACGACCGAGTGGGGCGAGTGTGGACAGCTGGAGAGAGTGAGGAGGATGTGATCAAAGAAGTACTCGAGCCACCAATGGACCCGTTTGTTTGGGAGGGCGGAAGTGGAGACCTTCCGACGGAAGTGTGGCCATGTTTCCCATGTCGAACGTAGTCCAGCCCCATCTTCAATGACCCACTGGACCCACCTATTGTGTCGATCTTAGTGAGAGAGTGAGTTGAAAAGCCTGGATGTCGATGAAAATCTCGTCCTGGGAATTTTCCGTCCATCAGCCACGTGGCATTCTCGAGGATCTTCGACACTTGTCGTACGTCCCAAAAGCAAATAGTCGGGCCTTCATCAAGTTCATGGTGTTGGTGTTGTTTTTGTTGGTCTCCATATTGTTGTTGGTGTTGTTGTTCTTTTTTTTCAGTTGTTGTTGCCTTCTTAGAATCTCGTCATCCCGCACCCTTCATCCGTGGGAGCAGCTGCAGGTGTTTGATTTGATTTGTTTGCTATTTTGATTGTTGTCTGTGTTGTTGCAGTTGTTATTGTCTGATGTGTTGCTGTTGTTGTTCTCTGTATTGTTGTTTTGTCTAACTGTTTGTTGTTGCTCGGGCATAAAAGTGTTTTAATTGCTGTTAAGCTGTTTTATCAAAACATACGCGCGGCCCAAGTGGAAACTCCTGTCGATTGGATTAGGCAAGGCGAGGCCGCAAAAACAAATAAATACCAACAGCGATAATTAAAACCACGTGCTGGACCGAGGAGGGGGATGGCATGGTAGAGGAGTGGTGGAGAGAATTGAGGAATGTGGAGGTACCCAGTTGAAAATACGAGGCATCGACAGGGAAACGTCTGGGGGCCGGAGGAACCCGATGAACTCTTGCAAATGTTGAGTATTTAAATGGAGATTCAGTAAAGATCTTTCGGGAGATCTTCAGAGAAAGTGAGTAAGAGAAGAAATACCTCCAGACCTCGCTCTCTATATCTCTTCATCGCTCTCCTCTCTGTCTTCCATCCCTTTTAAGGCGCTTCTTCCTTTTCGCGTCCCTCCCCCAGACCCGGGTCCTGCTCGTCCGTCCCCCGGGCCGTTGGCAAATTGAGCAATCGACCTGGGATCAAGAATTCAATCAAGTATGAATTTCCAAATGTCAGTCGATACGTCGCATGAATGTCAAATTTGAGCGACTCAGACGCAGATCCCGATTTCGATGCCGAGTTCGACCCTGACCCGAACCCGACCACGAGGGCAAGGGGTGTCTTTCGCCGGAGAGGATCAGGGCGACATTCGGAGGATAATCATATTTACATTTTCGTGCCGAATGATTGCAGTTGCAATTGTGTAGTTGCCGACTCTTGGTGTGTGTGTGTGCGTGTGAGGCGATTACGCCGCCTGACATCCCTGGAGATTTGTGTCAGGCGACGACGATGACGACAGGGAGCGGAGAACATTTGAATGCGAGGCGAAGAGAGTTTTCAATTTTCCACAACCCTCGCTCGGGGGACTTTAAAAAAGGCGCGTCCTGTTTGCACTGTGGATTGCCAGGACACGCCGCGCGTAATGACAGTTGACAGTTCCCACTGTCACCATTGCCCCCTCCTTCTCCCGCTCTCACTCTTTGCCTCGTATTTGCATTTCGACTAAGGTTGCTCACTTTTTGCTGCTCAAGGTCTTTGTTGCTCTTGGGTTTTGTTGCTCTTAGCCTTTGTTGCTCTTGGTCTTTGTTGTTCCTGCAAGCTGCTCTTGTTCCTTAATCGGGAGAAATCAGAGCACTCGAGCTGCGATTAAGTGTCAACAACAACCACTTGGGGGTGTTGGGCGAACACAGGACAAGGCGAAAGGACGAGACACAGGTTCGGTGGCAGGACGAGCGGCGTCCGTCGCTGATGCGATTGAGGGTGTTGCGGCAGCTGGTGCAGGCGATAAGTGCGGCGACATTCGGATGGCGAGATTCCCCCAGGCACATGGGCGTCTCCCGAAGGACATCCGTGCACTCAGAGGAACTCTCAGCCCCCGAGGACACGCCCCGCCCCTAATTACGGCCCTCTGCCCTGCCCGCTCTCACGACCGAAGAGGTCGACCGTCGGGTTTCCTTTAATCATCGCTGAAGCGAGAGTAAAAAACTGCCGATCGATCGCTTCATTTGGCAAATCGTTGCACGAAAATCATCAAGACAAAACATTAAAAATTGAAAAATGTAAAGAAACCGATTGGCAACATTGGAAACCCAAATGGCAAACACAACAAAAGGATCAGCGGCCAATTGCGCAGGATCAACGTGCGCCGGGCGACCCATGTGAGGAAGGCAAGGCGGCAGGATCAGCTCACACACACACACACACATTCGATTCGATTGGGATCATCCGAAGGAGGGAGGAACGAACACGGGAAGAGATTGAGATGTAGAAATGAGAGCGAGAAGTGGAAGTGCGAGGAGATAGTGATCGTAGGCAAATAAAGCAACAATGATGCGATCCATATCACGGTCAGAACGATGATCATGTGAAGGATCGCCGGGATCATCGGGTTCCTCCTTCGTAGTCGTCCTCTCGAGGAACCGAAGCCGAGGACCGTGGCTAATGCGAGCTGACAGATTATTATTAGCGTAACATTAACGTCAAATTACGTATGAGAGCGCGACGGACAACAAAGTGCCGACCCAGCACAAACACACACTCACTCTCGCTCACATGATGGTAATCATTAAATTGAGTTGTTGTTGTTCGTTCGTTATCGTGATCCTGAATGCGAGGATCGAACTCAGTGGCGATCGTGTCTTTGTTCTCGAGGTTCTTCGGTGGCCATTAATTCGACCCATGGCTAATGGCCTAGTTGTCGGAAACGGAGGATATTATGATATGTGTTTGGATTTGTGCTTTTCCTTCTTCATCTTCCAAATATTGGATCATCTCTTATAGGTTCTTATCTCGATCATAACATATCGATCGATATTGGATTTGCACAATATTTTCTTTTCTTTTTTTATTTTGGGATATAATTTTGAAAGAATATTTATATGATTTGGTTTATGTAAATATAAAATAATTTTAAATTACAATATTTGAAGATTTATTGTAAATTTTTTTGGAGGCATTACGATTTTCACTGGAATAACTCGTTGCTTTGAAGTTACTTATTTTTGAATATAGGGTCATCATCAGACAATCATTAGAATCGATGAGAAACATCTTATTCATTTTCAGAAATCTTCCTTTGATTGCCGACTTTTGGAAAAATTATCTTTCTATATAAAATGATTGATGCATGTGTTAGCATGATCTAATCTATCGGGGTGAAATTTTTACCTTAGATTCCGTTCGCACTCTTCTGTATTATATATTTTCGGTAGAGGTAAAATTTTTAGTTAAATATGTTTTGGGAAAAAAAGTTGTGTTAAGAAAAAACGAATTAGTCAAAATTAAAAAAATTATTAAAAAAAATTGTGAAAGCTTATGAAGAAAATGAAGAAATTTTGTTTTTTAATTTTAGAAAAAATAAAATTAAAATCATTATATTTACTTGACAAATTGAATGCAGCATTTGAAAACTTTAAATTAAATTTGAATCAAATGGACATAAATTTAGGAATCTTGATAGATATTTTCGCAATACCAGTCGAAATCGGAATATCCATAAAAAACACCAACATCCACTAATCCACCTCCCCTTATCCGAGTGGGATCTCGATACGAAGTCCTGCAAGATGATTAGCCTTTGTCTCTGACGATGAGCTCTCCAACTCCCTTCGACCCTCCTCCGAATCGCATCGAAGGATCCAAGATTCGCGGAATCCACAAGCTCCATTTAAATACATTTGCATGATTGGAACGCGTCGTCAACGTCGACTTCGAAGGGAGGTCGCGTCGCGGGAGCCGGGGTTTGGGGATCGATGGCGCATTGATTTCGTGCTATTTTTCCACACAATTGACTTTGATGACGGCTGTGCGTCGTGATATCATCTTCGGCGGGTGCCGAGCTCAAAGTGCGTCAGACACGCACACGCACGCACAGTCACAAAAACATACACTGTCGCAAAAACACATACACTCATACTCTCGATGTGGGGCCGAACGCAGACACGCTCAGACGCTAATCGTGCGACACATCCTTCGAGCATCTTCCGAAGCTACTCCGGCGAGTCCTTGGAGACGCCGAGTTCGTGCCTCGCGTCCGACGGTTTGACTTCTGACTGTCGGCGCATCAGTGTGAGTGTGTGTGTGCGAGGGGCGGAAGCCTGAGTGTGTTCGTGTGTGTGTGCCCCTGATATTAGCCTCATCGCCGGCAACGTGCGAGTTGTAAAATTGGTGAGCCGCGTGTGGGAAGCCGTGTGGCGAATTCAATTCGCAAAATGTTATCCTTGATGATCCCTTTGATTATTTTCCCCCGGCGTGTGCGTGTGTGCGAGCTTCTTTATTCTTCTTTATTCCTGCCAGCCGAGGGGAATTTCACCCACCATCGCCATCGTCACCACCACCGCCCATCGAAGGGTCATAAATAAGAGCGCGTCAGGACGAAAGCATGAGAGGACAGACGCACGCCTCAGCCGCCCTCCGTCTCACACCCGGTGGACAGCGGGGGGCGCGACTCCTGTCCGGACCCCTTGTCGTGCCGCGTTGCCAAATACTTCGCCTCGTTGTTTACATTCATTAAAATTTCATTCGATTTTTTTCCATCACGAGGTGAAATATTTTGCAATTATTTCGAATTGTTTTGATTTATTTATTGAATTTTCCGTTCCGCTTTTACAATCCATAAAAGCCCGAATGCCGATTTACGATCGCTTCGATCGGTTCCTGGCGCCCCGAACTCCGCCGCCCTGTCTCCCCTTTGCCCCTCCCCCTTCCTCCCTCAGCCCCTTTTCGAGTCATTTTGTTTATTTTCTCATCTCTTTGGAATGTTTCTTCTTAGCTTGGTTGTTCTGGATCTTGTTGTTGCCGTTGCTCGTCTCGATCTCGTTAGTCGCGGAGTCTGTAAACACCGATCGACCCATCCGCCACTTCCGCCTCTTCGCTTGGGGTTGGTTGGCAACGCGATGGCCACAACATGGCGCACCCGAAATTCATCATCTCGTAAACCGAGCGCCGAGGACCAGACCGAGCCTCTCTCTCCCTCTTTCTCACTCTCACGTTCTGCTCCTCTGCAGCTGTATCGCGATAGCTTGTTGTTGTTCTATTTGTTTTTATCGCATCCATTAGGGGGACTATTAACGTCGGGACCTCAATTGGGAGATGATTTAGAGGTAGGCAATCCATCACCTTTGCACGGGGCATCGAACCGAGTACTTGAGGCGACGAGTAACTGGTTCAAGGGGAATTAGAGAATGGTTTAATCACTATTTTGAAAATAATACAAAAACATTTTTATTTATAGAGTCGATTTATTATTTTATTATTTATGTAAATTGTAATATCAACTGAACTGCAGTACTTCCAATTTTATTTGGATACCCTTTTTTTGAAAAAGTGTCGACATCAGCTGCTTTTTTTTAAATTATAAATTGAAAACATTGAACATAATTAAAAATTTAAACAAAGATCAGTTTTTGATGTTCTCTCTAAAATTATATATTTAGCTATGATAAATTAATTGACAAAATTTCATATCTCGACTTAAGTTGTTTTGTCAAAAGTCCTCAGATATGATCTATCAGTACAATTCTTTCTCCATTTTCCATAGAAATTTGAATCAAATTCCATAATTTTCATATAACTTTACTTTTATTTTATTTATTAATTTTTTATTTTGAAAAAATTAATATACTATTTTTTAACGTTTAATGATTAAATTCTGTACACATTTGAAAACTTCTCGCCATAACAACTTTTTGTCAGGGTCGGAAAAAGTTTATCTAGATTTGTGAGTTTTAGTATTTGATTTGTAGTCCCGGAGAAGAATTATCCACATCACTAGCAGCAATACAAAGTCTGTTTATTTACACTTGGACACATTTTATGATCTGCAATATTGGCCCTGGATCGGGATCGGCTTCATCATCAACAATAACAACAACAGTAACAACAACAAGGCATCCCTTTCTCCACCCCACCCACTGATGGGGAGAGTCGTAAAAAGCCGTTGATCGACGTCATTCGGGAGGAAGGAAAAAACTCGAAGGAGAATGGGCAATCATAAAAAAGAGTGAAATTAAACAAAAGCCGAATCGAGGGAAAATTATTCACTGGCAACACTGCTGGGCATCGACTTGTTTTCCCAACGCAAAAGTGGCGCCAGCCCCGCCCCGCCCCCAGGCGATCGGCGCCGACCACGATCCACGCAACGATCCCTAAACGCAATACGGTAAACAAACAGCAACGGGAACCGGCGAACATGTGGCAACGCTTTGCGCTAGACCACGCCGCGAAGATACTAAAAGAGCGCAACGCAAGTATCTGGCGGATGCGTAGATGCATCGAATCCCACGGATTGCTTCGCATCGCATCTGTGCTTAACGGACGGATGATTTATCGCTCGGATTTGACTTTGAATTCGAATCGATTTGATTGTGAGGCGAGGACGACAGAGACAAAGACGACGACGGCGGAGAAGACAACGACATCTAAATCCACATCCAATAAGTCGACGAAAATAACCCGTTCTATCCGCGCGATACAACATCAGCCATTAGCCGAACGAGTTACGTTCCTTTGCGATGCGATTGCCGTATCCGAGCGATGCAAATGGCGCATAAATCTCTCTCGAGAGCTGCTCCAAATTGATAGCCATCAATTTCTTGGAGAACCCTTCGCGAGTGGATGGGGCGGGCAGGATGGCGATGAAAAGGGAGGAAGAAGATGAAGGCGGATTGCGAGGAGGTCGTCGCAAAGGTTAATGCGACACTTACCTTACTTCACTCTTCCTCCCCCCATCTGGAGCTCTTATTTATTCCCAACTGCTGGGCTCGGTTTTGTATTCTCCATTTACCCCAGTGGCCCCGAAGAGTCGCGTGTACCGTGGATGCGTGGATCCGATGTGTGAGCGCCTCCTTGTGAAGCCCCTCATCTCGCCACTTCTTCATCCACCCAGCCTCGCCCTTCTCTCACTCGTCCTGGGACTGATTGAGTTTTGCGGATAACCTGTAATGGCTTCGCCTCTCCGCAATTGTTTCGTCGTGGCAGAAGACAGTGGAAAAGGCAAAAGAAGGAAGAAGAAAGGCACAAATAAATGGTCTCCGAAACGAGAAGGCGCCATCCACCATGGCTCAGCCTCAGCCTCCCGTCCTCGCTTCGGGACTCAGGGTGGCGGTTCCTCGAATGGCTCCGAGACCCATAATGTCGAGCCGCACGATGGTCGGGTTAACCATCGTCTTGCCATTCGCAAGGACTCGCAATGGCGGCCATAAACCGAGAGACAGACAGAACGGCGGACAGACAGACAGAAGACATCGGCTGAAATGGATCTGCGTGTGGAATCCTTGAGGATTCGCGATGGTTGCGAATTTCTCGGTTTCGGGCATAAAAAACACATTCAATTCGCTCGGGATGAGCATAAAAACCAATCACATTCGGTGGAGGGTGAAGGGAGAGGAATTGATTTCGATTCTCTGATAAATTTAGAGCCAGGATTTAAGGACGATGCGAGACAACAGACGAAAGAGACGAAGTAGGATGAGGCGAGGGAGGCTGAGACTAAGAAAACTGTGACGAAGGAAACTGAGATGGAGGAGACTAAGATCAAGGAGATTTAGACGAAGAAGTCAACAACAGATCCTTAGACTCCCTCTTCTGCCCTTTCGATTCCCTCTCCTGTCTCTCTTCCCTGCGATCAATCACAATAATTGTCAATTCCGCGTCCTTCATCTCTCCTTTTGATGTTGTCACAAAGCGATCGGGAAAAAACAGCAACGCGTCACCAGGACAAATTACGATCCTTCCTTCGCACGATGTCCCGCGGCGACAGGGGTTGAGGGGAGCGATGGGACAGAGAGGGAGAGTGAGCGAGAGAGGGTGCAAAATAGTGACAGCGAGTGCGAGAGAGGGACGGGCGATTGGCTTCATTTGTCGACGGTCCGCCATTTGCCGCAGCCCGCCAATCGCGCCCGCGTCACCCCTCGTCACGGATCCGCAGGAGGAGGGGCGGCTTCCCTCAACGGCCGACGGCGGTCGATGGTCGGCGTCTGCGGCGCGGCGCGCATCCCGCAGATTTCGACCGAAGCCATCGAGGGCATCCTGTTTCAACCATTGTTCCCATTTGTGTCCTGGGATAGAGAATGTATGAGAGGGAGAGAGCGAGATTCTCATAAATCATCGTGCGCGTGTATCTCGTAATGAATTATTTGACACAGATACACGGCGTGCTCGAGTATCTGGCGGATGCGCACATTGGCTGGGTTCGCGTTGTTGTCACAGTCACAATCGCCATCCCTGTCGCAGCCGCCATCCCTGCCACGGTCGACTGAACTCGCATAACAACAACGGCAGCAGCAACAATAACAACTGCATGAATGGCTTGTGTTTGCCCTGGCCAAAGATAATGGGCCGAGGTCGTCCTGCCACTCGACGGTGTCCTTCGCTCGCGCCCCCCGCCCCTCCTGCCACGCGGTGCATCTGCGAGATTCACTCGTGGCTTGGACGCATCCAACGGGGATGGAAGATGCAGAGGATTCTTTGGCTGGGCAATCGATGAACTGGTCGATAAATAATCGGCGAATGTGCGAGATCGTAAATTGCCCTCGGCCGATGGGGGGAGCGACACTCAAATCGAATGTGCGAACACAGCCCGTGAGATACTGAGGCGCTCGTGTATCTGCCGGATTACGAATGGGATTTGACAAATATCCGACAACAGATTAATGCTATGTCTATATCTCGGGGATACAGATCGCTACTCCAGCCGACACTCGAGTTGTTGTTGACTCGAATCCGAGGTATTAACCTCGGGGATCAAGAGATTCGAAAACTATCTCCGGGAATGCGTGCTCAAATGCTGCGAACATCGGGTCGAATCTGTTGAATGAACTTGGGGGCGACACATTTGGGAATCCGGAGTATTTTTCATGCTCTTTAGCGGATTATATAACTGTTGGAATCCACTCCGATATTATGACTATCCCATTAAGGAACTGATTTATGTTTCCTATATGGAAATATAAAACTTCGAACTCTTTAATTTAACATCAGTGGGCATTTCTCTCCTCAGTTTTCCCCTTGCTCCCATCCTCTGCTTGTCACAGGATCATCTGACATCGTCGTCGTCACCTTCGTCCTGATGCACAAGAAAATGGTGCCGAGCCTTTGTTGTTGCCACAAAGGGCGCGTAAACAAATATTTATCGAGAGCGCACGAAATGACATCAGTCCTGCTACGACAGAGCATAACTCATTCCGATGAGACAAAGGCCACGACGACGACGGAATCGAAAAGGACAATAAAAAACGCTCCTTGTTTGATGAAGGAGACGTCATCAAACAAGGATTCTCGGCCTTCGTGTTTATGTGTACACGATCAGCCCCTTTCTTGTGTTTCTGCCTCTCATCTGTATCCGTGTGCTTGTATGTGTGTTTGCCAAAGGACATTCAATGCCTCGCCAGACAAAGCGGAGTCTCAGCTTCGGCCCTTTGTGCCTGCATCCTTTTGACACTTTTTCTCGTAGACTCTTCGTCGTCGTTTCGCTTTTGTTTCTTGCGATATCATCATTGTCGACTGCATCCTTTGGACGGACGCTGGATCGCCATTGTTGCCGGCGAGTCAACATTTTGTCGGGGATGACATTTTTTGTGAAACCATTATCCCGTGTTCGTCTTGCGAAGGCTTTGTCAATGGATCCTGATGTCTCAATATATTTTGCCAATTGATTTATCGTCCTGTTCTGGCTGTCGTCCCATTTCCGCATAAATTGTGCCATTCGCTGTGACAAGATATTAAATTGTTGCCCCATGGCTCCTGCAACCCAAATAGTTCTCGGCGAATTTTATAGCTTTCTCTTTGTTCTCATCTCGCAATCGATTTGATCAGTCGATCGATCTGTAGGGATCACTGAAATTTTATAGGTTTACAAAAATAGGTTTTACTGCTTCGCAATGTAGGATTCTATCGTTATCTCCACTTGAGATCGTCGTGGGGGTCGCACTTCATTCACCTCAACTTTTATGGACTCCTCTTCAGTGATCGTTGATTCATTTCATTTCAGTGGAGTGCTTTTGTTTTGTCATTGAAGGAGTAGATCTTGAGTTCGCTTTAATAGACTTCTTTTTATGACTACCATCTAAATGAAAGCGGGTAATTGTTCCTGACAATAAGATGATATAAACAATTCAATACAAGTACCTTATACCAGGTTGTTCTATTGAACTATAGCGAATGGCAATAAATTGCTTATATCAATATATGCCTATGATGAACTGCTTAATCTTATATGACTGTCAAGGAATACAAACATTATTTATATCTTTTTTTAAAATAATAATATAGTACGTATTAAAAAAATCTTAAAAAAAAACTGCTTAATTTAATATTTATAATATGCCTCTATAATTATAATTTAATTTATAGGTTTTTAAAATTTTATAATTATTACATTAATAATTAAATATTTTAAAATTATTATATTATAGGATGGTTTGAAAGTGAAATTGGTTATTCTTTCGTTTATTTAAAAATCACTTTTTAGGAAAGTTTTTCTTCAAACAATTTTTTATTTTATTTTTTAAAATCAGTATTTAATAACAAATAAAACATAATATAAATAAAACATAATAGTATAGACTAGATCAATAGAAAAGGTATCCAATCGACGGGAGTCTATGTCCACCTGCTTCGAAGAATTAGGAATAGACTAGCCTGACCAGACAAACAAGTTATGAACCATAGTAAGACATTTCAGGAAAATGGTACAAAGCACAACATTTGTACTTGGTGTCGATCGCATTCATCACAGGACGCATGAATTGTTGCTTTGATGACAAAATAAATGAAACGAAAATTCCGATTAACGAGGTTTGAACTCGTCGCATTCCCGCAACGATCGAGGACAATTGCAGACCGATACAAATTAATGGATGTCGTCGACAACGGCTTCCAACGGTGATTCCAGCAACACGGAGCAGCTCCGCACGCCTCGAAGTCTGCCCAGGCCAGCGGTCAACAATGGACTCGGGTCCCAATTGTGTTTCCCTCTGGCCGAGCGAGTGAATGGGCGACGAGGTTGCGCAATGTTTTGTAAACACCTTAAGGAGCCGAGCTATGCCTTGGGATGACATTGTCTCGTCCGCTCGATGAATGTCGAAGAGGGAGGAAAATGAAGTCGTCCTCGTCCTGCTACCATTTCCATTAGACTGCGATTGTCCTGCGAGAAAGGACACTTTTCACCAGAATCACACCTTCCCCTGCGAGGGAGGAACCTGTACAAATTAAATGGGATCGTCCTCGACCATTAGGCCGGGAGTCGGAGGCTCCTCTGTCTTTTGTTTTCCGTTCTGCCTCGGTCCGGTTTCGGAATTTATTGCCTTTGCTCTCGATCGAGCCCCACTGGACAATGGGCGGCGGCTCCTTTGGTCCCGTTTGGCGAACAGAACGAGGGATTCCAGAAGGACCTCGTCGTTTCCGCGGAAGAAATCGGAATCTAAAAAGGAGGCGGTGCCGCTTCTGATGGTCGCAACAATCGTTTCGGGCCCTCGGTTTGTTTTCGGGAAAAATATTTTGGATATTTTTGGGAATTCTGTTGACAAAACAAGGCGACCGGGAGCGTGGGGAGGGGCGGGTGTGGGAAACGAAAGGAGAAATAGAACATGCATTCGATGATCGTTTATAAGTTATTTATCGCTGTTCGCGCGAAGACAACGTGTCGCCCGACGGCATCGATGCTCGTGTTTATTGTTTCGCTGCCCGAGGAGAGGGCAGCAGGTAAGTCTTCTTCTTCTTCACCTCGTAAACGCCGCCCCCTCCACCCCTCGAGCGGATCCCTTTCTAGGCTCCGTCCTGCACCTCGTCTCCGACCGTCGGCGAACGTGATGCGCGACGTCACGTCTCAGTTGCGACGCCATATTTCACCAAGCCCCGGCAGATGTGGCCCGGCCCCATTCCCTTCTTTCCATCTGCCGCACGCACAGTGGGCCACAAGTGTGGCACGCCGTCGCCTCCGTCTCCCCTCCTCTCTCTCTCACTCTCTATCCGTCGGTCTGGTGCACCTTTGACACGCGTCCCGCGGGATGCGACGCGACGCGGGGGCCGCTCGAGTGCATCTCCCAGTAAGATGGATGAATGGATGCTCCGCCGATGTGAGAGTGGACGGGGAGGCGAAAACCGGGGGAAGGGGGCCGCTGTGATTTATAAGGATTTAAGTGTCTTAGTGTCGAGGAGATGACGAGCGTGTCGAGCACGAAAGGAGTTTAAGTGGAAATTAATTTCCAGTTAGCGAGGGGCGGGGTTCCTAAATTAATTTTGAAACAAACACAAGTCCATTCGATTATATTTAGATGTCCAATGTTTGGATTCCAAATTGACTGAGAACACAACATTTTTGAAATGAGACATTTTTCATCTCATTGTTGTGGAAAACCTTGAGGCCACGAGCAGACTTTTTTTTAAATTTTTTTTATTTCATACATTTTTCTCTATTCTCTTTTTAATATTTTTATTTCGATATTTGCGGTTGACCGAGGATTTTGGCCAATTTTTGGACACGTTGCCAACTCAAGTGTCAAACGGTGCTGAATTTTCAGCGAGCAAATTTATTTTCTGTTATTTTCTCTTAAAGAACTCATAAATTTTGTACAAACTACGTCAACCGGGCGAAAACACCATCATCTTTTGTTTTCTTTCGTGGATGCCAACGATTTTAGCCCAGCGCAAAGAACATGGCAGCAGCTTCCGACAGCTGCGGGCGGATTTCAGTGGTCGGAATTTTTAGATCTCCCTTTCAAATTATATTTGTCTCTCATTGGCCTCGACCAATGGAAAGAAGATGTATACGTTTGTGGTTTCTTTGTTGACGAATGCATTACTGCATTACTGAGATTTAATTTGGAATCCAGATTTCTGTTCCAATTGTTTTTAAGGAACTTTCCCATTGAATGGGTAACATTCAATTTAGACTTCATTTTTAAGTAATAAAAGCAAATATTATTAATAAGATTAAAAAATTTAAAATTAATTAATAAATTACTTTTTTTATTTTTTGCAAATTCCGTACCGTAAAATGTAAAACTAAATTTCAATGATTCACTTATATATCACTACATTAATATATCACTTATATATTTATTTATTTCAATTTATTTATTTCTGTTTTAACGTAATCATGCTCAACAAGTTTTCTAATTTAAATCTTTAAAAATCTAATTTAGGCGAAAATTATATTGAAATAAATTTCCCAAAATAATTATAATATAAAATAATAACTACATATTTTCTATTTTATATTTTGTTATTCTTAAATATGGCACAACAAGTCTCCATTTATTGATTACAATTCGAACTGTATTGATATATTTCAACAACAATGCATATTACAATATTCTCCTGTTTATAATTATTGTATCGTGCTCTCTTTCCCCATGCCTCTCCACATCCAAGCAAAAAATAAAAATAATATCATAAAAAAACTGTAATTGAAATGAAGATGGAAATGGAAATCGCGGAAAATTGAAAACGGCTTCGAATGGGCGCCGGCCGAGACCCGCCGATTGCGACGACTGCGGACCACTTGGCAATCATGGCGAAGGGCTGTTTAACATAATTAAGCAATTAAGCACAGCTCCCAGGCGCGGCTCGCGTCGGCGGACCCAGGACTAGGCAGGACGCAGACGGCGCCTGGGGGGTGCGCGGGAGACGGCGAAGTCAGTTGGGAAGCCGCAGTCACCGCGAAACGAATGGCCGAAAGAAGCTGCATCCGACTTCAACCGGCTCCAACCCACAACAGCCTCCGCCTCGACCCCGCAGCTCGACGGCTTTTCATTATCGCCTCGCGAGCAAAGTGTGAAAATAATCGTTATCGCTGCCTCGGGAGTGAGCGCGGGAGTGAGGTGACGAGGGGGGTTGAGGGCCATTTCCCGATTGTTCGCTTAATTAACGAGTCTTCGGGGCGCCTTCGACGACGCCGTGGCGGGGGTGAAAATTAAAAATAATTAAAACTTTTGCGCCTTCGCCGCGTTTCTTTTGTTGTCACTGGTCGGTGGCCGGAGGGCGGGGGACGATTCGCTCAACCCCTTGGGAGCCGCTGCGTCCTGCGAGACAAAGGAGCGACCGTCTTGTTTATTGTCTCGCGAAACAATAAATAAGAGTCCTTGCGAGCGGAACCGGAAGTCGGAAATGGCAGCCGGGTTGGGGCATGGCAGAGGGCGGTGTGGGACCGAGTCGAAAGGGTTGTGCGGCGATAATGGCCGCGGTTAAATGGCGCTCGACCGATTTAAGCGGCGCCGAGCCGGGATTCGCGCCCTTGAGTGTTTCGTTGTTTCTGGCCAGAATCATCTTGCTGTTGTCGTTAGTATTTGTTGTTATTGTTAGTACTTTTTGTTCTTGTTAGTACTTGTTGTTATTATTAGTATTTGTTGTTATTGTTCTTCTTTCTCTTGATGGTTTCGGCCGAAACGAAGCGTGGCCATTAGCACTGCGCCTCCCACTACTGCAGCAGCGGCGCCAACAAAGACCCATCAGGATATGCACCAGAACAAGAAATACAATTACGACATTGAGTCTTGTGGGATGCCGAGGGTGGCGAAGGTGGAGGACGGGCGGAAGCTGCTGAAGATGATGATAAATTATCGTCTTAGAACTTGAGGCCATGAGGAGGATGACTTGGAGAAGACGACCAATCATAGATATTGTATAGAAAAAGAGACAGAGAGATAGAGAGACAGAGAGATAGAGAGACAGAGAGATAGAGAGAGATCGAAGGAAACAACTTCCTTGGGCCGTTGAAAGAGTTAGTGAGATAAAAGATAAATTTGTTTTTGTTGTTCTCCTCATTATCTTCATTGTTGTTTCGTTTGTTCTTGTTGCTATTAATTCTGTTCTTTTTTCTATTAATATTGTTCTTATTGCTCTTCATGTTGTTTCTCTTTCCATTAATGTTGTTGATTTTGTTGTTGTTGCTTTTGTTATTATTGTTTGTTGTAGTTAGTGCTGTTGTTTTTGTAGTTGTCGCTGCTGACTCGCAAATTGAGGTTAAGAGCAGCTGAACCTTGCTGATTAGTGATTAACGCGAAGGACGAGACACGAAAGGATGATGGCGGAGGCCGTGTGGGATGGTGAGGAGTGGGTGAGGGGAGAGAGGGGTTAATCCTTTTAGGGCTCGCGGGCAACAACAACAACATAATCTCTACGCTAAATCCTTGGCGTCATGTCGTTGTTATTGTTGTCGTTGTCATTGTTTTTGTTATCGCTGTCGTTGTTTTTGTTCTCATTGTCATTGTTATCATTGTCGTTGTTGTGTTTTTCTTGGGGATTTCTCGCGGCAAGATTAGAGCGACGCAAGTTAAACAAACTTCGCAGGAGGGAGCCTCGTTTGCGGCGGGAAAACACGACATCGAAACGAGCGGTCGATCGATCGATCTTCCTTTGATGGACCGACGCACCTTGCGGCCGATCCGGATCCCGTTCCCGATCCATCAAACGTCATTTGTCATCCTCGGCCGGGAGCTGCAAATCGCCTTAAGGACCTCATCCGCCGCCGCCTCCTCCATCATCTTCGTTGTCGTCCTTCTCGTCCTCCTCCCGGTTCCGTTGGCCACCGCTCACTAATCCGCAATCAATCTCAACTTGCTCAAAGGACATCGGGACAGGTTGCGTCAGGTATCGCTTACAGGACCCATCCCAGCATCCCGGTTCCCAGGCGACAGCGGCGAATCCTTGAATGAAATCGGCAAAGTCCTTTTCTGCGTCGCTATCTGTCGTCGTGCTAAGCGGATGAGTTGCTTGCGCACGGTTTAGCTCATTGTCCTCGGCTCAGTTCGGCTCGGCTCGGTTCGGAATCGGCTCAGCTCGGCGTTATCCTTAAGGACATTATGGAACATCTGATCTGCTTGCGCTGGGAACGTCTTCGGGGCAGCTCGATCGATCCTCGCTCCCGGTCATGATCGCTGCCCGAAAGATGATGTATTGCCTGCGAGTCCTCGTCAGGACATGTGATCCTGGCGGCCATCGCACGGCGCTCACCTTAAGCCGGTTGCATGTGTTTGTTTGTCGCATTTGTCCTGACTCGCAGTTGTCTTCCGCCTTGTTCTCTGTTTATTGTCGTGCAAATATGTCTTTTGACAAAGTTCTTTCGGTGGGATCCGCTGCTACCGTTCATCCTCCGTCCCTCGGATCGACGATGGATCGATGGCTTCTCGTTTTGCAATTGCCAATCGAATGACGATTGTTGTTGCCATTGTGATGCGGCGAAGAATGACTCGATTGTCCTTGATCGCTCGTGTAATTGGTTTGTCAACTGCCCACGGTTCGCTTTGCTTCGGTTTCATGGCTCAATCGAGGACATGTCCGTCTCAAAGGATGACGAGTGACCGCTGGGAATCGAGGCAGCGAGAAGTCAGGTTGTCCATTGAGGGAATCGCATTATGCATTATGTAGGCGAAGGCGCATATTGAGTGCTGTGGGAACAGAATCGGAATCCGAGTTCTGGACGTGGTTGTGCCACGCCCTCTAGAGGCTTATAGAGTAGTCAAAGGAGCTCCGGCTTTCAATTGACTTCATCTGATGGGAAAACCTTCGTTCTGTCGATGTTTTTTCTAGGACTTGGTCTATCGAATCCCAGGAAGCAGCAACGGTGGACAGGATCAGCAACTTTCAAAGGAGTTTCATCTTCGGGAAAACGTAATTGATTTCGTCTTCTGAATCCAATTGACCTCTCTCTCTTATCATCCCGAACCCTTGGTCCTAAAGTAGTCAAGAGTTTCCTCAACCTTCTCATTCACGGTGCTCTCGACCATCGTCTGTCCACCGAGTTGATGAATTAATTTGGCAAAAACATCCTCATTGGCGTCGTCCTTCAGTGCTCTGGTAACCATTGTCCTCGCTTCCTGCGGGACCACACCCGATGTTCGGTTCTCCAGACGGCCGACGTCCGGCGAGCGACGAACAATGGATCGATACGAGGTAATTAGGACGTTGAGGTGAAGGAGGTCGCCCGAGTGAACTCCTTGAGAGGTGGACAAAGACGGCCCGTAGCTCCTTTCAAGGAGCAACTCCTCGAAACAAAGTCCTTTCAATGAACAAATTCTCGAAATGAAGTCCTTTCAATGAACAAACTCCGCGAGAGAATCTCGACTCCGGGCCACCACGAGGCAACCTGGACAATCGCAGAACTCTAAGCGCACGGCGAAATTTGCAGGAAGTCCCGATTGTCTGGCCAGCAGAATGGTCTGGCAGGCCATGAATTCCACGGTTCGGCATTGCCACCTGCAGCCGCACGCTGCCGCCACACGCATTATTAAAAGGATTTGGTCACACTCGGTGTCGACCCCTGCCGGCCCCGCCCATCAACCCGATGTCCACCAACCAACTCCCGACTCGGTGTGGCTGCCCTGGTGACTCCCGGCCGCCGTGGCGACTCACGGCTGCCCCGCCCTGGTCGCCCTGGCTGCCCGCTCGACCGGAAATTGGAGGTGTGCGGCAAACACAACGTGACGTGACGTTTCCTCTTCGTCAAAATGTCAAAACATCAAAATGTGCGAAATACGAAAACTGTGCTGCGTGACGAGAGCGCAACGACGCCGACCGAAGGGAGGCAGAAACACAGACAGACAGACACACAGACAGCCAGTCGGACACACACTCAACAGACAAGTGCAGTTGCGAAAGTTTCGTGCAAATTTTGGCTGATTTCACATCATTGATTGGAGCTCCAAACGACGATGGGAGAGGGAAAGGGATCGGGGGATGGGTTTTGACATTGTGTGCACTTTATTGGAGCAAATACACTGGGAGAAATGGGGTTGTAAAGTCTTTCTATTGTTAAAAAGTTATCATAACAAATGTTTTATAAGAAGAATTATTAATTGTAACTGTAAAATAAGTGCTGTAAAATAAATGTTGAAGTACGAAATTAAAACAAAATTATAATAACATTTTTGAAGGGCAAAATTGTAATTAATTTAATCATTTTTGGAAGAAAAAATTAAAAATTTTAAAATTAATAAATATTAATTAATTAAGGGAGAAATTAAAAAATTTATATTAAAAAAAAAATTGTGAAGGACTAAATAAATTAAATAAAATTTTAAAACAATTTTTGAAGATCAAAATTTAAAACTAAAATTTACAAATTTAATTTATATAAAATGTTTTAAAGCAAAATTAAAATGATCACCTCCAAAGAGATTCACCAAAGAGACCCCGATCTGCCTGAACCGAGTATTAGGGCGAAACACTCTTCTCAATGCCTTTATTTTCGCTCAGTGTACACTCACAGCACCGTCACGCCTTCGTCGAGGCTATTAAAAGCGACTCTGGCGCGACATCTGCCCTCCTCTCAGTCCCGCCCCCCGATCGACTGACATCCGATATTCGCGCAAATTGCAGCCGAAAATGCGAGTTGGCAGCACTGGACGTCGACATCGCCGTCGTTTCGACACGCGATCTGGCGCGAGAGGTGGCCAGATGTGGGTCGAAGCAGGGTCTGAAAACGAGACCTAGAACTGAAAACTGAAAACCCAAAGAAACCATTTTGAGTGGAGCCAACGAACCACTTGAATGAGCCACATTGTGGGGAGTGGAAGAGGGTTGGAGGCGGGCGAAGGTGGGCCACCGAATCTCGAGCTTCCCATGTAAACACCTTAGCGGGGGGTTTGGTTGGGGGAGGTGTGGCCCACAACAACAACGCTAACGTGACAACTCAACCAACCTCAACTCGGAACCGATTCCGGCGCGATTGGAATACTTCGGGAGTTGACCGAGGGCTGGAGTGTGTGCGGAGAGTGTTTATCGAGAGTCAGGGGGCGTGTGTCGAGGTCGGGGGCGGTTGTCAAAGTTCGGGGGCCGATGTCCAGGTCGGCTGCGTTCGGTTCGGCCCTCCCGCAGTTATGAAGTTACACGGCTGATTGCCTCCTGCAGTCGTTACGAGGGCTCGTTTAATAATTATCTCGTTCGCTCGCTCACTGTTGCGCTCGACTGCGCTCGTTCCCCCGGCCCCTCGCCGACCTGCGCCATCGCAGTTCCCGCTCCATCACCGGCAATCGGTCAACCGCAACGAAGTGCCCACGGCTGGAGTGTGAGGGGACGACGGAGAAAGCGAGAGCACAAGTAGGCTTCGAAGGCTTCGAAAGAGGAAAGAGAGAGCTGAAGGTGTCGCAGAGCCGTGTCGGAGGCCGAAGAAGTCATGTCGGGAGTCAGAGGGAAGCGAGGGGGCGGAGGTACGCGGCTGTGACGACATAATTACGGGATAGACGTCGGGAGAGATCGAGTCGTATCGAGACAACTACAGACAGGTTTCACGGTTCGAAGGGTTTTCATGTATTTTTATTTCAGGGTGAAGAGAGAGAGAGAGAGAGAGAGGGGGGAAGGACAATTGGAGGAAGGTGTCGCCGAATCCGCCGTCAACTGTTCCGGACTGGGGATAGTTTTAAAATAGGTTTTCGAAGGGATGGTGTGAAGGAAAAAGGAAAGTCATTAATTTTAGAACCAGCAAAAATATAAATAAATCAAAATTAATTCAAAAGTCAAACTTTCATTATTCTAAACAATTTCAAAATTCCGAAACTCCACGCTAATAATTTCATTGTCTTCAATTTATGCCTAGCTCCCTCTCTCAGTTCCTCATTATCTCGCTCACTCACTTTGATCCGCATTCTATCGCTCCTCCTATCAGTTTATCATTATATCGCTCCCTCTTTCTTCTTCTCAGTTTATTATTATATCGCTCTCTCACTTAGCTCAATACTCATCCTTTGCTCCATGTGAATTTTACTCGAGCTTCGGTAGTCGAACCCTGCCTCACATCCTGAACCCACCACCCGCCGACTCTTTTTGACTACACCTTCGTCCTTTCGAATAATTTTTCGTCCTCCCGGTTACTCTTTCGTCCTTCCGTTCTCCACCGATCCGCGTTCCGAAAAACAATCTGTGGAAAAATGTAAAATTTCCCCATTTTGCGTGAGGAAAATGAGCGCAATCACTTGTTCGTCGACAACCCACAGACCGACCAACAGACGGACAGATAGGTCGACGAACCAACAGAAAGCCAAAGAGACGGACGAATATTCGGACAGATGGACGGACAGACTTGCAGTAGGCAAATGTATGTATGACATCCCCACAGACAAACAGATATACAGACATACAAAACACACTCTTACTTATACTCAAGCACTCTTTTTTTTCTCTCTCTCTGTCTCTGCCTCTACTTCCATCTCACTCTCTTCCTGTCTCACCTTCTCTTGTACAAACAATGGGCGAACTTTCCCAGTTTTTCCGCACTCGAGAAAGAGAGGGCAACAACAAACTACAACAACAGCAGCAACAACTCATGTTCACGGGCTGAACTTGTATTTCCCCGACGTCGCTGTTGACGGTGGCGGCGGCGACGACGGTGACGGTGACGACAACGACGACGGTGGGGTGTCAGCGGCGCGGGAAGCTTTTAAATTTTTATGTCTTTTATTTTCATTACGAGTTCCGACAAAAAATGCCAGGCGACGGTGGCTCCATCTTGCGACAAGCGCCGGCACCAGCGACGGCTTTCGAAGCTTTTGGCGCCATCTCCGGGTTTGAGCGCGAAGCTTTTGTGGTGGTGGCGAAGGTGGATGAGGGGCGTGGGGCGGTAGGGTGGCGAAAGGGTTGAATGGGATTGGGATGGGTTGAACGAGTGGAGGACGAGTGGGGGCGGTCGGTCGGTGGTGGGTTTTCTGGAGTTCGTCCTTTTTTCGACTTCAGCTGCTGATGTTGTTATTGTTGCTGTTGTTTTGTAATTTGGAATTTGTGGAAATTGTCGAAAGGATTCGTTTTCTCTTCTCTTTGGCTCTTCAACTTTTTGATTCTCATCTCTCCTCCTGGAGTGTTCTTGAATAAGGTGGTGTTGTTGCTCTTGTCACTCCTGTTGCTGTTGATTATGCTTTTGTTTTGTAACTCATGTTGTTATTGAGACTCATATTGTTATTGCAACTCTTGTTGTTGTTTTTTTGTTGTTGCTGTTGGAAGGTGTGACTCTGATGGGTGTCATTTTAGGTCGCTCATAATTTTTGCCTTCGCTTCATGTCGTGTCGTATCGTGTCGTGTTGAGCGACATTTTGCAAACATGGCGGTCGTAACGGAAGCACTGCCTTTTACTCCGACCAACACCCACACAAACACACCCGCAACGATCTACTTGACACCGACATGGGAACACGCACACGCGAAACAACTGAGTGGTAATTAGTTTGTTTTTGACGTTCGCTGATGGGATTTAAATAAGTTTCACGCTATTGTCGCTGCTGCCGCTGAAATCACAATAATTATTCGCGTTGCAATTTTAATTGCAGGCTCGATGAGACGATGAGTCGGTGGCCACGTCCTCGTTGGAGGACTTTCAAATCAATCATCGGAGAACCTCCTCCATTATTTGAGAACTGCGCGCATGCGTCTCGCCTTCAACTGGGCTATCAAACGTTTATCAAATGGTTGTTGGTTTCCACCAATACAATACAATAACTATAACTCACGAGCCACAACAACAATACCAAATTAGCAACAATACCATTATATGGCAACAACACCATTATTATGGAAACAGCACCATTATAACGGCAACTACACCATCATATGGCAACAACAACGACCACACTAACAGGCCAAGTGCTAATAGGGATAATGAAGGGCACTCAAAGGATCGCAAAGGATCGAAAGGATGGACAACGTGTGTGGCGTCGGCGTTGGCGGAGGGGGCGGAGAGACGAGGGGCGATGCTAAAATGCAGCAACAAAAGGGGCAATAACACCATCAACTCTAACAACATCAACTCTTACAAGAGAACGAACAATAAAGTGAAAAACGGCAACGAGATGAAAATAAGTGGAACATAAAAAGGATGAAACTGTTGTTAATTGAAAAAGGATCAGCCGGGGCCAGGATCACGTGCTTCCTGCTCTTGCCCCTTATCACCCCATTTCCTCCCTCACCGTGTCCCGTGCTGCTTGACTTCGTTTCTCCAAAGCCGCCACGGCTTCCAGCGAACGACACCCGAGTCGACGTCGTAATTGCAGCTAATCGCGCCCTGACGGTTGATTGACAGCCGGACGGTCAGACAGACAGACTGATCGACAACTGCTGGCGACGCTCCATCGACCCGCCGCCCCTGACCCCCGGCGATCCTTGCAACGACTCTGATCCTTGGCTCGACTCCGATCGTTCGCCCCGATCCCTATCGATCCGCTCGTTAGCGCACAATGAGCCGGAACTGTAAACAATAAATAGCAGGGCCAAGGATCGGCACCGGGATCGGCACATGATTTATCAATTATTATCCTTTCCTCGACTTCACTCTGGCCACGCCGAGTGTCCTGTGTCCCGTGTCCTGAGCCACTGGCTCGGCCTAGCCTCGTCTTCCGTCTTAATAAATGTTTTTACAGCTCGATCGGGTCCCGGGTCCGAGGAGGCCAGAAAGAGGGATCATCCGGGGATCGTAAAAAAAGAAAACGATCATCTTGCAGGGCATTCAATGGAGAAAGAATGGAAGGGAAGACAAGGGCAACAGTTGCCGATGGAACGTGTTGGGAGAATTCGTTAGAAAAACAAATAAAGACAAAATATTAGATGGCCACGAGAAGGCCCGAGGGGACCCTTGACAGGGGTTCGATGAAAAAGACCACGAAGAAGAGGACGAAGACGAGCTGGCGAAGACGAAGCGGACGAATGAGAGCCATTGGACCCTCCAGAACTCAGCCAGGAGAAACTTCTTCTCTTGGATCCTTGCGGATTCCTGTCGTCTGGCAGAATAATTCCTGATTTGATGAGCGCGAGCCTCACATCAATCTGCGAAGCTTAAAATGAGTTTCTCCCCGCATACTCCTCATGTGAGCTGAGAAAACTGGGAAAACTTGTGTGAAACTAAAGCATTAATCAGCGGCGTTCACCCGGCCACGCCCCCCGCCCTGGTGGGTCTCGGAAACCGAAACGATAACTAAAACAATTTGTCAAGCGCAGGCTCCGCATCGCAGGATCAGGACATGTTCGTCCTTGGCGCCTCCATCGTCGTCGTCTTTCGTCGTCGTCGATGGAGCTCATTAATAAATGAGTTGTTGTCGACTGTTGTTGTTGTTGTTGTTGTTGTGGAGAACGTTAATTCAGAACGTCAGAGCGACAGAGAGAAGCAATTAAAAATGCTCAACACACACATGCCACATACACACACACACATGCATCTAGCAGGCAGGAATGCGTGAGGTCGTGTTGTTTCATTTCGCAGTTGGAGTAGTTTTAAAGTCGCTGTCGATGGGGCGGGGGAGCCGCTGAAGGGCGGAGGGACGATGAGCGGATTGACAGACCGTTGTGATTTTATGTCGCAAGCACAGAGGGAGAGAGAGAGAGAGAGAGCGACTCAATAATTAATCATTATTTTTCGCTTCAATGAGTTCCATGCACGCAGCAACGTTAATCAATCAACACAGCAACAACAACAATTATTTATTATCATATGTAAGTTGTTGTTATTGTAAATGCATGGTATAACAACAAGAACAACAGGACAACAATGCGAGGACAAACAGACAGCGCCGACAAATAATTAAAATTGTTTCCTTGCCGCACAAGCGAAAATAAAAACAAACATGGTCGGATCCGACCACCGGAAGAACCTGAAGAGCGAACGAGATGGCGGGAGAGGTAGAATGCGACGGTGAGACTGATAGAAGGAAGCACGGCGAAACATTCAGACCTCGCGGAACCCTCGATTTGTCATCCGAGAGGCGCAGATCCCGATCCTCAGGACCGTGGAAAGAAAAACAATCCCATCGAGTCCACGCTTGACCAAGTGTCAAGAGTTGGTCTACATGTCTGTCTATCTGTCTTTTTGTCTGTCCATCTGCACTCCTATCTGACAGTTGAGTTGACATTTATTGCTGTTGTTGTACAAGTGCTTTCCACAAGTGCTGTTTTCCTTATTGATCCCATTGCAACTAACAGGGAAAGTCCTGCTCATCCTTTGTTTGGTCAACCACCTCGGGTGGTCGTCCGCCTGTTGCTGCCCCGCCCCCTTCGCCCCTCAAGTGGTCGGGAATTTCCTTCCGCTCTCCTCGATTCACCGCTGATGGATCCGGGTCGAATCTTCCCGAGTGACGACCATCGGGCGGTCTCTCAAAGGATGGGCTCAAGTGGTCTGGCTTCCGAGGCGTTCGATTACGGAAGCGATCGAAGGTGATGGATGTCCACGTTCTTAGCAGAGCATCCCGATTGTCCATGTTCCCAATCGGACAGAGGGAAACTCCCTCCTCCATCTTTGCCGCATCGGATTCAAGTGGCCGCGCCGCACACTCGACAAAGGACGGTTGACCGCGAAGGCCGGACGTAAACTCGAGCGCAGAACAGCAAACAAAGGACGCCCCTCGGTGGTCCGGCCGATCACCGACGACCCGGGTCGGGCCAGACATGTCGGCGGCCTCAAGTGGCCCGGCGTCCACTCGAGAACCTCTTGAGGCCGCCAACATGTCTGGCCGGACACGGAATCGGACCCAGACTTAAGAAGGATCCTCGATCGGGTCGCGAGAGTCCGCGCTTTGATCTCCCTGGAGGCCTCGGACATGACTAATGGACAGATAATGGATGTGGGTCGGGACTCCCCGGATGTCACGGGTTGGGCCGCAGATCCTGTGGGAAAGCGGGAGGATCGCGCAGACACATGAGTGGTCGGAAAGATCGAAGTTTGAGCGACATGTCGAAGAGATGGAGGATCGACATGAGGAATAGTTCGAGGATCCTCATAAGGAAGAGTCCGACGATCGACGAGGTCGAAAGAGATTGAAGGGAGTGATGAGGATGGACAATGGTTAAATTCCCGGATTATGGATGCAGGATATTCATATATCACATCCGATCAGATCTCTAAGATAGTAGAAACTCCCACTAATTGCTTGCAGGAGTTTAAGAACGAGCCGAAAGCAATATCCTTGTCGTGTGTAGATCCTTGTTGCGATTCCACAACCTCCGCCGCACACAGCGAGCCATATGTAGAGCCCATTAAGAGCCATTCAGAGTCGAGTGCGAGCGAGCGAGGGAAGGGGGAGGACACCGAGCTAGACGAACAAAGGGGTGCTGCGAAGGATCAAGAAAATTAATGCAAATTCAACAAAACGAAACAAAGGACAATGGGCCCCGTATGCAAGAGAGAGGGAGATAATTTTCCCTGTGTGTGCGAGATTAAGAAACGAGAGGGAGACTTTGAGTTCACAGACAAAAATAGAGGACAAAAGCGGAAGAAAAGGGCATAAAAAAGCCAAAAATGCGTCCCACATACGTTTAGTTAAATGAGGTCCTTCATCTGCTCAGAACCGAGTTGGCGGGTTTTTGTCCCAGCCCAATCGATTGGAAGTGCAGTAAAAGGGACCGTATCCGGTTTTAATTTTATTCCTCACACACACTCGGCGTACACTCTCATACACTCGGCTCACACTCTATGCGAGGGCGAAAGGATACATCGAGCCAACGAAACTCTAAGCAAACCACATCACAGACAAGTGCACGGTCAAATGAACCGAAGGACGGACGAATGAACGAAAGGACGAACGAAAGGGAACGAAAAGAGTCGCCGCTTCAACAACGGGCGTCGGGGCGTGGCCTGGCAGCGAACAGGGTCGGCGATGGCGAGTGTGGATGGTTACGTTTTGATGTCCTGCTCATTTGCATTTCTAGTTTGCGGTGGCCGAAGGGGGGACTGATTAATTCACTGGCAGCTCATGTCCCAACGAGAAGGCTGCTCCTGTTTGCCGATGGACTTCCAATGATGTCTTTGATGCCCGGGGCGTGGGAGGAGTGAGAGATAGAGAATTTGAACTCCATTTTAAAGACGGATGTTCAAGGCCAAAGAGCCAAGATTTCAGGATCCATATTTTTCTCTGTTCGAATTGCGACTTGAGAATTCATTAAAATTCCATTGCCTACTTTTCGGCTCTTGTGTATCGATCGCTCACATTGGTTTGTGTCTCTGCTCAGTTTCCACAGTTGACGGCCAGATGGCGCTTCTGCTTCTAGGTGGTGATCTCGATCGTGTCCCTGCTGAAGCTCATTACAGCGGCTTATTTCTGTTCCCACTCTGCCCGAGGGATCAACCGCTGATGCGACCATCAACAGCCCGACTGTGGCCAGCCATTTCGGCGACGCTCGTGGTCCACCTCCCTAAACCCTTTCAACCCCCCTCTCGCCATTGTCGTCATCAACCGCTGAAGCCTTTTCTTCCTTCCTTCCTTCCAAGCGGAATGTTTAATGAAAATATTTTCGAAACAAATTCTTTTCTTATTTGCCTAACGAAGTGGCAGCTCGGCGAGCGTTGCCACCATCACCGTCGCTGTCGCTGACCCCTTCGAAGCCGACTCCACCAGTGGCCGAAGTTTGCTCAAGGATTTATGAATCCTTTGGCCGACGAGACTCTAATTTATTGCCGCCTCCCGTCTGCCGGTCTTAGTTCCGCCTCTCGCCTCGTTGTCCGCTGGGCGTGAGCGAGGGGTGGCCAGAGTCCAGCGTCCAGTCCAGGGCTGACCGATGGACAAACGGACGGACGGACAGACGGCCGGTTGGACAACCTGGTCTCGGACTGTCCTCTGTTGGCTTCTGATGAAAAGGGTTCGCATTCTCGTCTTCCTTCGCCTCGTGAGTGCCGTCCATTGTTGTTGTTGTGAATATTGTTGTGTATGTGCTTGTTATTGTTCCTGTTCTCGTTGCTCTTGTTGTTGCCTGGTTCTTTCATGTGCCGCGTGGACAGGGATTTCATTGTTGGTGTTATGAGTTGTTGTTGCTGTTGTTGTCGGCATTTGAATAATGAACGAGGGTTCCGTTTGTCCCACTGACTCGTTGACGTCCGCGCTGACCCCTGACTCCCACCATCCGATGGTCGACTCCCCAACCCTCACCCATCCCCCCAAACCATCCAATGAATCCCGATCCACCCCGTTCAACGATGACTTCAGGACGAAGTATTTTAATTCTTCGGAATCCTTGCTGCTTAAACTAGGCAATGGAAGACCTTCCGTTTCTCCGAGTCGGGATTCGGTTGGGCCCCCCGTAATCGAATCAACACTAAAGCACTTGGAGAGACCGGGAGCGGTTTGAGGGGGCCGGGCCGTAACTAATTGAAAGTCACTCAAGTGCACAGTAGTTGGGCTGCCTCGGTTGATCGCACGGGGCAAACGAGTTATTAATTTATTCGAGATCTCGGGATGGGGAAATTTACTCGCTGGAATTTTCTGATATACATATTTTGAAATTTATTTGGTTTTGGAGATTTCGATTTTTTTTTGGTTCGAGGGTTCGAGAATTTTTGAAAAAATATTATTTAAAAAACATATTCTCAAAAATTTATTTGCAAAAAATTTAAAGAATGGAAAATTTGTTTTAAATTTTTATTTATGTAAATGCTTAAATATTGATTTTTTTAAAAATATATTTATACAAAATATATATTTATACAAAAACTGCAATATTTAATTGATAAGTAAAATATGTAATTTCGTAAAATCGAATTTACAAATATAATGCGTAGAAATTAAGACAAACCTCGCTTTTTTTTCACAGAGTTCCACCGAAGCTTGTGGTGCAGATTTGCTCGAATTCACAGTTTGAGCAGGGATGACGATCGAGGGGGCGGGGCAGGAGCCGATGCTCGACGAAACTGAAAGCTCTTGAGCGAACTCGCGGCGAGCTAATTAGGAATTCTATTTAAAACGAATAAAACTTTCACTAAAAGCGCACAAAGAGCGCTCGTTTTATTTACTTGGGACACACGAACACACCCTGTGTAAACACGCCCGACATGGGCGAAGCAAGGAGTGGAAGAGGGAACGTGGGGAGACGGAGGAGTAAGGAAGAGTAGGGAAGGATAAAAGAAGGAGGGAGAAAGAAGCGAAATCTGTGAAAAGCTTTTAGAAGCTGAGCGCCGACCGCAGAAGCGTCTGCCATAACTAATTAATGCCGCCCCCTATCGGCCCCACTTCTCCATCCAGCACTCGACCCTTTTCTCCTCGCTCCCCTCACCCCACTCAGGGCCACCCCCAACCGGTGGCACCGTCGGAGTCACTTCTCGAGGAGCCGTCGCGAAAGCTCTATCCCAGCGGGGTTGGGGCCGAAGGGGCTGCGATTCGGGTCGCCAGCAAATGGGAGCGCTTCGAGTGGAGTTCTTCTATTTTATTTTCGCCACGTTTTGCATTTTATTTGCTGCATTTTTTGGCATTTTCACCAGCGCCAGCCCCCGTCTCTCCAGCTCCAAATCACGGTTGGCACACCTCGGTGTTGTTGTTGGTGTTGTTCTACTCGTTGTTGGTGTAGGTGTCGTCGTCGTTGTTGTTGTTGTTTTAGTTGTGGGAGTACTGCGCATGGCCGCTGAGTGCCGATTGACAGTGTCAGGAAAAACTGAACCCGTCGAAAGAATCGCACGGATGCACATTCGCATCCGCTTCTGCAGCCGCTCCGTCGGCGACGACCTCCAATCAACGTCTAAGCGAGTCCTTCTTCCTTTCGTCCTTTGCAACTTTTTGCTCACAAGGCACCATTTTTACTCTTCCTTGATGTTCCCCCGGCTGCTGTTGTTGCTGTGTTTGTCCCTGTGGGTGGACTGCGGGTTGGGGACGAGGTCGCGAAAGAAACGAAACGAGAAGAAAAACCACGACCTGAGCTCCGCCCGTGCACGTGCGGCTCCTCTTCCTCTCCTCTTCCTCTCCTCCCGCAACCCCTCCACGAAGTGAGTGATTCGGAGTGATTTTTTCGCTCCTGCAGCTCCGGAGAGCGCAACGCGTTGCAATCATTGGAGCAGCCGTGGAGTCAGGGAGGGTGGCAGCCCTGCAGCATCTCTGCAAAGAGTGAAGCGAAGGAAAATAGAAAAATCGGAGAGGATTGTGTCCTCATTGCAATTCGGGCAATGGCGAATGAAATGTCGTTCGATGTGAATAGGTCGGGAGACTTTTGGGAGGGAGCAATTTTACAATGGAAAAAAGGAAAGAAAGTCAAAGGCAAAGGTATTCAGAAGGTGATCCTGATTGGGACAGATTCCACGACAATGTTGTGGAGGTTCAAGGGATGCAGGATAAATAGTTGGAAGTAAGGAACTGATATCTCTCAATACATCTAGAGACAGGACTAAAGATTTAAGACATGGCTTCATTTGACAACCGAAATTAATCCTTTAATAAAATAATAAAGATATAAATATTATTTTACTATACTACTGCTCAACAATTTACAATTAACTTCAATGATGATCCCTAATTTTTTATAGTATTCCTGTCTATTTTAATTTCCTCATATTAATTTCATTTTTAATTTTCAGCTCCTTGTTTACCGTTTCTGTCCCACCTTGATTGTAAGGCCTACTTTAAATTGAAATGTGCTACTATCGGCATCACTGGGTCCGAGCTCCACTAACTCGCTCTCGAAGTGAATGGAAAATATCCATCGTCGCCTGCAGATCTGAGGGAAATTCTCTCGTTTCGTCTGCAAAGCTGAGGAGGGAAATTTTACGAACTGAACACGTGGCATCCGGCGACGCAAATCAACAAGCCGAATGTAAACAAACGCACACATACGTGTTCTCTCTCACACACGCACACAGAGACAGAGACTTATGTGACGAGGTCCTACCTCGGGTATGAGAGAAACATCAGATGTAGGCGAAGAGATGGGAAATTCAAAACTATTCATGAGATATAAAGTTGTTAAATTAATTAAATTAATTTTAGAATTAATTTATTATTTTTAATTAACAAATTCAATTCTAATATTAAAATTATACAAATTGTTCTAGAGGGCTTTAAGATTACTTTTAGAAAGAGCTGTGGCCGAGTCGTATTTTTAGAGGTTGAGAAGGGAACATGTGTAGACCATGTTAACACGTCCACTTTTGCTCAAACTGCCCACTCTGCAACAATACCGAATGTAATAACAATGAGAGCACATCCCTGATTTAACCCTTTCTTCCACATCCCTCACCATTATCATTACCATCACCAATACCATCACCAATACCATCACAAATACCATCACCAATTCATTCTCCATCACCATCTTCACATCCACTTCGAATTCGAATCGAAAGCTATCGCAACCATCAACAAGCCGCACACATACTCACTCACTCCATCAGTGAAGCCCATTTTCACAACACACATACGCCTCTCTCTCTCACACACACACGCACACTCACACTCACATCCATATGCGTGTGAGGTTTTAAAATTTGGAAAATTCTGCCCTTTTCCATAGAATTTTTCGAAAAGTTCTCTCATTAAAATATCCAGAGAGCTATAAAGGGAGAAAGAGAACGAGCAATCGAAGGCGACGGAAGTGTGACAGAGACAGGGAGCCAGAGGAGAGTAGAACAGAATGAGCTCATTATGTAAATTATGTTGTTGCTACTATCTCACACACTGTCTCATACATACATGCTCGCTCGCACACATGCTCATTAAATTAACGCGCGCGTTTTTCTGGTTGCGGAACGCGTCGTCAGGGGAGGCGGAAGACGAGGGGGGCGGGGCAGGCGTTGGAGTTGGTGGCTGGCAGAAACAGAAGCAGCGCCATCACCACCATCCCACAACAACAACAACGATAATTCACCAATTGAAAGCGATGCAGTGTGAGTTGTTGTTGCCCCAGTGGCGGTCGCTCTCTTTGTTCTTGTTGTTGCTCTGGCTGTTCCATGGTGCGTATGTGTAATTGATGATGTTGTTGCTCCTGCGTCGTCGTCCGTTCTCCCCTCCACCCTCTTCTTCCGTGGTTCGTTTGCAAACAGAAGCGCTGACTTCGCAGCCGATCGTCAGTGTGGGGCGGAGGAGGCAACGACAGCAGGGGGCGTGCGTGAAGGACGCCGTCGGTGGTCCGTCGACGCTAAGTGCGTGAGTGCAGCGCAGTCAGCGGCGATGTCGACGTCGACGTCGTGGGTGCTGAGGAGTGGGAGTTTGGGGAGCATCAACAGCATAGGAGGAAACTTCCATTTATTTTAAACGCAGATTTTATTCGAAACACTCTTTTAAGGCGGTCCTGTTTCACAGATATGATGCAGGAAGTGAATGTTTAATGTTACAAATTAAAAAAAGAAGGTTTTTTAACTAATATTTCGATAAACAGTATTTATTATTTGACCATTTTTCATAATTTTTATCTATTTTATCTCCGACATTCAGAACTTCAGGAGTAAAAAAGGAGTAAAATGTTAACATTATCACATCATTGAGATGATTTTTTGAATAACAATCACGAACTAAACTCTTTATAAATAAAAATTGTAAATCAATGTTGCAATAAAATTTTTTATTTATCAAAGATCAATTTAGATAAAAATTTCACAAAAAATATTTATGATTATCCGTATAGATTTAAGCTTTATTTTCTCGTTTTATTCAATTAAAAAAATTAGTTTTTTATAAATTGAACCTGTAAATTTATTAGAAATTTAAAAATAAATTATTCAGATTTACTGATATATTTCTTCGATTTATGAGAAATGAAACTCATTTCATATAAAATAAAATTTCTTGAATACAAATTTGTATTATATTTTATTGGTAAAATTTTTAATATTCTTAATGATTAACTGGAATCCATTTAACCACTAATTTTTAAAATGTTACTGGTATATTTTTTGACTTTAGTTTCTCATTTCATTTAATTTTTGATATTTTTAAAGTTGAATTTTAATTTAATTAAATTGTTGTGATTTTCATACACATTTACTTATTTATTTTATCGCTTTATTTCCATGAAAATGTCCCGCCATCGTGAAGCGCTCGGCGAACAATGATGCATTTAATGAACACATGCGTGTGTCCTCCCGTCCTGCGCTCAGTCGACAACTCTTTGTTTTAGCCCTCACTCACACACTCCCGCCGACAACCACACACACGCACATCCTGGCTGCCACAAACAGGTTTTTAACCGATATCCTGTCTGCGATATCCTTTCGCTGCAGTCCCCTGACCCCGGCGCTCTCGTCCTTGTCCACGTCCTCGTCCACGTCTGGCGTCAACTCGTAGAAAACTGCGTAAATTTGCAGAATTTCACATCCATTTCCCCGCTCGCCGACTGACGGACGGACAGAAAGACAGACATACATGTGTGGACGGCGGCCTCGGCTTCGACATCGACCGGGACCGGCCGGGTTCGGATCGAGTTGGCGCGCGCGAAACGTGTCCTGTCAGGACTCGCCAAACAGGTTTGTTTAGTTTCCAGGAGTCGTTGTTGTTATTCTGAATGTTGTTCTTGTGATTGTTGTAATTGTTATTGTTGTTCTTGTGATTTTGTTATTATTGTTGTATTGTTTTTCCTACGGAAAAGCATTTAAATTCCCTCGAAAAATCAGAGAAAACACGGGCACGTCGACAGGACACTTGTGTGTTGTTGCCCATGATGGTGGTGGTGGTGGAAGTTTCTCCTGTTCTGCACCATTCTCTTCCCCTTCGCCTTCTTCTCCTCCTCCTTCGTCCCCACTCCTTTTTTGCTGCTCCCCGCACCACTCTAATCATTGACACAATTGCGAGTTGATTTAGAAATTACTTTGAATTTTCCATTCGAAACGTCCGCTGCACACACGCTCCCTCTCCCTCTCACACACGCACTCACACTCGTGAGTTTATATGCGGCGGGGCGTATGTGGAGAGCGAATGCACAGTGGGACGCTCCATGTGAACGGGGGAAGAAAGGGTTTTGTTTTTTTGTTTGTTTGTGGAAGTCGTGGATGACCAAAGTCAGGGGCTCGAATTGAGAGAATTCGGGGCTATTTGGCCCACTGTGAAGAGAGACAATTGCCACCGCGGTAAGTATAAATCATATCCGAACCAGTTTGTCCTACTTTTCGAAGATGAAACGAACATCACATAATGTTTTTCACCCATTAAAAGTGAGGCTTTTTGAGTAAAACTTTCACCAGTTGGCTCCACTGTGCCGCGTACATAGCAACAAGATGTGCGCCGCCCAACCGCCTGTCTGTGTCTTAGTCCGTCCAACTGCCTGCCTGTCTGTCCGCCCGTCTGTCTGTCCGTGACTTTGCGCTGTAGTTTCCGCAATAGTTTAAATTTCCTGCATATAAAGCACATACTTACTTACTCTCACAGCCCACTCTCTCTCTCTATTTCACACACACAGAGACACACTCACACCAAGTCACACTCGTCTGCAGTGGATGAATAAGTGAACGAGGCGAACCGATTGCGATATATAAATAGATGTCTATATAAACATCGGCACTCGGCCATTTGTTGTTCGCCATAATGAGCTCTCGCCCGACCGCCCGCCTCCATCACCCACACGCTCGCTCTCTCGCTCTTTCGCAACCATATCGCCGTCTTGCTCGCTCGTCGGGACTCGTTGCGAATTGCTCAGCAGTAGCGCCGTCTCGCTCGCTCCCACGCTGACGGAGCGTGGTGGGAGGGACCTGCGAGCCACTAGTGCGCCATCCACTACTGTTAGTTCCGCCGCCCTTCGACCCGCCCCCTCACCATGGCAGGGCCAGAGGCTGCTCGTAATGAGGCGAAGTTTATGTATTTCGCAGAGGGGACAAAGGGGCGGGAGCAACCCTCGCTCGGGGTCCGCGATCTGGAAGCGATTTCCGGCTAGGGAGCGCGACCCCAAACGATGACCGGCCGGATCCGAACTGACCGACCGACCGGGTGGACAGCGCAAACACGAAGAATGGAGGCACGGGCAGACAGCTAGATGAACGAACAGATAGCGAAATGAATGGACACACAGCCAGCTGGAAGGACAGACACCCGGCTGGACGGACGAGAGAACAAATGGTCAGACTGACCAAGGGCCAGTCGTTGTTCGATGAGGACCTGCGACTGTTGGTTCAGCACGCATTTCCTTCGTTCGCTTCTCGTCGGTGGTGGGTGGAGCGGCCTGCCATGGCTGCGTTTCCGGATCCGGAAAGAGACAGACAGAGAGAGAGAGAGAGACAACGAGAGAAAGATCGAGAGAGAGAGACACAACGAGTGAGAGAGTCGTCTGCGAGAGTCATCGGGCTAACGAGCGAGAGCGAAGCGATTCAAAATCGAGAGCGTCTGCAAAGCTTCTCCGCCCACTCGGGCACTCGCTGCTTGCAGACTCTGGTGGCGCGCGCCATGCATCAGTTGCAGCTCTTTCGCCCCTCCCCCTCCGACGCCGACGCCGCCACCGCTCTCGCCCCACCCTCCGCCTTCCACACGGCTTGGCCTGCGTTGCGTGGCCTCGAATTTGCGTGAAAATTTCGAAAGTTTGAACTCAAAACCGTTTAAACGCACGGCCCTCATTCGAAGTCCTTCCTCGGAGCTCAGCGCTTCGTCCGCAACGCCACGCATTGCATCGTCGCATCGGCATCGACATCGACAACAGCTCCAGCCCCAGCAACGTTGGCCCCACCAACAGTAGCAATAACTACAACAGCAACAACAACACGAAGACCACACATCACCAACACCGGAACTTGTGAACATCATTCGGAGGTGTTTCGGGTGCGTCCGCCAGCCGTCGTCGTCGTCGTCATTGTCACTGGTCGTGGGAAATGCATTTGGCTTCGGTCCGCGTCCGTGGCCGTGTCTCGTAGTCCTCGCCGCCCACTCCGCCCCGCCCCCGGCCCGACCGCGGGCCTCACGAGTCGCCTGTGGGGCTGCCGTCGTTGCGGTATCGCTCACGTGTGTCACTTCGCATCCTGACCACCGACTCGGCGGCCGTGCTTCCGGATTAAGTTTCTCCCGATTTCCACCGGGCTCTGGACGAACGCATTCGTTCTCGCGATTGACGCGCGCTTCGCAAGGCCAATTGAAGTGGAAACTAAACAAATAAAAAATGAAATAAAATATTATATAAAAAAATCAAAAATTGAATTTAAACGAAACAAGAAATTCTATTTAAAAAACTACAATTGCTCCCTTGTTCAATTGTTTTGAAAAACTAAAATTTTAAGTCTTTTGAAAACTAGAATTTTAAGTGTTCTTGAAAACTAAAATTTTAAGTGTTTTGAAACCCCAAATTGCAGTGCTTTCCAAAGCTACACTTTCGGAAAATATTACATATTTTCAAAATTTGGAACAAGTGTCATTCGAGATTTAATAATTGTGCAGCATATATAATAAATTGTATCAGTGTCTCAAGGATAAAAAATAAAATATATTATTGTACTAGCACTTACCGTCACTGAAGGAATTCTTATTCAAATTCTAAAGTAAGTTAAACTGTACCATATGTTTTATTTTTTTAAAGACTGATTTACACATAAGTAGTTTTTCGATGGGTTTTCAAGTTTTTTATGGCCTTTTTCTAGTTTTTTTATGGCTGTTTTTAAATAACAGAAATAAATTAATATTTCGTACAAATTATATTGACCTGTCTTAAGATATTCAATTTTATGAATACAATTCAAACAATCTAATGTTATCATTGAAATGAAGTAAACGTAATCATTGATTGTTGGATTTATTCATAGAAATTGAAATCCTTCCAAAGGTATATTTTTATTATCTTGGAATAATTTTCCAATGACTCAGAACAGATCTATAAAATAGTCATAAATAAGCGATGATATAATTTTTAATTGTTATTTTTATTTTATTGAATGCAAATGAATGAATGTGTATTTGACTTTCAACCGATGGCAATCGTACATTTGATCGTATTATTTGGAGATATCGAACAGAGAATTTAAAATCGCAATAAAACACATAAACAAATTTCCGAATAACCGCTAATTTTTTTTGTGAAAAATACTCTGAAGTCAAAATATCCAAAATTGTATCCTAAAACTTTAATTTTGTAAGCTCGATTTTGTGTTCCAGGCTCAAATATTAGGGAAATACCTTCAGATATACGATGAGCTGGAATCAAACTGAATAACGAGTGGAATTTTATACTTGTCAATGTGGATCAAAACAGCTATATAAGACAAAATAAACTTAGGTTTTTTTGTTTGTGGTTTTTATTTTATCAATGAAAAATATAAATACTATCATCCGGCGGGCATTGGTAAACTCCCAAGAGTACAAATTCTGCTTTTAAATAACCACCTACACTAGGGACTAAATATATTTCATTATTCAAAATATTATAGAATGGATTATAGAAATTTTTCTATAACATTATAGAAAATAAAGATAAATTTTAGAAAATAAAATTTGAAATACGTTTAAAAATCCTAAATAAATTATAAACCATATTATGTATTCGGAAACCGCTTTCATTCTCCCACAATTGCCAATCCAAACATCTCCATTGGAAGTAGTCTATTTAACCGGCAATTAAAAAGTTGCCATCGTCCTTGCCATCCTTCAAGATCTGTCCGCGGTTCACGTGGTTTTAATTTTTTCACATTCTGGTTTTTGCAACTTCAAACATTTTTATAAACCTTTCAACGATTTGCAAATATTCAAGCATCTCGTGTGATTAACTCGTTAAAGGATGGCTTTTTCATACTACTCTTGTTGTTGTTGACATTGCATTGCATTTCGTGGTATTTTTGTAGTTGTTGCCTCGCATTTGCATCAACTTTGGCTGCCGGACAAAACCTTGAAAACATCGGTGAACCGCAGTCGTTCACCACAAGTTCCACCGCGAAATTGATAATTCAATGGTCCACCATGCGACACCAACAAAAACAAGCAAGTTAAAAAAAAACATCACAATCGTACATGAAGTGGAAATGGAATAAAATGAGTGTACAACAACAACAATCACACAAAGTGGAAAAATTACAAAGTTTTAAAGTCGTTGGTGCGGCGCTCGTTTTTAGCGGTCAACCAACTGCGTTGACCGCAACAACAACAACAATAATAACAACGACCCGCTGCAGTAACAATAACATCAATAACAACAACATTAACAAATAAACACTACCCAAACAATAAATGAGCAAATGCTATATATATATATATATATATATATATATCTGGTATATCTGGCAAAGGAACAACACACGCACCTCAAAAAGGTGTCAACGCGACTCTCAAAGGATCGCTCGATAGCCGCGAAGTATGCAATGATTATTTCTTTGAGAAAATAATCGAAAAAATCGATTGTTAGATTTACAAATAAAACCTTTTAAAAATTCTTGCTGATCGACTGCTCAGTCTATGTTTTTTGCTTAGGATCCTTGAAAGTCTATTCGGACTTCGAAAAATCCACACACACTCACACCAGAGGATAAATACGCGTCCTCTCTTTGATTGGGTAACGGTTTCCACACCCAGCTGCGGTTCACCGCGGTGACCAGATATTTCCACGGCTCGCTGTCGCCTCCCCTGCAGTGAGTGAGGCCAGGCCAATTGAGTTATCAATGCGTTAACAACACACTTCCCACGGCGGCAACAACAACAACAACAATTCGTAACAACAACAATATTCATAAAACAAGAATAATTCGTAACAACCATCACCAAAACAACATCGACAACAATTAAAAATCAAAATCGTGAAACCGAATATTGGGAAATTATCCTAACCAAAGTTTAATAAGAATTCCAAGTGAAGTGAAGTCGTTGCAATGGACTCGGGAAAATATAGTACATAGTATATGGTGATGATCCAAGGCAAAGATCCACGGAAGAGTTTTTAAAGTTAATGACAAAAATATTACGATTGGAATTTTAACGCCTTTCTTCCATCTCCTCATGTGCTTAATTGAACGCGTGACAAATCAACTGCGAGTGATTTTTTTCGATAGGAACTGCACTCTACATTTTTATTATTGTTATTTATCCCTGTGTATTCAGCGGATTTCTCAAGTGTTTATTTTTCATTTTGCGCATTACTTTGTTATGCTTTTGCAAAACGTCCGGGATTTTCGCCAAAAGGCCTCAGAGGACGAGTAGGCGTGTTCGCAAGGGCCGTGCGAAGGACGAAGGCAAATTCAGCGGCGGCATCGCAGGCCGCAGCAGTGGCTTCGATTGCGGCGAGAGCAAAGGGTCGCGTGCTGAGTCGGAAGCTCGAAAAGGGTTTTTAAGGTCAGCGTATTCTGCCCTTGGCGTGTATAAAAGAGGGTGTCTATGAGGATAAGACATGGCTTAGTCCATGATTAGAGGATGACTCGCGCATGAGATCAAAGAATTTGTATGGTCGAAGGGACGAGAAGGACTCGAGGATTGTTCAGAGCACACAAACGGATATTTATTCTCATATTTGAATGATGTCCAGGAACTCGGTTCGTGGATTTCATTTCCTCGAGCTTGATTCTCGAGTTAAAGCGAGTTCTGTGATTGCAAACAAGTTATCGATCGAATGAAAAGCCATCTGCGAAACGAGCAGTGCGTGCGATGCAAAAAATAATTCTCATTTATTTCCCCCTCTCCGTCCCACGGTACGCATTCTCAACATTTTTCCAGCAACGCACTTTTCTGTTGGATTTAATTTTTCGCTCTTCCAAAGGATTTTCTCGCACGTCCGGCGACGTAAAAATTTCAATTATGTATTTCACTTCAGGCAGCCTGGATTCCGCCTCACATATTCCGTAGTCCTGTGTGTGTACATTTATATATTTTTTAATTTCCTGGTAATTTTCCAGGGCCTGGCAAACCTATTGCATTATTATCGAAGCCACTGCGCAAAGGTCGTGTAGTCGAGCTTTTCTCGAGTTGTTCAGGGCTGTGATCATCAAAGAGCTTGTGGTCAGAGATGCTGATGCTATTTCACAAATTCACTAAAGAAGCTCTAACAAGAAAATTTTCATATAATTTTTAATTTCATATAAATTTAGTTCATTTAGTTTATGATATTAAATTTAAGAAAACTCAATCTCTAAAGAATCGCTATTGCAAATAAAATTGATTATTTTCGGTCTCCAGATTATGCTTTGTAAGAATTATATAAATATATCAGATTTTCGAAATTAATCCACAAATAATGAATGAAAATACAAGTGTTTAATATGGAAATTCATGAAAAGTTATTTTTTAACCCTAGAAGTACACACATTTTTTCTTGCGTAAAGGTCATACTTCGTCGAAACGACGACGCTGCTGTTTAAATGGATAAAGAAGATGATTTTCGCACGAAAAATGTATAAATTTTTGTAGATTTCAATTACTTAATTTATTTTTCATCGAAATAAAACAAAAAATTTTGTTATTAACATATTATATAAAAATAAATGAAGTTTTAACAGCAGTATATTATATTGATTATTTTGCAAAAATCATAAAAGTTACACAAATTGTATATGAACTTTGTCGTTTCGGCGACGCGTTTTAAAACAAAATCAAATTTATACGATGTGTATCAAGCTAACTAAACTAACTAATACCTTGAGTATGATCACGTCCATCGCGTAAATTTTATCAAAAAATAAATATAAATAATATAAAAACGGCAAAATAAAAACATGCGTCGTCGATTCGACGAAGAATGACTTTCTGGGGTTAACGGACGTTCGATAGTAATGCATCCAAATTCTAAAACCAAACATAGTTAAAAAAAACAAATTGAAAAACTATGTTGTATTAAAAGTGCATGTAAATGGAACATTAAATATTTAAAATATTGGATACAAAAATTGCGAGATTACGGACGTGATTTATGAAAATGGACGCAGCAGACTTCCAGCTGTCAATAATTTAAATTAACTGCCAGTTATTAATGCCCGGTGTGGGCGGGGAGGTAAACGAGGTATATTATGTCGAAGTTGTTGTAACTGATTTCGCTGCTGGAACTGTTGTTGTTTTTATTGCAAAAGAATCGACGCCGTTTCGTTAGTCGTTGGCAACGCACACAAATTAATAAGCGAAAATCCCTCGTTCGCCGCCAAATGATGGAAAAACTCGTCCGTCCATCCCTCAATCAACCCGTCGCCTCTCGTCTTCCTTCATTCGCCGTGAGCGCAGTAAATTTGTCGCATTAATGCGCTTCCTGTGCAGCGTCAGGATATAAAGGATAATTCACCGAAACACATACTCAGAGGCGGACGGACGGATGGACAGACACATGTACAGGACAACAATCTCGCGACCGCACATAAGCACTCGCACATGGCTATTGATTATCGGGCATTAAAAAATAGTCCTCTGAAAAAAGGATATTAATGATAATTCACACACACTCACACTCACACTCACTCACTTGCACACGCGCACTTACACAAGCTCTTATTTAATTTAGGACATTATTAAGCCGCGCTACGATCGATTGTCTCTTTCGCTCACATACGCGCCTCTCCCTCACTCATCCTCTGTTGTTCGCAAGCAACGACGAGCAATTAATAAGAATTACAAGTAGTCGATATTCTCCATTTGCTTGTTGTTGTAGTTGGTGGCGGTGTAGTGGTGGTGGTGTGGGTTGGCGGTATTGTTGTTGTCGTTAATATTGACCAAGTTAATATAAACATGCAGCACGCACAATTTCACCTCGGTCACCCTCAGCGGCCTTCGACACCAACCTCGACCTCAGGATCAACCTGCAGCCGACTCACGCCACTCGCAGCCACGCCCACAGCCGCCCACCGTTCACTGTCGCTAATGACTTAATAAATAAGCAGGCGTTCTCCCTGCTGAGGTTGCCGACGCTGCACAGGTTGGCAACGCCGTCCGGCTGGCAACGCCAATGATTCAATAAAAATCCACAAATTCCTTTAATCCTTACGATTCATTAAATCGCTCGTCCACCCCTACCTCGATCCGCTTCCTTTGCTCCATCTGTAGGGTGGTGGTCGGATGATGGCATCGAGGTGGAAGTGGGCGTGGCCAGTCCTGTTGGCCCCAGTCTCTCGGTCGGTTCGTAATAAACTCTCGACGTTTACACCGTCAATTAAATCCACTTAAAAATGCGCTCGCAGCCATATTTGCTCCGGCCATCGCTGATGATATTGTTCTTGTTGTTGGTGATGTAATTCTTGTAGTTGCTTTTGTTGTTGTTGTTGTTGTTGTTGTTATTGCTGTTGTTCGTGACTTCGAATGTCCTTGTTATACCGTCCCTCGTATTGCGCTAGTTTATTAACGAAAATTACCACTAAAGCTCGAAAACCCGATCACGAGATGGACCAGGACGTGGTGTTCTTGTTGTAATTGCTATTGTTGTTAATGCTGATGATGTTGTTGTTGTTTCTGTTGTAAATTTTATTGTTGCTGTTGTTGCTTCTGAATTGCTTCCCTTGCAATTTGCGGCCTAGTAGCAGGACGTTTTTGTCACGCACTCCCTATGAGACGGAGACAATGGAAATGTCGGTGTGTGTGTGGGAGACAAAGAGAAGGAGATATCGTCCTGTGAAAAATTAAACCGCACCTTAAACGTGTTGTCGATGATGAGGTTGCTGTTAATCCGCACTTCGCACCGCACCAACATTTAATCAACCTTCGACGATCGGCTTTCTGGAGAACTTGAAACTCAATCGATCACTGATTTCAACGCCGTCAAAGGATTCACAGGACTACACTGATGTATGACGAAAAATTCAGAAAGGATTAAATGGTTGGAAGGGATTTAATAGTAGTTATGGATTTATATTTCGAATCACCGAAGAGTGGTTGAGACAAGACATATAGCGAATTTTTTCCAATACTGAATCCAATCACAGGGATTTGAGATTATGGATATTTTTATTTGAGTAGATTAAAATCGTCATCAGTTGATATGTGAATTTCCACGTCTGTACTTTGATTTTGATTTCTCTTCATTTACTTCTTATATTCCGTTCGGCTCAGTTTTAAAAATATTCCCAAGCACTATCCAGACACTTCTTCAAGTTTTTCGATCTTCAAAGATCATCCAGATTATAAAAATATGACCTCAAGCTTCATTTGGTACTCTGAAATCCTGAGAAACTATTTCGATCCCATCTCAAAGATTGTTAGCGACCCATCCCAGAACCGAATGACACCCATCGCTGGGAACCAGCGTGACCGCGGACACTCTTAATTACGCTGATCCGCCCCGACTTCATTAACCGGGACCGTGTTGTCGATGTGTAAATTGTCGGTAGAAACAATGGATTCAGTGGCGGAGAAAAATACAAAAACAACAACGAAACATAACAACAACAGCAAAGAACAATAAACAACGCGGACATGCGAATTACAAAAATATGACGACAAACCGATACATGGTGAAAATGTTAAAATAAACAACAATAATAACAACAATACCAATGGCGACAGCAAGAGGAATGATGATAACAACACCAACGATGACAACAATATGAAAACCAAGAACAACAACAATGATGACGATGACGACGACGGTTGCAGCAACAAGGACAATAACAAGAACAAGAAGAATAAAAACAACGGTAGCAACCGGTTGAAACCAAAAATCAGCAGCCGACTGCGGCCGAAAAACGAACGATCTACAATTCATGAAGCTACAACAACAATAACACAATAATAAAAACAACAACAACGATTAAACCACCAACAAACCAACCAAGACCAACAACAGGAACAAGAAGAACAACATGAAAAACGGAAAAAATCGCGAATTACATGCGAACCGGGGGCCGTATGGGTTACAACAACAACAACAAGAACAACCAGAGTAAAACCAACAATAACAAGGACTACAACGGCAACACTTTTGGGGTTGCGCCGAACCGCAAAAGTTGTTGCTTCATCATCATCGCCATCGCCGTCTCCATCGACGTCATCATCAGCGGTGGAGGCGGGCGACCAGGGCGCATACATCTGGCCAATGCAGGACAGACGGACGGACAGAAGGACGGACGCATAAAGAATGCGCCGTTGGGCCGGAAGCGCGTTGGCCAGTTGCAGGGTTTCCGCTCCTTTGGTTTCGGCCGCGAACAAAAGTCAACAAAGTTGTGAAAAATCGGGAAATCGGCCCTGGACAGGAACAACAATGAAAGCAACAACAACAATAACAAGAACATCATCAAGGACAACTCACAGCAACAGCATCATCGACACCACACCAACAACAGCAACAACAACAACACCAATAACAACAACAAAACCAACAACGAAAGAAATAAGTATAAAAAATCAATATCCTGCAATGAATGACGGACGGCTCACGCACACACACATACGCGTAGGTATCTGACCAGGATGCAGGATGCTGCTGCTGCTCTGCAGTTGAATAATTGCAAGCAGCAACAACAACCAACAAACTGGGCAGTGGGCAAAAAATGGAGTCGCTTTTTTCACCATTGTCTCGGGCATCCTTCGTCCTTCTGTCCGTCGGCAGGATGCATTCCGGATGTTTGCCGGTTGTTGGTGATTTTTCTTCTGTCGCCTCGATTTTTCGGTCGTTTTCGCGGCAAATAAAATGCAAACAACTCCACGCCGAAGGACCTTGATCCTGTGGCGGAGGAGAAAAAATCAGAATTCATCTGTTTTGTTTTATTGTCTTGGTTTTGTTTTGCATCCATCGACTGCACTTCGAGGATGCAGGATCCAAGGATGATGGTTGGAGGATTCAGGGATGAGAGTTGGAGATTTCAAGGATGAAGGGTGAAGAGTGGGTCGCAGGATTCGAGGTCGCGGATGCGTCACGAGCTGCGAACGAGCCTGATAAAGTGAGCGCCTTCGTCCTTTTTTAGGTCCTTTAGTGTCATGTCCGATGGTGCCCTTGTTATTGTTGTTATAACTGTTATCGTTTGCTGATTGTTATTTGAGTGGTTGGAGTTTTTGTTGTTGGAGTTACTTTTTCACTCTGTTGTCGCATTTTCGGTTGAAATTCTGTGGCCACGAACATAAGTACAATTTTTATTCTTTTTTGTTCTCGATGAAACATCAAATATAAATAAAAGAAAACAAATGTTTGAATCACATGGAGGAGGGGCCTTGGCATATTTTTGTTGTGTTGTCGTTGGCCAAGTTTTTGTTCTTGTTGTTTATGTTGATACCACATTGTGGTTGGTTCATTCAATTTACCGTCGACAGACGCCGATTGTGCTGATGATAAAAGGACATCGTTAACCAATCTTGTTCTATTTGCATCGACATTTGTCAATATTCAAAGGACAGTTTTTTATTTCAATAATTTTACTATTTAATTTTTCATTGAATTACAAATTATGATATTTTAGAATTTTTATTTTTAATATTAATTTATTATTATTCAAAAAAACTATTAAACAAAATATGCGTGCAACAGAGCCCATATGATATATGTATGATTTAAGACAGATATTTAACATTTAACGTTTTTTTTTTGAACAACAAGAAAGTATATTCGAAAGTTTATAACAGTGGCGGCTTCTTTTCCTTTATTCCATTCCTTGCCTTCCTTTCATCTACAGACTGCTTATGTGATCTCTTTCTCCAGTACGTCTATTGGTCCATCCTCCTTCTGATCTTTCTGCTATCTCCCTATCTCTCGTTCTCTCTCTCTCTCTCTCTTACCTACGTCATCCACTGCATCCCACCTTCTTTCTACTTCGTATACTTCAATCCGTCGCCCTTCGTATACCTTCTATCCTCCTTTTTTAAGCCCCTTCCTTTGGCCTTTTGTTTCGAATCTCACAATTTTTTATGCATAAAAATTATTTTATAAATGCACATATAGCGCCGCTTTATACGCTTTAACTCAACGAGCATGAACACAAGAAATTAATAATATTTTATTGAAAATGTATTTATGAAATTTATGAATTAAACAGCTCATTACCAAAAAAATCCTTAAAGTAAATCATGAATAATATTTCCAATCAGTAGATATTTGCATCATCTCAAATTTACAAAACGTATGATTCGAGAACTTTGAACACCTTTGACAGAAGAAGAAGCATACAACGATCCACGAGTATCGATCGATCAATCGAAACTTTTGAAATTATGGAAAGTTCAGAAAAACTTATCCTTCTTGATTCTGAAAAGTATTCGAGAAAGCTCCATTAGAATCAACTACAACCTGTTACAGAGGAAGAGAGTCCCAGATGGATGCATTTTGAAGAAACTTTCGATTGGCAAATTGAGTTAGAGTGAGTGAGAGTGATAGAGCTGGAGACTGGAAGACAAGAAGGGGGAAAGAATCGATCAATCGAGAGCAGTTCGACCTCTCTCACCAGACGAAATATCAATTACAACTTACGGACAACCGATGTTGGTCCGAACTCACAACTTACGGACCACAAGACGTGGTTGCGTTCGGGGTTTCTCCATCTACCCCCAGGTCCCTTCCTCCGGCTGCCGACTCGAAAACCAGAACCAGGTTCAGGATACGCACTAACCAGGTCCATTGGCAAAACGAAACGACGCCGACAAACATCGTCGGCGAACCCCAAAAAATTCACCGAAAACTGCAGATTTGAATCGTCTCTGAGGCCGAACCTCGGACGAGCTCTGATTGAAGGTGCGAGTCGAGGCCAGGCTGGTCAGCTGCATAACTGAATGGACAGGATTTCGGGCAACAACAATCAGAGCAATAACAACAACTACGACATAAACCACAAGAAAGCACAAAGAGAGAGAGAGCGAATTCAATCCAGAGATATTGAGAGAGCGAATGACGGAGAGCGCCACGAATGCACTGCTGGTGCTCCACTCTCATGAGAGCGCGATGGGATTCGCAGCCTGGGTGACCTGGGAGGCGGGGGTCGGCCACGGGGGACGTGGGGCTGGAGCCGTGTAAGGGTTAAAAGCCGAGCGAGTGCGAATCCCCCGAGAGCGGCGCGCAGGAGCGAAAGAGAGCGAGCAACAAGCGGCCGTCGTCGCTGCGCATCAGTGTGTGTGTGCGTGCAAGTGTGGAAATCGAATGTGAGTGGATAAGGGCGTGTGTGTGTGTGGATGGGATGGATGGGATGGTAGAGGAGTGAGTGGTGGCCCTAATTAAAACGGATGCGGATGTGGCTCACACACACACGCACATACACATTCATGCTCGTTGCCTTTGCAGACGCCACACACATGCAACCGTCTCTCTCGCTCTCTTGCTCTCACTCTCTCTCACGCTCGTTTGCCCGTTGCTCTCGCTGCTCTGTGGATGTGGCTGTGGTTGTTGTTGTGGCTGTTGTTATTGTTGGCTGCTCCAGCGATGTTCCTGATGCTGGCGCACCAACAACAACAAGACGCCAACAGCAGAAGCGGGAGCAGAAGCCAACGGCAGCGGCGCCACGCACACAGAAATAAAATCAACCGAAAATTCGAAATTCCTCACTCATCATCGACAGTCGCGGGCGCCGCACGACGACCGACCGACCGAGCGAACGACCAAAGACCGTCGAACCACCGACAGCCCATCGTTTTCCCGAGCGGCAGAGGTATCCTCGCAAGACGAGCCGCCGTCTACGCCGACCGAAAAGACGCCGGCGCCACCGACGACGACGACGCCGAGCCGGAGAAGCCACCGAGTGCGGCCACGCGTCGGCGGTCGTCTGCGCCTCCGAATCGAACACAAGTCGCGGTTAACGTGATGCCAGCCGAGGTCGGGCGTTCAGAGATCAGCACGCGTCAGTAAAAAGGCAAAAAGTGACCAATTCCAGGCGGAGAGTGAAAGTGAAGTGTGAAAGAAAATCTCAGAAGTTTCAGAAATAAATTTATTATAAATTTATAAAAATTTATAAATTTATAAATCAATAAACGAAACAAAACTTTTAAGAGGATTTAACAAAGGAAATCAAGTTGTTCAATCAAGAAACAGGAGATTCCGTTTTTCATCGGTGGACCCGTGGAATAGTCCAGGATTCACCACGAGATCTTTAAGTGAATCTGCTATAGTGAGTGTCAAAAGTGATTTTAGAAAAAAATGCCATAAGTGAACAGTGCAACTAAAAGACAAGAAAATGTTTTTTATTGTCGACATTCTTCAAATAGAAGTTGCTTCTACTGAAAAATCATGCTTAATTGTTTTCGAAAAATCATGCTTAAAAATATTATAATTATATTATTTTTGAAAAAAAAATTGGTTAAACATTTCTCATTTATTGATATTTGTATCTACTCTAAAATAGTGCTACGAAGTTTCCATAAACTATTTGTTTAAAATTAATTTAAAGAGTATTTTAAACAACCATTAGTTGATATTTGCATCATGAAAAGCTCTTGAAATTATTTTATTTATTTCGCCTCTTCAAAACCGAAATCTTATCTTGTTTGAAGTTCGTGGATTTCGATGCAAATTCGGGAGGAATGCAATTTTTTTTTTAAATCTCTCTGGCAGGTCTTGTTATCTCTCCCTCTGTCTGTCTGTCCGTCCGCCTGTGTCTAATGCCAGAAATGTCGATCGAATTATGTTTACAATTATTAAAGATAATTCCCGGAGCGAAACATCTGTTGCCATAAAAGCGATTTAATTCTGCTCCGATCGTTTCGAAGAGCGTAAAAAACACATTATTGCAATTTTAGAAATATTTTCATATGCATGTTTTTGTTTTCCATACACATTTTTGATTTTTTTGTATTTACAAATTAAAGTCAAAATCAAAAAGCAAAAAAGGTGTTTGTTTACATCAAGGACACCATTTGAGGGAACAACAAACACGATGAGACGACCTACCACACGAAGGCCCAGATACGGAGACAAGACTCACCCACACATGGATGCTCTGTCGATCGTGAGGATCCTCGGAGACCAACGACAGCAACAACAACAAACAACTTCGTAGCATGTTTTCGTTGATTTTATTATGTAAACAACAACAAACGGCAATAACAAGATCTTCCAACAACACGAACACGAAGTAGATCTGCGCGAATGGGCATCGTGTATATGATGAATTGCACTACACAACAAACATCAACAGTAACACAAGCAATAACAATAGCAACAACAATAACAACTTAATTGCGTCCCATAAAACGAATCAAAGTCGAAGGCGCCCGTGCCGCCGATCACGGGCCGCCCTCCGTTGGGTGGTCCCGATCTTGGATCTTCCCCAACCCAACCCCAGCCACGTTCCGGATCCGAAATCGACGACGACGAATTTTTATGGCTCTCGTTCGCACACGTCCAAACAACAGACGGTCGGACTGACGGTCGGACTGACGGTCGGGGAAGACGCGACAAGTGCCACCCAGATGGTTCGATCGTGCCACAGGTCGGTGGTGTGGAGGGAGACGGACACAGTGAGGGCGACGGGGTGATCGTAATACATGATGATGAAGGGGTGGAAAATGCTCATATAGCAATTATATTAATTGAGCGAAATAGATTATTATATATCTCTGTGAGAAATGGTAGTAACATTGGATATGATGGCCTTCCTTGATCCAGATTATTTATATAATAAAAATTAAACGGCTGAACCAATTTTATTAACTTTTACATGATACTTTTTGAAAAACAAGAATCAATATATGGATTTGAATTCAATTTTCGTAAAGTTCAATTCAGACATATAAACAAAAATTATAATTTCATCGAAAATTTAAAAATACGCGACACTAAACATTTTAATCGTATAAAAAAAATGTAAAACATTAATATCAAAATCACAATTAACAAACAAATAGTTGATATCAAATTTTAATCCTTTTAACATTTTTCAAAAAAAAAAAAACCTTGACAAAAATTTGAGTCAATTGAAAATTAAGATTTACGATCTAAACACGACATAGAAAATCCGACGGCTATTATTATAGATCTCATTGTCTCAAGAGAAAGTCTTATCGCAATGAATGTTTAGATTCAGGCTTCAATAGAAGAATTTAGAATTAATTAGTGTAGGTACAGATAATCAAACGAATTTCAATGGGACTGAAAACTCTCAATTAGCAAATCCGTAAAATTAATAAAAGCGAGCAATAACAACATGGATAATATCGAAAACAAACAATAGTATGTAGAGCAACAGAAGTCATATTAGAATCAGCAACAACAACAAAATATTGTTGAAACAAATTTCGGAACCACGTTTGTTCCATGAACACTTCCTTGAACACAATTCGATTCCGATCTAAATGCAATATTGCATTTCCACAAGGAGATAGAGCCAGTAAAAGAGAGGGATAGATATATAGATAGATAGAGAGAGAGCAATTAAAGCAAATTTTCCGGTTACTTGACACGATACATAATTTGCATTTCCGTTGACACACACATGCACCCACACATCCACACCACACGCACTCAAACAAAGGTAGACTGGGACAGGGACTGAGTGAAGAATGTACCGAAAGCCAGGGAGAAGGACAGACAAATAGTCGGAAGGACATAGACAGACAGAGACAGAAGGACAGAGGCAGGAGAACATCAAAACCAACAATCGCAATCTGTCCATAGATTACAACTCATCAGGCCAACCAGTTGGGGAGCCGAGTCGAATCGTCGACGAGGACGAAACGAAGGACGAGACGCAGGACGCCGAGATCACTTGCAGCTCCGAGGCTGCAACCGCAGACACATGCAACGGTGACGACACATCGCAGTCAGCATGCGTAATATTTCCCCCATATCTCACCGACTTCACCTCATCCTCCACCCAACCGACGAGCCTCCAAACGTCCTCGATGGGCCCGTCCAACAAGAGGCTTGGGGGGCGAGCCCCGGACTCGTTGCTGTCATCGAAGCGGAACCGGAACCCCAAGTGCAAATCTTTCAGTTTAACAAATTAAATGACTTCGAGTCAACATTGTTTTGACATTTTTGTCATACACGCCCGAGTGAGAGGGACGCACAGATAGTGGGCGTATGAGTGTGTGTAAGTGTAAGTGGAGGTCTGATGCACAGACACGCACTCACACCAACACCGTGTGCAGAAGTGCAGTTGACAGGCGAAGAAACAGCCCTTGATTGGACGCCCTTCCTTCCGCTCTCTCCCTCTCGCTATCTCATTCTTGGTCACGGCGTGACGACGACACCCCGTGTTTCGTCATGCCTGTCAAATTTTCCCCGGTTGTCAGTTCAATTGACGGCCTCCATCTGCTCCCGGCGGCCCAGGGCTGACCTGTGGCCGTGGTCGGTTGGAGACTTCAAGGTGACAATGTCTCAACTAATTGGCCATCGAGTGGGAAGATCGAGTTGTTTAAGAGCGGACAGCAGATCTTATGGGTCCAGAATCACCACTTAATTTTCCCTCTGGCACCATAATTTTTAAACTCATTCGCTAGAGATTTCTCTGTTACCAACTTAACTACAAATCTTATTCGTCCTGCCCGTTCATCCCATAAATAACTCGTTGGCTACTGGTCGTCCGCAAACTGACTCCGGACGGATCCTGGGCCTAGGGACGTTGGCCACGGGGTCCAGGCAGCACTTCTTTAAAGTTGCGTTTTTCAATTGTCCCGCAATCCAATCAACACGCTCGACCGCAAAAATGTTAATCGCCCACGCCGCACGCACAACGAGACACACCCACTCACTCGAACACACACGCACCCTGATCCAGGGACCGACGATGGGCCGACGGTGCCAACATTTGCAGAGACCGAGACGAGCGCTGGAAGTGCATTTAAACCATGGGCAGTTGCAACACTTAAAAAGTGATTCATCTTTCGGCAACACTGGCAAGGACTGCGTCTCGCCTCCTCGACTGCCTGACGTTCCCGACTCGGTCCAGAGGCTTGCTCGACACACGGCCCGAGAGACAAATTATGCCACTTTAAGCCCTGGAGTGACCCGAAAATATCCCGAAACTTACTTATCGCCCGCAAAGCGAGAGGGAAACGAGGACGCGGGGGAGGGAGGACGATGGTCATGAGTTCCTTTTTCCGGGCGGCCTCCTCGTCCTTTTAAACCATCACCGCCTCCTCCTCCCCCTCTGCCTCACAAGGGGCAACCGGATTGCATTTCCGTTGCCTGCATCGAGGCTGCTGCAACGATTGGCAACGCACGAGGCCGGCCAGCCAGCTATCCATCTGTCCGCTGGTCCTCTGGCTGTCTGTCTGTCCGTCCGTCTGTCCCCAATCTGTCTGTCTTTGTATCAGTCCGTCCACACGCATGCATTCACGTCCTTGCCGACAACGACGTGCGTGGGACGTGGCAGACATCGCAAGGATGCGTTGCATTTCTGCCTACTCCGGGTGTTCGCCGAGGGTCCTGGGGTAAGGGTTGAGGATACTGGTGGCTGGGCCGGTCGTGTCCGGCGGGTGCTGGTGTCAGTGGAGGGCTCGGCCCCGTCCGGCTCGAGCAGCAAACCAAATATTATTGCAACTGACATCGTTCCTGGGAGGCATCATGAGGTTCCGTTCCGTTCGGCTCTGCTCCGGTTGTGGTGGCGGTCGGCCTTTGGCTGATGGCGGTCGGAGGGGTGAGGCCTCGGAGTGTGGAGGACAGACAGTCGTCCCCGGGCCGCCCGAACTCGCCGGGGATCATGTCTCAGCGCGGCGACGTGGTGGCAACGCGCAGACCCTGGGGGGGAACAAGTGACAGGCCAAACCTCGAATTGACCAGAAGTCTAGTTGCTTCTGTCATCCGGTTGTGGGCGAAGTCGAGAGGAAGAGTGAAGGAAGGAGATCGTCCGGGGATCGTGGAGCCCTGGAGTCAAGAGTTCGCGGTAGTCGGGTGACGATGGTTACTGTGAGTTTCGCCGCCTCCTGGTGACGGCCGCTTGGCGGTGGGCAGTGGATGTGTGGGCGTAGTAGGAGGTGACGTTGCGGTGACGGCGTCGTCGTCTCGGCGAGTGCATTAAGCGAACGTGCGTCCGTTCGCACAGTTGGCCAAAAACACGGGTTCACCAAGAAACACTGCAATTAAGCCTCAAGTGCGTCGCAAGAGGCCTCATTCGGCAGCAAGGGCGGAGGCGTGTGATGAAGGCGGGACGGAGGGCGATGAACGAGTGGTTGTGGAGCGGTAAAGAACAGGACGAGAACGGTCAGGAAGAGGACGACGACGATGACTAGGATGAGGATGCAGCTTGACGTTGTGGCTCACGAGGCATGCGAGGCGAGTGAATCGAAATGCGATGGAGTCCGGGGGAGCTTCGTTGACCACACCAGAGGCCTCCTCGTGGTCCGTTGGGAAACCGTTGGGAAGCCAACGGCGAGGGGTTCGGGTGGGTGAATGTGATGCAGTGTCGCCGTTCGGCTTCTGGGCTTCTGCAAATGCGTAAACAATGTCCGGACATGACTACCCAGGAATGATTATCATCTCCGATTGTCCTGTGTCGTCGAGGAGGACGCCGTCTGTTTGTCCGTCTGTCGTCGTTGGCATCTTTAGGAGGTTTTCCGGGGAAACCATAAGTGACTCATCATCCGGATGTGGCCCGATTCGGCCAGACAACGAGTGTCCTGTGCATCCTCTGTGTCCTGTGAGTGCTCTATTCCTCCCGTTTGGTTGCTGGGTCGGAGTGGTTTTTAAAGCCCGACGAATGTGCGCCGGGATCCGGAGATTTAAGAGGATTCCGGCAGATCGCCAATGGAGACCTCAAGTGGCCGGAATGGATGTGGTGGATGAACTTCTCTGAGTCTGATGAATGTTCTCTTCACTCCAAGAACTCTGAGTATGAGGAAGATCTTTCCAAATTATGGTTTTTGGGAACATAATAGCTCTGAAGATAACTTGATCAGTGGATTTCTGGATAATAAATACTGTCTGGAGTAGATCGCGTAAAATTTTTGAATACCTTACTCTCTTTAAGTAATTTCATTAAACCCTGCTTCCTTGTTGATCATCCGTCTTCCTTTTTCAGTCGTCATCCATCTTTCTTTGCTTCCATCAGTCCTCTGTACACTTTTACCCTGCATCACGTCCTCCAAAGGACGCGGTGCCTCCCGACGCTGACTCATTTAAATATCCGTCCGCATCCTTTGTTTCCCACATGTGTGATTTCTTCCTTACCATCGTCGTTGTCCTTTTTGTTTCTCGACCAACCTCGTCGCAAGGACTCCAGTCGATTCACAAGCGCAATTACAACGATCTGCGGCATGCTTCGTCCTCCAGGAGCAGACGACGGAGTAGGAGACGGAATCGAACAAATGACGACCGTGTTTTACACGGATGCCCGTCAACCATCAGACGGCTCTGGACCAGGAGACGTTGACCATCGATTCCCACCCTACCCCGAACCATGATCCACTGTCCACGGCTCGAACCCGACCCAACCCAAACGACCCCAACTCGAGGCGCAAAAAATCCTCCACGCGGGATTGACGTTTTTGCGACCACTTTAACCCCATTCTCGCTGTCTTTCTCTCCCTCCCGCTCGGGCTGTCTCCCTCTTTCACGCGGTGCGGCGCATATGACCGATAAAAATTACTTAAAAATCCCACAGCCGCTGGTTGACTTCTGGCCAGAGATGCCGCCACTCACGTCCACCTCGTCCTTCGTCTCGTTGTTTTTTTTTTTGCTGGGTCTCTAGATTTTTTCGTCCCATTTCAGTTTGGTTTGGTCCTGGTGGTGTCGGTGGCAGCCTTGTCGGCCGCACAACATTCCGCAAGATATTAACTCGCTTTCACCGCCCCTTGAACGCCCCCCTCCGCCTCTTCATCGTTCCCCATCAGGTCAGACGCCGCTGGGTGTCCGTGACTCGTTATTGTTCGACAGCTGGTGGCCAGAAGGAATGGGGCGGGGACGTTGGGCGTGGCGGGTCGCGTTAAGAGCCCGGTTAACGCGGATTTCTTTCCACCGCGGTCGCACCGTTGGCCGTTTGTCGCCAGGATTCGCCGCGCCGAGCTGGTGACGAGAGCCGCCAACGTCCGTGAATACGTGAATCAAAATCCGACAAAGGAAGCGGGACGAAGGATATCGATATCGTGGACGGGTCTGGCTCTTAAATTGTTTCAATTTTCCTCGCTTTGTTGGCGGATTTTTCAGCTGAACGTCACCCCCGGAAACGAACCCATTTGACTGAATTTTTTGTTCCTGGCCCGCTTTGATGTAGTTGAGTTTTAATTGGACTGCGGCCGGAAGAAGGGGGAAGGGACTTGTGGAATTCTGCATGTTGCCGAACCCCCTTCTCAAACCTGGGAATCGGGCAGAGGTCGATTTTGGGTTCAGTGAAAGTAATTAAGAGGGTTCTTGGTGGAATCAGGGTTTCGCCCCTACCGCTCATCGATCGATGGCTGAGTGCTTTGAGACATATTCCTAATCACTTCTATCTCTCTCTCTTCCTCCTCCCAGTTTCCTTCATGTGAGGCGCCCCGCCTGGACGCGATCACATCCCACCTGAGCCGACGTCCGAGAAGCGCGAGAAGCCGTGAAAATTGTCCGCCGCAAACAGGTCACCATCGGCCACCCCAGCTGCAGGATGCACCTCACCGCGACGACCAACCCCAGTGCGAACGGTGTCGCCTCCGCTAACAACAACGCGAACAACTCCTCCTCCGCCAACAGTCACAACAGCCACACCTCGAGCTCCAACAGCACGGGGGCCAATGGATCGACGAATGGCGCCAACAACAACAATAGCAGCAACACGAACAACAACAATGTGAACGAACAAAACACACCGCCCACCGCCGCCCAGCTGCTGAACGAGGCCTACACGAAGATGACCTCGGACATCCTGGCCGAGCGGACCCTGGGCGACTTCCTCACCGAGCACCCGGGCGAGCTGATCCGCACGAGCAGCCCGCTGTTCGTCTGCACGGTGCTGCCGCCCCACTGGCGGTCGAACAAGACGCTGCCGGTGGCCTTCAAGGTCGTCTCGCTGGGCGACATCATGGACGGGACGATGGTGACGGTGCGGGCCGGCAACGACGAGAACTACTGCGCTGAGCTGCGGAACTGCACGGCGGTGATGAAGAATCAGGTGGCCAAGTTCAACGACCTGCGCTTCGTGGGCCGCAGCGGAAGAGGTAGGTCCACACAGCAATATCGTAAATTGTGTAGTCGAAAACCTCGGATATAATTTATCGTCAGGGCACTTCTGGGGCCATTGGTGAATGTGAAGTGATGAAATTAGTATTTCATAAATTTCTTTCATTGAAATTATCCACATTGAATTGAATTCTGATTTTGAAGCAACGATTATTTCTCTGAATTTTTTAAAAAAACAACTTAAGTCGAGATAAGAAAAATTTCAAAGTTCTTTAATTTTTACATAAATAAATTTTATAAGTTTTAATTTTTTTATAAAATACATTTAAATAAATGATTAGAAAAAATCAATATAAGCGACTGATTTTTACTATACCACAATATTTGTACTTATATTTAAATTAAAAATTATTTTTTATTATTCGCCGTCCTTAAAATTTTTAAATTCAGACATAAGTTGTTTTGTCAAAAACCCATAAATTTGAATTAAGAAACTTCTTTTTCTCTTATTATCAGCCCTATTATCTGTCCCTCTTATTATCAGTCCCACGAAAGTAATGCTGATGTCCATATCTCGTTTCAATTAATTTCATTATTGCTTCTACTGCACTTATCGCATCCTGTTGAATCCGCTGGCTCTGATCATTTGACTTGGACACTCTAGCTCTAAACTCTGACTCTGATCCTTTTATTCTGATCCCCCACTTCCTCTTGATCCGGTTGTCCTCGTACGCCAAATATTGCCCACTTGATTAACACGAAGTCGGTGAATGAGAGCAATTTCTGGTTTTACGCCCTCGCCTTAAGCCATGTTTGGAGTTCGAACACCCTCCTTCAACCTCATTCATGGGATTCCATTGGGGTGAATGAATGAGGGAAGGAAAGAAGTAACAACAATCAAAACGAAAAACCCCAAAAATCTGGACAAAAAATCGACACCAAAAACATCTTCGCAACAATTCTCAACAGTAACAACAATTCTCAACAGCAAAAACAATGGTCAACAGCAAGAACAATAGCACTATAACAATAATAACAATTGCTACAACAACATCATTAACAACTACAGCAGTAACAACAACAACAACAATAACAACAACGATAACAATGACCATAATAAAACGCTCGACAAGTGGAAACACTTTGCGAGAAGTGAGCTTTTTAACCGTCAACGACTCACGAATCCACGACTCAAACTCCGATCCTCCAACTCTAACTTCGCACGACCCTCGGTGTCGCCTGCATCCTGCCGAACGCCCGGACCAACTTCGTCGAGAGCCGTTTTTTACGCAGGACGATGTCGTCCAGAACTCCTTCATATCCTTCCGACCGTCCGTCCGTCCGTCCATCCGAACGGTGTTAACAACTTTTTGAAGTGGATGACGATTAGACCAACTCTCTCTTCCACTCTCGTCCCTCTATCCATCCATCCATCCATTTATCCACCCATGCTCCATCGATTCATCCACGTCGAATAATGCAATTTCGGCAACTTTTTCCGCATTGTATTCGCAGAGGGCGCCACAGAACGAAGGCGGGGCCGGGACCAAGTGGAAATTAAAAAGCAAAAGTTTTCGAGCATCAAGCTTCGCAAAGGGCAGATGGACCGTTGGATGGTTGAATCGGAGGATGAAAAAACGAGCGGAGGCACTTGAAACAATTTGTTCCATTGTTGCGACGAGGACAAGGCAAACTTTTTCATTAACAAACGCCGCCGAAGGACCTCTGTCGACGCTGAAGATCGCGAGAACGGGAGTCGGAGAGAAATAGAGAGAGAAAATAGTCAGCCAAACCGCAGGAAGAGGGATTTAGTCGATGTCTCTGGACGGACAGAATATGGACGAGAAGGGCAATGGGATGCTATTCGATGATGGAGGAGTATTTTTGATGGTTCCGAATCAATGTATATATCAGTCGTCAGAAAGACGTTTGAGGATCTCGAAAGAGGCAAAAGTTGTTGCCTTTGGCGTTTGTCATCCGCTCACCAGTGACGTGGATCGAATGAAGGACTCGTGGGTCCAGCGGTGGGTCGGGATCACTCAGGGTGTCAGGGTCTCAACGTGTCACCCGGTCTTGTTTTTTCCATCGCGCCCCATCATGAATCAAAGCAAAGTTCTTCGGCTTGGCACTGTCAAAAATCACAAAACCAGCCGACAGCCTCCATCCCACACATCCTTCCGTCGTCGTCCTACCATCGTCGGGGACCAACGTCGACAAAACGAACACGAATCCTCTGCGGTGGCGCCGCAAAACCGAAGCCTCAATGGAGCCCACAGATTCATCAACACGTATTCATTCGCAACATTGGAACATTTGATTGCGAGCCGGCCGGACGCTGGCTCCATGCCACGCCCCCTCCTATGCCTCCTCCGAGGTCCTGCGATGGCTTTGGTCGGACCTTGAGTGGGTGGCGTCAGGCTCTGCAAATACATTTCGAATTTTCGAAAACCCGCTCGAATTTCCGGATCCTTTTTTTCTTCTCTCGTTGTCGGTTTGGTTTGTTGTCCGTGTCTCGACCCACCTCTCTTTCTATCTCTTTCTGTCTCTCTAACTATGTTTCTCCCTCCCTTTCACACTATTTCTCCCCCACATCTCTCTCTGTCACTCTCTCTGGGATGCAAATAAAGCAATTTTCGCGCATCCCTCTGTTGTTTATTTGCTTGGCAGGCTGTTATTTGCTGCATAGTTTTAGGCGAGGCCACCCGGGCGTCACTCGTAGCCGGCACCAGCACCAGCTGAACATTTATCGCGTTTCGCCGCAACATTTTTGCACGCTCCAGGATGAGTCAAACATTGAAGGCGATGGTCCACGGGCCACGAGGATCGCCGGATCCGAAACACATTCCTTTGTTTGCTGCAGATTCTTTTTGTTCTCTCGCTCTCTAAACCCCCCCCCCCCCCTATCTCTCTCGCCTCCCTTTCTTTGGTCCATTCATCCGGCATGACGGATGCGCGAATCCTTTGACGCATGACTCCGACTCCATTCCGGCTCCGGCGGATCCTTGATATGGTTTCGCACCGGGAGTAAATTACAATCGGACTCTTTGTGCCAGGGACAACAACGGTTTCTCGGACACAGCTCTTAGAGGTTGTTGTGGATGGGAGCGGGAAAAATCATTAGGTATTGAGAGAGATGGGAAAATGTTCATGCTCAGCACACTTTTTATCGAGACTCCCGTCTCTCGGTTTTGTTTATTCGGTTTCGATCGCTCGTCACCCCTGCCCTGCCCTGACCCGTCGTCGTCCTCGTCGACATCGTCCGCCCCGGATGATGTGCGTGAGGAGTCGCCGTGTGAAGTTCATTAAAATGGAAACACATTTAATAAGCGGAAGTCGGCTCATTTCCTTCCAGAGTCGAGTCCTGGCCAACGGGCTCGAGGTGGTTAAGGGGCGGGTGAGGGTCGATAGGTTGCCATAGTGCGTATGTTGTTATTTCAGAAATGTCACGTATGCGTGGTGCACGTCGTCGTCCTGCCATGCCTTGCGTTGTCATGCGTCGCCTTACGTCAGAGTGCGTTACGCCAGAGCCGGCGGTGGGGCTGGGGGGATCATGCGATGGGGACGACACCGTGGCCGTCGCGATTGGTAATTAGAAATATCGATTTTCGGCCGGTGCTTTAATTAACAAGGTGCCTGCGGACGATGTCGGAGGTCGTCGGAGGCCACAAGGTGTGAGCAAGTGGTGCGAAGGAGTTAGAGAGAGCGTTTGAAAGTGATCGAGAGAGGAAGCAAGAGAGTTGAAAGTTGCAACGTGAGGGGAAACAAAGAACGACCATTGAAAACTTTGAAGAAACTCCATTGTATTAAATCGTGGAGTTGGAGAAAACAACTTAAGACAATTGTTACCCAAGTGATGCACGACTCCTTTTTCTCAAAAGACTCAAAGACTTTCTTCTTCTTTGTTGATCTTCCTTTTTGTTGCTCATCTCCTCCTCCCCGCTGTCTTCCTTGAGTTGTCTTCCTTCAGAAGGAAGGCAGCGTCCTAACGTGTCGTTGCCGCAAGACCGTGGAACTCGCGACAAAGCGATGCGCAAATATTTGCCGAGAAGCGTTGGAAAGGGGGGAGACATCAGGAGAAGTCTGCGGCAACGGAAAAGCGTAGGCGTGCCAAAAGTTGGGGGCGTAGTTGACGTCGAGATGTGTGGAAAAAGACGAGAGCAACGTGTGGCAATGATTTACGCCCTGTTTGTCGAGTTAAGTGGATAATGAAAGCGTTAATGGAAGACGTTGGCAACACTTGTAGGCCAACAAAGGGCATCGAGGTGGCATGAGAAGGGGAGAGATGAAGTTGAAGGAAGAAATTTGGATAAGAAGAGATGAGAGAAGAAACTGAAGTCGCCAAAGGAGTCGCAAACGGAGTCTTAATTAAATCGTTTCTGTCACTTTTTACTCGGGGATTTTTTTACTCAAGTTAACAAAAGGAATCCTTGGAGACGACCCAAGGATCAGACAACCCCAGGATCTTACTAAATGCTAATAATGCGAGTGGGAATGGGAGGACAGAAGGATAAACTGGCAGACGGACAGATAGAGGGACGTGCAAAAGTACCAGGGACGGACATCGCGGGAAAAAATCGACTTCCAAAGAAACCGAGAAGTTGATCCTCATAAATCTTGTTTAAAGAACTCCGGCGAAAGCCACACCAAGAATAACAACAATAAGATCCCGAAGTTTGGGGCGAAAGTGTGAGCAGATGATTGGCGGCCAGGCGACTGCGGGGGGTTTTGTAAAAAATAACCCGGAACCAAACAAACGGAAGCGCATAATAAGTCCTGACACGACATTTGGGAATTTTTCCCTCGCCTCCACCTTCACTCGATAGACTCCTCCTGTTGCGCGCCGCCTGTAAACGGCAGCTTATTATGTTATCCTGGGGAAACAACTTCACTCCCCCCTCCAACCAGTCCCAGATTCTCCACCCTTCGTCCTCATCGCGGCCTGAAAAGGACTCGCTTGTGCTTTTCTTTCTTCGGGTTTCTTTCGTTCGTTCTTTTGTTTCGCTTCAGTCCGTGTTCTCGCCTTCGTCCTGCGGGACGGGGTGCGTGGTGGGTGGGTGGCATGTCGAGTCCTGGCGAGAGTCCTTTTGTGCTGCCGTTGGGTGTCGGTGAAGTTTTGTTGTTGCTGTTATTATTGTTGGTGTTACGTTGTTGTTAACCGTAAAAGCGGGCAACCGAAGAAACCTTTGAGGCTAAACACAAACAACCAGTGTTTGAGGAGCAGTTGGTAGATGATTAGAGGTGCCCCAAATTGAGTGGGGGCGTGGTTAATATAAGATGGAGGGGTCGAAAGAAATTCGTGGCATTTCATGAGCTCCCTAATGGACGAGGAATCAATGGAGTGCTTGAGGGTTTTCTGGATTTCCCTCATTGATCATTGCTTGGGTTCTTGGATCTATTTGAAATAAATTCACTAAATATTAAATCCTTGATGAAAATGATATATATTTTATATTAGAAACATATCCTTTCTTATCTTCGCTCTCCTCGATTTGTCTATGAGAACCTCCAGAACAACTTCCAGTTTCGACTTCAAACTCCGCCCTCCGAGGGAAAACATTTCGAAGTTTTACATAAATAAATCGACGGACAGGACATGTCGATGTTATATACATTGATGTGATGCCATGCAATATGACTGCCAGCGGCGTTCGCGCTCGTAAGTGATTTATTCTGTTGCATAGTTTGGGGCGGTCGGCAGGGTCGGACCAGAGAAGTCGTGACACGCGACAGGACGAGGTTCTGCGAAACATTCGTCAATTAAAAGAGCCAGTAGAAGAGCGCGCGATCCTGATGGATGTTTTTCAATATTTTATATCATTGTGTGCGAGAGAGATCTATGATGGTTGTTATGTATGCGTGTGAGTTTGTGATTATTCATATAGGGATGTTGGTTCAATGCCTTCGTGCAAATTGAAGAGTTCGATTCATGGACGACTGAGTGTCAACATTCGGAATGGGAAACGATTGCACGAACTCTTCCGTCACTTGCCTCCTCCAACGTCCTCCACTTCTTGTCGCCCCCGTTTGCATGTCGAGCCCATGTTTAGTCCTTCGCACCATCTTCGACACTCAATTTCGGACCGAATTCCGTTGCGTTTTGATTTGCAATCCTCGTTTTTACTGCGTGCGAATCGCCGATTGACACGTCGTTGGTTGACTATTCATTGTCGTTAGTTGTTAACGTTGTCCTTGTCGTTAATGCAGTCGTTGTCATTAACGCAGCCGTTCTCATTATTGTTGTCGTTGCCGTCATCGACAAACAAGGCAACGATTAACGGTTCTTCGCTATTATGACCAGAAGTCACAGCAGGCCAAACAGAAGTACAAACGGGATGTTGGAGGAGTTTGAATTCAGAAGAGTCCAAATTAGGTGTCTTCCACTCAATCAAGTCATCAATGGCGTTTGCCTGAATATATTTCACTTTTCTAAAAGGAATTCCAAAGATCCTTCCAGTCGATAATAAGGGGGTTTTGGGAATTAGCGAAGGAGGAATAATTTTAGGCCTAAGAAAGATTGTCAGAACAAAGAGAAGGACCTAAAGAAATGCGATTAAAATCAAATCCAAAACAAATCCATCTCATCCACAATCCCTCGTCGTCCCCGTTCACTCTCTCGAATCGGCCTCCCGTCCATCGATGCCACACCTTCTGGAGTCGTTCACCTCCGCTCCACACCCCTCTCTATCACGGTGTCACTTCGAATCCCCGGGATTTGTCATCGTCAAATCACGTGCTGACACGCAAACAACTCCATCGATTCCGCATGATTTTGTTTGCGTGAAGATTTGACAGCCGATTGCCTTGAGTAGGCACCACCCCCGACCACTCCCACCGCCCCCCGGGCGAAGTGACATAAATCACTCAAACGTTACACGCCGTTCATTGAGCCGACGAGGGCGTATGTGTATTGATTGTTGTTGTTGCTATTCTTGATGTTGTTGGTGTCTCGGTGTTGCTGACATTTTTCATTGAAGCATCGCTCGTGTTCCGGTGCCTGCTATGATTCGGTTAGTAAGTGAGTGTGGCGTGCTCTGGTGTATTTGGGGCCTCCTATGTGGTGGGCGCGATTGGGGTTCGCAAGACTCTTCGATCGTCGGAGGCGAAGAACAATTTTACGGCACTTGAAGAGTTTGCGGTTTGCTTATTGAAGGATTTGGGCGCACCCGATATGCAAATTTGTCTCTGTCTCCGTCTCGCCGCCGCAGTCGCCCTCGCTGTCTGTCCTGGCCAGGATGTGATGGTTGTGCGTGTGTGTTTGTAGGGATTATTTGCAATTAAATGAAATTTGCTCAGGGCAAATATTTAGTTGTTGTCAGGCGTCTGTCGTCGCCTTTTTTCTCCCTCTCTTTTCATCTTCTCCTCATTTTCACCTTCTCCTTGAACGGGTTCGATATCCTTGAAAATTTCCTTGGGCCATCATCTTCGATTATGATTAATATTTGTCCTGATCCTGCAGGCTTCCTTCCTAAGAATTTATTTGTTTGTGTAGGTGTGCCTGTGTGTGTATGAGTACGTGTGATTGTGTTTGTATTTGTTCGTCTACGTGCGGCCATTAAATGTCAAACCGATGCCGCAAAGTGGATTTTGTTTAAGTTAATTTGATTTGCTTTTCGTATCGGTTTCTGCTGGTCCTTCCTTCCATCCTTCGACCAACAACAAACCCAATGAAGCGAGTTCGAAACGAATGAGACACGAAACGAATCCGATCATTGGAAAATATGTTCACCTTAAATGGATCGATTCATCCTTCGATCGATTCTCCTTTCTTCATTGTCTCTGTTATCTGAGGTTTAATTTTGTTACAGCTCCTCATTCACTGTGTCTTTCTCTCACTTTCCTCTAACCACTGTCTTCTGCTCTGCTCATTTCCAGGGAAAAGCTTCACCCTGACAATCACGGTCTCGACCAATCCGCCCCACATAGCGACCTATAACAAGGCGATAAAAGTCACCGTCGACGGACCCCGGGAGCCGCGCTCCAAGACCAGTAAGTATCCAATGCTCGCCATCTCACTCGAACACATACACACACACATCGACACATAATGCACATAAAGACACACACACATCAGACACATTCACAACTCGCATACATAGACACATACAGCACATTCACCACATCTCCAAACAAAAGATTTAATTTACTTTCCCTCCTTGTTGTCGCTTCATCCCTCAAGTCCTCATCCTGGTCCTCGTCCTAGTCGTCGCCCTGGTCCTCGTCCCGTCCAGCAGAACTACGATAAAAAGGATACTTTATACCGTTTCCCCCTCCCCTCGAAGGGCCATCCATTATTAAGAATATTCATTAGAAGATAGTGCAGCATCGGATCGGAAGGATCGGCATCGGGTTTGGGAGGAGAAACAGAAGCTGGAGGAGAATCCTTGCTTAATATTTATAAGCATGCAAATATTTTACTTTGCATATGCTTAGCACATGGACAGCTCTCGTATTTCCTCTCTCTTTCTCTCCTTAAACATATCTATCTATCTATCTATATCGCTCTGTCTGCTCGTTCCTTGGTGGTCTTCGGCTGCTCGGGAAAACATCCTTGAACCGGGATGCAGGAGGCAGGACACACAGGACGAGCTGCAACAATTCAATCCACAAATGATTTATCTCGGTTGAAATGCTTAAAGTCAAGCGAAGGCCGACGAGAATGAGGACGATAAAGAATACGAGGACCAGAAGAGGACGAATGCAGAACGAGTGGGGTGAAGAACGGGAAACGTGGGGCGAATATGAGGTTGAGTTCGCAGACGAAAGGATATTATTTCCTAATGCACAAAAGACAAAACAAAAGGAGTAAGAGAAAAGGAAACATTAAGAAAGAGTAATAAAGAGTAGGAGAGAGTAAGAAAAAGTAGGAGAGAGTAAGAAAGAGTAGAAGAGAGCAAGAAATAGTGTGATAGAGAGAAAGGAAACCAGAACGAGAGAATGAGAAGACCACTGTCTGAAGAAGCTTCGACAGACTTGTGCAAATATTTAATTAAAACACATGGTGCGAGTGGATTTAACTAGAGCGAGGGAGAGAATGGGAAGACTAAGAGAGAGGAAGGAAGGATTCGAATAATAAATTGTGGAAGACGATCGGCAACAACACAACATATGGACACAAATACCTTTAGTTGCAGTTGGGCTCCTTCGAATCCTGAACATAGGGAGAGATTGAGAATATTTAATATATATATTTATTTAATTTTATATTGGAAAATATTTCGACAATACCTCTCCACATCATTTCCCTCCCCCACCTCCTCCCAGACATATTGAAATCTTAGATAAGAACAGAAATTTCAACTCATTACTCAGTGTTATCGCTTTTAGGGCAGCAACAACAATTCCACTTCGCTTTCGGCCAACGACCGTTCCACTTCTCGGCGGACCCGCTCTCCGGCTTCCGCATGCCACCGATCGGCAACTGTCAAAGTGAGTACCACCCAGTCGATCGAGTACCTCGGCTGACGGTTCGATGCCATTTTTTTGTTTCTTTCGATTCTCTTTTTGTTTGGAGGGAGTTTTGGTTCAGGTGAAAAATTTATCGGTTTTGGTGGGTGACATTTTTGCAAAAAATATATGTCGGTTGGATTTGCCACAATGCCAATAACATCATCAACAACAATAAGAACAACAACAAGAATAACAAGAACAATAACAACAACACCAATGATGGCAACAAAGTCAATGAAAATAAAAAGTTATTCATATTTCAGGCCACATAAACAACAAAGGGCCACAGTAACAACAATAAATAAATCAACAACAACAACAACAACATGCATTTTTTTGCCGTTTCGAAAACCATTCGAATGTGGTAAATTTATTGGTCAACCGGTCGCCAGTAACAATAATAACAATAGTACCAAAATCACTTCTACAACAACAACAATAAATTGCAAACAAACCGAGAACAGAAAAAAGTATGAAGTTGTTATATGTTGTTGTTGTTGCATTTAATCATTTGGCCACTTTATTTGACCAGCGTTTATGGGCGGCCCACGGCGTCCGCATTAGTGATCGCAACTATCTGTCCGTCTATTTGTCCGTCTATCCGTCCGTCCGTCTGTCCGGCAGTCCATTTGTCCGCCGGTTGTCTGTCTGCCTGTGTAAGTTTGTCGCAATCACGACGAGTGAAAAAAATCGCCCTTCGGCTAGTTGTTGTAGTTGTTTCATATGTGTGCATTTTTAATTTGGCATGTGTTTGTTGGAATATTTAATGTTTGCCATAGTTGTTATTATAGTTTTTGTTTGTGTTGTTGTTATTGCCGGGTTTATTAATGATTCCTAAAATTGAATTATTGCTCTTACGAAACTTTAAATTGTTGACAACAAAAAAACACATAATGTTTAACACAAAAAAAACCAACGTAAATATTTCGGAAAAAAAATCCGAATGAAAATTGATTGCGAATGAATTGAAATGCAAATTAATTGCGTTCGCCATTTTGTCATACGCCATTTTGTCGCCGTATCTTCTCACTTAATATGTACACTTTTTTATTCTGTTTATGTTATTAATAATTCTTTTACATTTTCATAATTTATTTAATATTTCGACAACATTTTAATTTTTAATGCAATTTTTTCATGCCTTAATTGTCTGAGTTTTTGTTTTTAATTGTTCAGATTATTTTTTTTTATGATATTTTTTTACTATAAAAAAGTAAATTAATATTTAAAATTTGATTTATGCTTAGGGAAACATCCTGTTTTTGATTTTAAATATAATTTTATATTTTTTATATATATTTGGATTCCTAAAGTTTCTTTACGTTTTCGGATCTTTTTTTAAAATTTGAAATTATATTTAAATGCGTACTTGACGCTGGATGTCAGGTTATGGAGGATTTCTCTGTGTTTAAAGTTATAAAATTATTGTATTTGTTAAAAAAAATTATTTACAAATTTTTAAAGTATACTATGTTAATCAGTCAGGAATATCCTGTGAAAATTTCGAAAAAAATTTTATTTTTTTGAAATGCATTTTTTTATACCTAATTATTTTTTAAAAATTCAAATTCAAAATTGATTTATTTTTCATTTACATTTCAATAGTTGTTTAAATATTTCAATCATTTATACACTATTTGTTTTATTCATATTTTTGTTACCAAACATTTTTTAAAATATCGTGAAAATTTTAAAATTTTGGTTTGCTTTTGAATTTTTTCCAATTTTTATTCAATTTTTCGATTTCAAACATTTAAATTTTTGATAACAATTTTTATACATTTTAATTTGTCTATTATTTATTTATTTTACAAATACAAATTATTGGCCTTTACACCCCACGAGGGGCTTTGACCGAGCTACTCCCAATCAATGATGTTGTGCGTTTGTAATGTTTTTACACCAATGAAAGTGACCGAATCTGAACGGTTGGGTTGAGAGCTGTTTCATGGCAAATAATACTCTCGGAAGTTTGCCATTGCTCACCGAGAGGAGTAGGCCGTAAATGAAAAATTGATGTTGGCGGAGACGGGATCGAACCGAGACTCGAACCGCGGAGCTAAGCACTTATCCACCGAGCCACGGCCCCCTCCATTTATTATTTTGTTGTATAAAACTAATTTATAATATTTGTCATTTTGATATTTTATCAAATAATAAGAAATTCGATTCGATTATCTGTAAGAAGTAAAAAATATTATAACATATTCAACTAAAAATTAAATTACACCCAGGCACACGAATTAATTTTCGGACACACTAACAGAAAGAGAGTGAGAGAGAAAGGTAATGTAGGAGAGAGTGTCTGCATATGCGAAAATGTAGAAAATTGTTGTATTGAAAATTTACGACCGCGACCAGCAGCTGCTGCTGCCCTGGTCGTCGACGCTGTCGCCGCCGCTCCGGCTGCAGGCGTGTTTTTATCGATACAGATTTAGAAAATTTACAACTGTCTCTCGCCCTCTCTCGCTCGCACTCTCGGCCACACACACGGACGCCCTGCCCCCACCTGGGTGTCCACCAGTGACCGTCCGTCCACGAGCCTCCGAGTGCTTTTATGAATTTCAATAAAATGCGCTGGGCGTATCGCTGTGGAAAGCGGCCGACAAAGCCACTCACACACTAATACATACTCACGCATACATGCCCACGCACGGACCGGGCATATGGGCCGCTAATTACGGCAACATGGCGGCGCGTGTAAATGAACGAGGCCATTATGCGGGCTGGCTACTGATTGAGTCCCCGCCCACAGCACCAGTCCCCCCCTCTCCACGCTCCACGCTCCTGGTCCCGATCCCGGTCCGTCGAAAAACCGTCCTCGATTTTCTAATGTCCACCGGCGTCCATCGGTGGATATTCTAAACAGTCCGCCCCTCGGTAGGCTCGAGTTGCAATTTCGGACGCGATCCGGACAAAGAGCCGACAGCTTCCCATCACAAGCGACCAGGCTCCTGGCCAAGGGGTTAGAGGGAGAGGGCCGGGAATGTTATTTCGGCGGGTCCGGCCGCCGCTCTCTGAAAGCCATATAATTAGGCTTAATTAATAGACCATTCGGAAATTATTAATTAGTTTTTATAAGCGTGTCGAGGGGTGCCGGGGGAGTGGTCGACAGAGGCGCGGCGGGCGGGACGGGTGCACTTTAAATGGACGGATATTGATTTTGCGGCCGCTTTATTAATGCGATTGGCTTAAAAATGGTCCCTCAATATAATTACGTGGCTTTGTGTGAGTGGCGACGGGAGGCTCCGTTGTTTTTGTTGTTGTTGTTGTGGTCATCCCATCGACGTTCTTGTATTTGTTGTTGTTATTGTCGTCATTGGCAGAGGGCTTTTATAGCTGGCCGCATATTTGAGCCAGGTTTTCAGAGATTTTTTAAATATTTACATTGATTTAATTTGCAAAACAAACGAATTGAATCGATTCGAGACTCGAATCGTAGCTCGCGAATAAAACATAGAATTAATTGGTGGGATGGTGGAAGTGTCGGGATCGGTGGTTGATTTTGAGGGGTCTCAATTCGCTTCGAGCCCTCTTTCTGGTTCGCGTACTCATCGCTAACGAAGATGGGGCGACATGAGAATATCGAAAGGATTTCGACGAATCTCTCAGTATCCAGTAATATAAGGAGCTTGATATTGAGACCTCCGATATCGGCCCCGACCCCATCATTTTGTCGATAGGAAACTCATCTCTCACAAAACGCATTAGCATCACCGTCGATTTTTCTATTTCTTTTGATTTCTCTCTTGAGTTTTTCGTTACTCATCCACCACATCCAACGAATATCGTTCTATTTGGTTTCTTTTCTTCCTCTTCTTGTTCTCCCTTTCTCTCTCTCTCTCTCTCTGTCAACCATTTTTTATAGACGTGTCCCAATTTGGTATAGGTGCCGGCAACACCCACTGGGGCTACGGCTCGGCGTCGGCGTACTCGCCGTACCTGGCCAGCAGCGGACTCTCCTCGTGCACGACGCCCACCTCCGCCCAGTTCAACAACCCGGCGTTGGGCTTCACCTGCTCCTCGAACGACCAGGCCAACAACCAGGACTTTACGGGCGCCGCCAACCGCGACTGCGTGCCAAGTGAGTATCAGAAAGTGTTCATTTTTATTTTGATCCCTTTAGATCTCGATCTTTTTTTATAACGATCTTTATCTTTTGATATCATCACTTTCGGTATCAATATTTTTTAATCACGATATCTTCGTTCACTTTTGATTTAAATATCTTTAAAATATCGAGCTCGTTTCATCTCGATTGATTTGATTTTAGTTTGATTTATTTTAAATATCAATATCTTTTCATATCGATATTTGTTCATCTCGCACTATTTTGATTTTGATGACTTTTGGTCCCGATCACTCTTGACGTCTTTTGATCTTGATCTCCTCTAATTTTAACATATTTTGATCCATCTTTGATTGATATTGACATTTTTATATATTTGTCTTGTCCTCAGTGCTGCCGGACTCCACGGCCACCGATCTGGACCAGCACCTGAGCAACCTGGTGGGCTCCACCAGCGGCCAGATGGGCCACCACGGCCTCCTGGGCGCCGGCGGCGGCCAGACCTCCATCTCGTCGACGGTGAACGGCGGCGCGGGTGGCGGCGGCGGAGGTGGCAACTCGATCCTGGTGCCGCGCTACCACTCGAGCCACTCCAATCACGACTACAGCGTTCACTCGAACCAGAACGGGCCGCGCAGCCTCAGCGACTCGTCGCAGGCGGAGTCGCCGGTCCAGGAGGATCTGCTCACCTCGAACACGCCCAACCTGGGGGCGGGCGGTGGCGCCGGTGGGGCGAGCTCAGCGAATGGCAGCGTCAACGGTGCCGGTGGAGGCGCGGCCGGGGCGGGCGGCAACAACAACGGCCTGCTCGGGGCCAACCAGAACTTCCCGGGCATCGTGAACCAGGCCCAGAACGCGGCCGCCTACGGCACGGGAGGAGCAGCCGTCGGTGGCCATGGGGGCGCGGCCGGCGGCGGCTGCAACGGGTCGCTGTACCCGGTGCTGCCGGCGTCGCTGCTCTACTCGCAGCTCTACACGGCGGCCAACCAGACGCACGGCTTCCACTCGCACACGCTGCCCGCGCACGCCTCGCCCAACTCCTCGGTGCACGGCGAGCTGCAGAGCGTCATGGATCACATCAGCAACGTCGGCGTGGGCGTCGGAGTGGGCGTGCGGCAGCAGCACAACATCATGGCCGGCGGGGGCGTGGCCCACCCGGGCGACCTGACGCTGATCGGCAACTGCGGCGCCTCGGTGCGCAACATCGAGGACGGCAACACGAACCGACAGGTGGCAGCCCTGGCCGCCCACCGCGGCCACCACAACCCGACCGACAACGGCGGCAGCGTCTGGCGGCCATATTGAGGGCAGGTCCTGTGGTGCGGCTCCGCCGTCCTCTAGTGCTACGAGAACCCCGAGGCCGAGGCCGCGGCCACTGTCGGGGCCGGAGCGGAGCCGGGGGGCGTGGACCGGGTCTGAAGGAGTCGCCACCACCAGGATCAGGAGCAGGAGCAGGGGAGTGTGAGGGCCACTGTAAATAGCTGTACATAGCGGAGAACGAGGAGACGATGAGCACGAGGAGAGGGAGGAGAAGAAAAAGCCCTTTGCGAGCCCGGAGTGCCGAAGATCGGAGTTTAGTCAAAATTGTTTTAACCAAGAGCTAGCTAAATATAATATTTATTGTATAACAAGCCGTAATCTAACACACTGTATACTGTATCATTGTACCGTTTCCCCGGAGAAGGTCTTCTGCCACCAACACACTCTCACCCAAACACACACGCACTCTCCCTAGTCAAGCGATCGCCCGTCGAAGGCAGTTCGAATTGGGTGCCAGAGAGAGAGAGAGAGAGAGAGAGACAGAGCATATATAAGTTCCTAATGTCCGTACGTTAAGTTTCGCAAAGATTTCGTCCTCGCCCTGTAAATAGCGACATTCGGAGACCCGCCTCACGTGTTGTAATTGTAAATGTGCAATTGTTGTATTTCGTTGTATTGCATTCTTCTATTTCTATTGATCGACTCTCGGATTCGTTTCGGTCACGAGATCTCGATCACGAACCTCTCGCTCTAGCATTAAGTGTCCGTTCAGAACAATTAAATGAATAACTAACTAAATAAATGAATTAACTAATAAATACACGTATTAATTATGTATGTAGAATAGTATTAGAAATATGGTGCAAGTGTGGTCGGAACCATTCGATGGCACAGCGGCCTCCGGTCGGGGCGGGGGACCAGGACAGGTCGGCTGGGGTGGGGTGGGGTCGAGGTAGGATTTCTTATCAGCAACAACATAACCAAGCAAGCATGTCTAAGTATTATACATTATCTGTGTACACTCTCAATAAGATTGATCCATCAATTGTAGTTGAATTTTTATTGTAAATAGTAAGAATTTTCGATTTGTCGATTTATTGATCCACCGATCGATCGATGAAAGTTCGCTCGATCCATCGATTCGATTAGAGCCCTAATGTTGTATTCGAGAAATGAATTTGGAAGTCGAGGGATCGTTCAGCGATCGATCGGTAACTAGTGTCTATTGGTATTTCAAATTGTCATTTTACTCGTCAGATCAGATGAAACTATATGAAAATCCAGATAATTTAATAAAAATTTAAATCATGTAACGACATTTGTGTTCTTAATTCGCCAATTCTGGGGAGATGTAGTCGATGGAGTTGTGGGATGGCATCTCGTTCCAAATTGGATCCAGTTGGAAATATCATCATTGTAAACATGGAGAAGTGGAAAATTGGAGCCATCCCCGAACTATCGATACGCATCACTCAAGTGAGACCGAGGACTTAAAGTGAAGTTAGTATAGGTTGAGTTTCGGTTCCGATCCCTCGCCATGTCCTGGTGCAAGGAGGCGAAAAACCACCGACAGCTCACAAGTCACGAGACACTGCGAGAGTCGCGGGCGACGCCACGGTCGAACAGGTTCCCACCGAGATTGGAAAAACACGGACGGCACGAGCAACGGAATTTGGCAACAATCTAACTAACGTGGCCAAATCACGGGAAACGACGACGCGACAGGACATGAAACGGAAAGAGCGAGAGGACAGAAAGGGGGTGCATGGAGAAAGGGAGAGAACACGTGGGTATGCGAAGTAATTTTCTGCTCAATTTATTTCGCATTGTGGCGACCAATTAAGCCGAAGCACCGAAGGAACCGCTAGGACGAGGCGAAGCGGAACATAACGGAACGAAATGGAACGTCCGAGGGTGGACAATGAAAGGACGACGGCAGGACGAAATAGGGCGGGGACGCTCGAGTCGTTTGTGTCGGTCGGTGACTCGACTTCCGTCCGTCCTCGATTGAGGCGACGCCAAATGAACGGCGACGAATGGCTTCGCGGCGAGCAACCGAGGGTCGTCGCGCCCCGAGACGGTTCGTCGAGCTCAGGGTGGCCATTGGGCGGAGGTGGGGAACCGCCCATGTGTGGAGATGGGCGGGGAAGATGTCCGGGGGGACCAGAGGAGGTGGGAAAATTGAATTAAAACGCACAAGATTTCTCGCTCCGGATTCTTTGAAATTTTAATTAATCCATTTTTGTCGGGAACTCTAAATTTCGAAGATGTTTCGCATTTCAAATGAGCAATTTTTCACCCCTCCCCGACCACCATCCGGCATACTTAACCCTAGCATAACCCTAACAAGCAACAATAAAACGCCTAATTAAAAATTCTACACATACGCACCAATTCACATGCACACACAGACACACGCCCACTCGCCCAGACAACCCGAATCCCTTCTGTAATAATAATAAAAACTTCGAAGCCCTTCGCAGCGCGTCTCGTGACTCAAGGAACCAGACGCCCGTCTCTCAAGGACTTCGGGAAGACGAATCATCCACTTGAGACACTCACACTACCTCATGGAGGTGGTGTGTGGGTGCGTGTGAGTTGAAACATTGAGTTTTAACACGACCCAATTTGTTGGGAATTCGCTGCCGTCGCCCCGAAACGAGACGCGAGGCGGTTTCGTCCTTTGAAGACACTCGACATGATGCGCCGTCATATCCTTTATCTCCTGGCGACCACACGAGGAGATGGGTTCGTGAAGGGGCGGGGCACGTGTTGCTCGGCTGCAAAACAAGAAGGACGCGGCAGAAGAAGCCAAAGGAATCCTTATCCAAGGACTCCTGGAAGACGTTTTGTTCTTGAGTGCCCGGGTGAGGGTCGGAGATGGTTCGCGAGTTCAGGTGTCGAAGGGTTGCCAACAGTTTCTGATAGACAAGTGGTATAGCGAGACAACGAGGGGCTGGGTCGATCCTTCATCCTTGGAAAATAAACCAAACCTGAAACCTTCTGGCTATTTGTGCACAGTTAAGGATCAGGCTGTCGAAGTCTTCAGTGGAAGGATTCTCAACGTCTCAAGGATTGCAAATAATGGTTTTCAAATTGAGATTTTTAAAACTCTTCCTCGCTCCTTAGTTCATTCATTCACTCCAAAAGAAAACATTATATTCGAAAATATTTGAACCTCCATGGATTGAAATCCACTAAGTCTCAAGGGTTCAAGGACTCAAACCGCTAAACAGATGTATATTCGCCATATTTTCATCCTCTCTTTTCCTCGTAGGAAATTATATCCCACCACCAACACTCAAAATTATTTCAAGTGTCGTCGAGTTTGAATCTTCAATATTTCCTTCCTCGAGACTCCTTGGCTTCGGCTCTAAACTTTTAACTTGCCTTCTTTTCCTCCCCGAAAACCTTTCTTGTTGGTTTCATAATTATTGCTGTTGTTGTTGTTGTCGTAGTCGTTGTAATTTCTGTTATGAGCACCGCTTCATTTGGCTCATTTGTATGCGGGATTGCGACGCCAGGAATTATTAATCCCATCCGCCCTCTCGACAAGGACTTAATTAAGCGGATACGAAACTCGGAGGCCGCCCTCGGGTCCCACCACATGTGGGCGGGGAGCCCCATGGGGGCGGAGAGAAGGTCTTAAGGAGGATGTGGGTCTCCCCAACAGCATGATGGATAATGGAACGAAGTCTCGGAGTCACTTCCAAGTGGGATCGTAAATATTAAAGCAACGGGATCTAAAAATTAAAATCATGAACAATTGACGGAGATTCGTTTCCACCCCCACCTTCTGCACCCCTTCTGCTTACGTGGCGCCATCATTGTCTGCGAAACAGACAGAGTTCGCGCCCCGAAGTATGCTCCAATTTATGCCGTCACTGAAGCTGCCGCTGCTGCTGCCGGTGTGGCCGATGCCGCTGTCCTTGCGGTCGACCGCAAACAGTTTTATGAGCGTCCGAGCAAGCCCGAAACCCGCCCCCAACCACCGAGCATGAGTTCCCCAAATAATGCAGTGATTTTGCAATTTTCACTTGGGGCTTTTGCTTTCCCTCTTCTCAATCCTCTTCTCCCACTCCCTCGATCTCCCTTCATCACCTCAATTGTTGCTGCTGGTTTTCGAGTTCCACGCGAGTTTTTGGATTTTTGTTTTCGGCCGGAAGAATTTTACTGCTGAGCGGCCGCAGAGCGAAGAATTCGACGCGGCGGTCGTTCCCGCTTCGCCCCTTGTCCCGCCCATTCCATTGTGCCTCGGATTCGTGTTGCACAAGGCCGCGTTTCTGCGATTGCGGTCACGAGCGGACGGCAGCCAAAGGAACAGGTGAATCAAAGTTCGGTTTACAATGGACCGAAGGACCTTCAGCACAGCCAGAAGAGGACGGGAAAAATTGGTGTTAGGAGCTGCGATCTGATTCTCAAAACTATGTAAAATCCTCGAAGAACGTTTTCTGGTAATTCTCAATAACTTCTTTTTCGATTTTTAAAAAGATTTTCATATTTCATTAAGAGAAAAATCCCTTCAAGAAATCTTTGGAAATTTTCTTCTGAAGCTTCTTTACCAAGGCATCGCTGTGATCTTTCATTTATCTTCAGGAAGGACAATACCAGACGAAATAAGATAGGGAAAGAGACCACAGATCTCGGTGTTGCTGCGAGTGGGTCTCGCTTTGATGCGAGTGATGTTTGGAGAGACGAATTCGAATATTGATTTGAATCAATTAATTCTTGCGGTGAGCGAACGGAATCGCTCCCTCGAATCTAATTAATTTTAATGCACGCATGTTGGACACAAACACACTCGCGTATCGAGCCACCCAGCAACCCCCACATACTCACAATAGCACCCGCAAGCGCCAGTACAGACACAAACACAGCCTCAGATACTGACGAACGAGCCCAGAGATCGACCAACAGACCGACGAACGGACGGATGGAGAGTCGGATGAAAGGACGTATGGGCGGATGAACGGCAGGATATGCTGGCGGCCAGGCGACCGTGAGTGTAAACAGCGAGTAGTGAAGTTGTTGTAGTTTTTGTTGTTTGTATTCCCATTGTTATTGTTATTGTCCGTTCCACCGCTCGCCGATCGATCGATCGATCGGACGAACGAACACATAACGAAGTTTACGCAACTCGCTGTCAATACGAGAGTCTCCGTGCACACACACACATATATATATGGTTGCATTGCATATGTATGCGTGTTAATGTGTGTGAGTGTGTTTGAGAGTATGGATGTGGCCAACATGTGTCCGGGCTGAATTCGGAGATTCGCACGAAGCTCTTGTTAAAATAATATTTTCGCATTTTTGGCCAATCATGGGAACATTTTATATGAATTTAAATAATTGCGTTCGCTCGCATTCCACTCGTTTGTCTATCCCCCTTTCGGTCTGTTCGTCTGTCTGTCCACCCGTCTATCTATCTGTCTAGCTTCCATACCCCCATTTGGTTGTTTGTGTGATCCTATGCCAAAGTGTGTGTGTGTGAGCTTCTAATGCGATTTCGCTCTTAACAAGCCGGCATATGTCGGTGAGTTTGAGTGTGTGCGTGTGTGTGCGACTTACTAATAAAGCCCTGTGGTCAAAATCACTCAACGCCCCCGGGAGACCCCGCGACAACTGCTGCAATTGCATCAGTGACATTAACTACCAAAACAAAAACAACAGCAACATAAAACATGATGCGATTTCTTTGTCTCCTTTTTTTGGTGTTGATTTTCAGAATAATTCACCGATCGAGCGACCGATTGATCGATGGACAGATCCAAAAATTATTTATTTATCGAAAATTTATATATCTCCTTAATATTCATATTCATTATGTTTCCAATTCTTTAATATTCATAATCATTATGTTTTCAAATTCGATATGGAATGAAAACTATTGGGGTTTTCTTGTAATTAATTTTCATCTCATATGACTGGATTTCAAAAACCGAATGATGGAAACATATTTCTATTAAACCTTCCATTCAAATCTCAATTGTGAATATACCCGAAGTATTTGGAAGATGATTGGTGAGTTATATATGTCGTAATTTACTTCCTTTACTCTGTGTCCGAATAATTTCGTGAGGTCATGTGTCTTGAGATGTCGCATTGCGTTTGGATTTCGAAGACAGGAAAACGAGGACAAACATGCGAATCCAATACAGTAGCCAATTGTGCAAGGAGTTGAAGACATCAGACAGACAGAGATAGGAAGGAAATCAATATAATAAATTTAATTTGTTTAATTCACAGATATAACGGACAGGCGGATGGATAAAGAACTCTGATATACAAAATTCCATGGTGAGTAGTGATTCTTGTATTTGAACGATTATTCTTGAACTTTTCTAGAGTTTTATCTGTAGTTATTTATTCATGATACTTTGGTCTTTTATACTCATTTATTTTATAAACTTTAGACAATAATATTCATTCATTTTATAAACTTTTATAATCATTGATTGGTGTTAACAAGTCCCACAGACATTTCGTTGATTTCTTGACGGCGACGAGGCATCGATCAATGTGGTTCCGGAAGTAATGATGAACTTGTCCACATTGTTCACAGATGCCGTCCATGTCCAGCCACGCACCCAGTATCCGAGGTTCAAAAGAATTCCTCGCAGACCAAACACACACATATAGCGAGAGCTCCGGTCACTCAGGAGCCCACTGTGTGGTGACCGCGTGGATGGAGTGGTCTGGGTGTGAGTGCGGGTGTGTGTGTGTGCTATTGAATGGACTTATAATTAAATTGTTTATTTTTGCACAAATTCTGATTGTGCGACGCAAACAAACAAAAGGCCGAAATTTCAATTCAATTGGAAATTTTATTTTATTTATTGCCGTTTCGAATGGAATTAGAAAGCTTTTCAAATGCAAAACTTATTGAATTAAACAAACACACACAAGCTGTCGTTTTCTGGTTGTGTATGGGAGTATTGGTGTGTGTATGTCGTTCGTTTGTTGGTGAGTGTGATTTGTGGATGTGTGCGATTGAAAATGAATTGTTATGAAATGATTTTTCATTCTTTGCAACCAGAATTTGAAAACGTTTTGCGGTCGGCGTCCGGCTGCAAATCATTTTAATTAAAATTTTCCAAAACTCCAGCAATTACAATTGTTGTTGCTATGGTTGTTATTGTTGTTGTTGTTGTTGTTGTTATCGCTGTTGTTGCACCCATTATCACCATCTATTTTGCTGTTGCATCGAACCCACATCGCCGCCAATCGCAGTGAGTTGCGCCATCTGTTGAGTGGGCGAGAGGCGAAGCTTTAGAAAAAGAGTTTCCTCTTTTTTTCTATTATTTCCCTATACAGTGCCTTCGCGATAACGGACACAGTTTTCTTATAGAACCTCTTATTTTGAGTGCTATTCCAAATCTTTTATTGGAATCCTCTCTGATGGAAATCAACGTTATATATTCTAGATGTTGGTGTATTTCAAAACATTTGAACTTTTAGAACAGATTCTAAATATTTGCCAAACTTTATATAGAACATTAACAAATTATTTTTAAAAATAATTCACTTTAGATAAATATTTTCTGTGATATTATATTTTAATATATTATATTCGAAATAGAGAATCTATTATTTTCGTAAATTTAAACAACGAATAATATACAATACGTTTTTCATAAGTTCGCGTTATCGCGAGCGGACTGTGTTGTTATTGTCCAGTTGCCGCCAGAGAGACAAAAAAAAAAACAATTTAAGAGAGCTTTAAAAGGCGCTCAAGAGAGAAACGAGCTCTGATAGAGAGAGAGAGAGAGAATGAGAAGGAGGGTAGACGAGAGAGCGAAAGGAGGACGACGGAGAAACGAGTTGCGAAAGAAAGAAACCACTTCTTTCTCTTGAGGAACTTTCCTTATTGAGGGGTCGCCCTCATCGAAGTCACGCTCTCCCGGCGCCGTCGGCCGAGTCGAAGCGCGCGCGCGTCAATGGAAGAGTGGGCGGGAGGTGGGGGCTGCCTTTGGGGGTGGCGACCGCGCTGAGGGAGGGAAATTTTTTCCTCACCTCGGGTTGAGGAACTTTTTCTTCTCCGCTTTCTTTCCGATTCTTTTCTCCTTCGCGTGGGGTGAAAAAGTCTCAAGACGCCGGAAGAAAGTCGACGAAGACTTTCAGCTTTGGCCGGAACTTTGGCTCGTGAAGTTCGTGAGAATCACTCGAGATGGCGCTGCGACCACCAAGAAGAAAACCAGAAGACGTTCGCCAGACGATTTATTTCATTTTTATTTCGTCTTCGATTGTCGTCATATCATGTCCTGCGACCTCGAATTCGATTCCATCCACTCGACTTCTTCAATCTTCGCCGCCATTTTCCCACTCTCATTGCTCTGTTTGGCAAACGATTCGATGTTGATATGTGTGAGTGTGAGAGAGCGTGTGTGTGTGGGGCACATGAGCAGAAGGCCGACCAATTATACTTTGCGGTCAACCGCAAAATTTATTCAAGACACAATTCGGCAGTTGCGCGTCTCTCCTCGCACGCATGTGTGTGCGAGTCTATGAGAGAGAGAGAAAGTGAGTATGTGTGTGTGCGAGTAGCCACCCCTGTTGTTGTCGTTGTCGTCGATATCCTTGCGGTCGGCGCTTCTTAAGGGTTCGTCTCGCTTCGTCTCGCCGGCGGCAGGGGATCCTTTTGTTTCCTCGGCTGCCGATCGAACTCTTTTCGCTTCTCGGCGATGATTTGCGGTTAACCGCAGACTCCGCCCCGTGCCTGCGCCGTCGTGATGCGTGCGAAGTCCTGCCGATGTCCTGACCATGTCTCGGCTGGCCTCACTCAGGTTGTCTTCACAGGTTCTTCGAAGGCTTTTCAGATTCTTCGATGACTTTGATGACTTCTAAGGTGAAGAGTGGCTTTGAAGTATCTCCCTGCCCTCAAGGAAATTTAAAGGCAGGACGAGAAGGAAGACGATGAGGAGGAGGAAGACAAAGGACAAGGTTCGCAGAGTGGGTGGGAGTCAGAAGGTCGAAGGTCGAAAGGTCGGTGGAGGAACCAGTGAAAAGCATTTGGAATTTTAATGACTCCCGGACGTCGTATTAAAAGCTCTCTAATTACTCTCGCATGTCCTGTTCCTGCCCCCTTCTTATCCTGTTCCTATTCAAGTTCCGGTGAGTGCTCTTGCCCGGGATTGAATTTGAATAAAATGCAAGCGCATCCTTCGTGGAAACCCACCGCCTGGCGAAACCGACAAAACAAAAAGGATTCTCTCATGTCCGCACGATAAATAAGCAAATGAGAGGAGGGAGCGGGTTGAAGGTGAAAGGATAATGGCAGTAGGAAGCTGCTTGAAAGTCGGAAGCGAAAAATGATATCATGGGTTATCTAGCAACAATAAAAACAACAGCAACCACGGGGAGAACAGGCGAAAGGGAGAGAGAGAGTGAGAGCGAGATGGAGGGATTCGACTCTGCAGGGAGCGTCGAAGCTTCGCCCTTCCCGAGGATCCCATAAAAATAGGGAGCGACGTCGCTGAGGCATCGTCGTCGTATATCGACACCGATCTCCATCTCCTCCTCTGTTTCGTCCTTCATCTCATCCTTCGCTCCGTCCTCCGCTTCGTCCTTCGTCCCATCGTCCTGCTTCTCGTTCTTGAGCAGCCCGCACAAAATTAATAGTTTGCCGGGGCGAAAGGATCGCCTTTCGAGCTGCCGACCGCCAGCGATTTTTAATGCAAAAGAATTTAAATGAACGTCGACGCGGCACCGCCCACCTCCGGACCACCCATCGGTCGTCCTCTATCGCCAAAGCGTGCAGTCTCTCGCTCTTTCTCCTTCTCCCTTTTTCTCGCTCTTCCTCCTTCTCTACGTCTCCCTTTTTCTCGCTCTCCCTCTCTGTCTCCCTCTATCTCTCTCTCACACATGCTGACGGGCCATCGACTTAAGGACATGCTTTTGCAAGATGTTGTTGTTCGTTGTGTCTCTATTCGGATCATTGTTGTTGTTATCTGTATTCTGAATATCATCAATTGTTGTTGTAGTTGGTTTTTTTATTGTTGTTGCTGCTGGGTATTCGCCGAAGCCATTAAAAATCTCCAGACCCTCGTGCGCTGCGCCCGGCGAAGCTTAAAGAAACCATAAGGATATCTCTTTCTCTCTCTCTCCCCCTCGTCCCTCTTCCATCGCTTCTTTCACTTTTTCAAATACCGCAATCCCCCCACCCCCTTTCCTCATCACCCCATCAGCCAAACGAATTTTTGTTTTTGCTGTTGTTCCTTATTTTTATTTATTGCATCAAAGGATGATGCGAGCGGCAACCGCCGAGAGTGCACTTTGCGCCAGGATACTTCGACGTGTGTGTGTGTTACTGAGTGTGTATCGTGGTGTTAGTACGTTTCAATCCATGCGGAAGATGTTTTTCCCTGGATTTTTGCATCAATCTTTGTTTCGTTAAAAACGATGTGAGTGCATGGGTGAGTGTCAGTGGGTGGGTGTGTGTGTAAGTGAGAGTGGGTGAGATGTGCGAGTGAGCTTGTGTAAATAGGAGATTTCGAAAGCCATCGAGAAGTGCTCTGGGGTACGGTGGGCCGATAAATACGACGAAAAAATACTCTCGAAGTCGAATAAGAACTCAAAACTAAAAAACTAAAATAATAAATAATTTCATGGTTCAGGATTAAGAAATAATATCGGGGCTCCTCACAACAGTTCCGAATGTGATAGATGAAAATATGTAAAACTTCCAAATGACACAGGACGATCTCCGAGAGTTCCTTTCGTTTCATCTGCTTGTCCCACTGTAGCCCCAGAGCTTCCCTCAAAGCCATCGATTAAAAGCGCATCTTCATCTCGGTGCCGTCCGTCCTTATTCTTATTCTTCTTCTTCTTTTCGGGGTTCGGCGAAAGGATCCTGGTGCGATTCTGTACATTTTAAGAGGATAATAAAATGCACAAGAAAACTCTCTCACACATACACACACTATCTTAAGAAGGACTCGCTCGCCATTAACGAGATTCTCGCTCGAACCCGCAGCCATGTGCTGCCAACTGGAGGCGGATTTAATGCGTCCCTTCGTCGGAGTTTTTGCGATATCAGGGGTTTTTACGAGCTGAGAAAACTCTCGAACGATCCAATGAGCGAGATGGCCAAATCTGTTAAAACGTGAAAACGAGACAGTTGAAGTGGGAAAGAGGGGAGAGCGTTTTTTCAAAAGCACCGCAAAATATGGAGGAGTCTTTGTCTTGAGTGCGGAAGCCTTTGACTAGCCTCGAATGGTTTTCCCTGGGTTTCTCCTGGTTTTCTCCTAGCATCTATCTAGAAAAACACTCTCCCCTCCCTCCATCCAACCCCCTCCCCACACACTTCTTTTCAATCTCTGACGGTCGTCATTGGCTCCAGGATCGTTATTAAAATTTTGTAATTCCGTTGCTTCTACTGTTACCATTCTTTCCCTCTCTCCACGTCTTTCTTCTTCCATCACTTAGTTCTCGTATTTTTTTACTATAAATTTCTATATCATTTTTTATATATAAATTTTATTATATTTTTTTCACTTTATTTTTTATCATTATTTTCCGATGTAAATTGTTGTGAAAACAAAACATAAAATATTTTCTCATCGCCGCTCACTGTCGTTGGTCGTCTCACTCACTCCTGTCTCCCTCTCTTTCTCTATCCCTCTCTCTCTCTCCCTCTTTCGCATTGTGGCTGTCTCGCTCCTCGGTTTGGTTTTTCTAAATTCGCTTCGATTTTCCATTCTTCGTCGCTTCGGGAATTTTCTGCGATTTTCCTGTCAATTTTCGGCAGCTCTTTTCTCTAGTTTTTATTTCTATTCTTGTTGATGTCGTTGTTTTTGTTTTTGTGTTATTGTTCTTGGTGATTTTGTTGTTGTTGGTGTATTTGTTGTTATCGTAGCTATTGTGCTGCCATTGGTTTTATTAATAAATTCCCTCCCAGCGCAGCTCGCAACACAGTGGAATTTTAATAACTCCCTGTCCGCTTCTCGCATTCCGCGAGTCTTCGACTCGAGCTTCAGTATTTCACAAGTTATTGATTTCTCTCGATGCAGGCTTCGACCACTGGCTGGACAGGGTCCTGTCGCCTGAAGTGTCCTGATTTAAAGATTTTCTAGAAATTAATTTAAAGTCGTTATAAAAAATCGGTTTTATTTCTTTTTCCACACTTTCACCATGCCTAATTCTCTTTAGCTTGTAGATTTCTTTGAAAATCCTTTGATCTCAAGACTTCAGATATATAAAGATCATTCATTAAATTTTTAAAAACCCACATTAATATTCCTCATTTCATTCCCCATCTCGTTCTACTTTCTCTCCCTCTTTCCCCAAAAGATCTCCTCCATCTATGAAATATCCTCCCAAGGCTTCCAAATGGATTTTGATTGATTCGGGTTTCGGCATTTGTTTCCCCGCATTTAACTCCAACGCGTCTATCATACTCTCCCACTCTTTCGCCGCCTCCCACGCTTCCTGTTAAACATTGTTAACCCCACTCCTCCTGTCTGAGCCCTTTCCCTCTGTTTGCCATTCGCCGGTCGCTCGAAGGCCGAAAACTCAAAAGTCTAATGAATTATCGTTTATTACGATAATGTATGATGTGGTTCTTCGCACTTGAGGAAGCAGCCAGCAGCCCTCGATGGGCCGCAGGACCCTTGAGAAGGGAAACTTTTCGCGACGGCGACGGCTGAGGAGCTGCTGGCAATTTATGAGAAGAGGCAAATTAATCAGACTAATAATAACAACAACAAAAACAATAAGAAAAACCATGACAACAACAACAACCATGAGTCAACAACAGAAATAAACAAACCGGATTTTTGTTTTTGCTGTAACAAATGCAAGAAAACTGAACCGAAAAGTTTGGCTAATGAAAAGATTTACGACGGTTCGTCCTGGCGGGCGACGATGGCGGCGGCGAAGGAGCCAACGTTCAAGGGTCACGGATCGCGGGGGGAGGGCGAATGGGAGAAATTAAAAACTTTTCTCCAACGACTGAGATGAAGAGGGAGAGTCTAAGGGAATCGCGTTGGGCAAAAACTCGAAACGCAAAACCAACAGAAGCTGAAATATTTGCAAATTAGGCCAGATCTAGGGGAAGGGGGTGGTGAAGAAGGGGCCGGGGGTGCTGCTGGTGGTGGCGGAGTTCGCGGTTGGCGTCTCGCCTTCATTGGTGGTTGCTTTGCGAGGCCATGGAAACTTAAAAATCTGTAAAAAAAAACACTTCAACAGCCACCACAACAACAAGAACAAAATCTCAATAATAACAAAAATCTCAACAACAACCAAATCTCAATAACAACAAGAATTTCAAAAACAACAAAAATTTGAACAACATGACCAACAACAAGAATATCATCAAAAACAGCAACTAGAATTACAAAATGAAGAAGGAGCATCAGAAGAAGAAGAGGCATGGGTCACTAGGCAAACGGAGGAGGAAAATTTATTAAAAAGCCTCTCGGTCGACGGATGAGTAATAAGCTGAGGGGTGGCGGGGCAGGCAAACAAGGGGCGGGGCCACGGCAATTGATGCTAATTAAATGAATGAAAATGCCCGCTTCATTTGCCTCCGAATTTAATCTATCCTAATGAATTGCTGCCTTCGTCTTCGGCGTCGCCGTCATCGTTCTGCTTGTTGTTATCGGCCGAAGATGAAACTCAACACTAATTCCATGACCTTTGGCCGGTCGGTGAATTTTCGGCATGCTATGAGTCATTGTTTCGAATACTTTTATTGAAGATTAATGTCTGAGGATATAAATCTTCATGGAAACCTTCATATAAAAGGAACCTAACAACGATGTCGATTATACAAGATATGACAACAGGGCGAATACAATTAAAAATATATTATAAAGTTCTGAAAACACTTTTGAAATAAAGTTCTGCACAGTCTCCTTCTCACTGAAGATCGTCGAAAGTAGATCGAGAAATCTTCACTAGGTACCATCATACGCTCATGGTTTTCTTCCAAAAATAAACAAAACGAATTTTTTCTTTTGCTGTAACAAATGTAAGAAAACTGAACCGTCCTCGATTCCTTGGGAGGTTATAGTTATTTTCTTCGGGACCTCTTCCACATCAGGGAACCACTTTTTAAAGAAGACTGAAGGAAGGGCTTTCCTTATTTTATTTGCACTATCACTTGTCCAAATCCTCCTTCTCTCTTTCTCACACTCTCGTCCTCGGCCGCCGATCGTTAGGTTTGATTGCTGCGCTCAGCCTTCCGAGTCATTAGTTTCTATTGTCCTTCGGGCGCATCCTGCGAAATGCAAAACAAAAGGCAACGACGAGTGCGAGAAGTGGAAAGGATTTTCGTCATTAACGAGAGAAAAATCCGAAATCTCCACCGAGTTGCGGGAAACCAGAAGGTTCGAGGGGAAGAAGGGCAAGGAAATGGATAACGAAAAGAAGGAGGAGAATGGAGAAAAGACGAAGAAGAAGAGGAGGAAAACGCCACGAACGACGTCAACGAAGACGCGCACGAACGCAATAAACGTTTAAAATAATGAAACTTTTTCCAACCGCTGGCAAATGCAACCGTTGCGCGGGTGGGGGGAGGTGAAACGATTCGAAAGGATTCGAAATAGAACAAAAGGACGCAAAAAAGCGCAATTCAATTTCAAATCGATATTTCCCCCACGGTCGTTGTTGTAGTCGATTGTTGCTTGTGTAATTCGGCTCAGAGACGAAAGGACTCAGCTGACGGCACATGGCATCCTTGCTCTTCCTCTTCTCTACCCAACCCCATGGTCGGCTTCTCTTCCTCCACGAGCTCAACCCGATCCCTGACGTCACCCCTGCCGTCCCCGCCCACACTTTGCCACAGCCCTGTTTCCTGACCCCACCTCGTCCGCGCTCTCGTCGCTCGCCACGTCCTTGCAGTCGTTACAGTTGCGCGCCCGAAGCCGCCGCCGGCATCCGCTGGGCGATGCTGGCCGCCATCAACATCGTCGTCGTCGTCTCTGCCGCCGCCACCGCCGCTGTCATCGCCCTCGTCCCAGCGGCGAAGAATCCGGCGAATCCTTTCTGGGCCATAAATCAAGTCTTCGGTTTTAATTAAATCTTGGCTGGCGGCGCAGGATGAGAACGAGGACGAGGTCGGAGACTCGAGTCGTGAACGGGGTGGGACGAAGGGCGGGACGAGGACGCCGAGGGCTCCTCCGAGCATGGATCGGGTCGGAGTCGAGCGGTTGTTGGGGGTCGTGGGGTTCGGCGGGCATATTAAACCCTGTTAACACATTTTTCGCGTTGCCATTTCTTGGCTGCTCCACCTCCGCCCCTCAGTAGAGACGTGTGAACCCTGCCCTGCCACGCCTCTGTCCCCGCCGATGATGGGTTGAAGGGGAAAGGTCGGAAACGTCGCATTCCTTGCGACTTCTGGTGGCGGGAAAAGTGCTGTTGTTGTTGTTTTTGTTGCTGTTGGATTTTTATGGATTTGTCATTAGTTTCAATATTTGCTACAGCTGTTGTTGTCCAGTGTTGTTGTAGTTGCACATATTTTGAGTTTTTGTTGCACATTTTTTCACGCTCGTTCCTTTTACTCCAACCCTCTTCAACCCATCCCACACACCCTCTGGAGTCTAACGAAATGAAGGATTCACACGTTTCTAGGAGCTGGGATTTTGGTCTTTGGTTTCTGTTTTTGTCTTTTATTATAGTTGTTTTTATCGTTGTATTTTATTATTGTTGTTTTATTTGTCATTTTATCGGCTTTTGTATTCTCCGAATTGCGCTCAAGAATAACATCAAGGACAACCAACCACTCATTCCGTATACAACCCATCGACAAAAGAAAATTAAACGATGGATTTCCCCTCATCTGTCTCGTTCTACATCCCTCCCATCTCTGTCTCACGTGTGATTTTGGGGAACCTAACCACCACGGAGGTGCGGGAAACTTTTTCAATCAGCAAATTAATCGCACGGGAACGAGTGGACGACTTTGAGGATGTAGTGGTGGAAGATGTGAAGAAGGGTGGGAGAAGAGCAAACCGAAACTGAAACCAAGTATGAAATATTGACCAACAAATAGCCGCCATCGCCCCGCGATTCCCCCACACACCCCACCATCGACAGACCCACTCCACAATCCTCGCCCTCCTCCGAAGTCCTCGATGCCAATAAATCACATTTCCTCCCCGATCGAGGCCAGGACTTCGGCGATAGCGTGACCGCACGTCGTCGGGGTCCCTCGAGGAGGCGAACATTAATTTTCGATCGACACGAAGCGCTCCCCTTCTCCTCGCCCCGTTCACATGTCGTTGGTCCTCCAGGACGCAGGATTATTTTTATCCTGAGCCAGCAAATTGCTGACAAGACGTTGAGGCCACGAGGGGCGTGAGGAACGAAGTGTTAATTCTTCATTTTCGCAGCGAAAGACATGCGAAAGGGCGACAGACTGAAAGAGAAGAGAGTGAGCGAGATGTGTGTGAGAGGGGGAGAGTGTGAGTGAGCGAGAGACACGCGTTCCATAAATCATTGACCAACATGTTGGGGCCTTCTTCACTCCTTTGACTCGGCCGTCGACTCCGGCGACTTCGCTTCGTCCTTGTGAGGACATGCCGACGCGTGCTGCCGACAACGGCGACGACGACGACGTGCCGATGTTGCCTGAAAGGAGAATTTTTCGTTGGATTTTTTCACGTCCTTGAAGACGGGGTCGGCCTCACGAAATCCTCGCCACGAATGATTTGTTTTTCCTCACCATTGGCCATAAATCCTCGACGACGTGTCCGCATACCCAACCCTCTCTCTCACTCACTCCCTCTCCATATCACGCTCTCCCTTTCACACTCTCCGTCTCTTTCTTGCACCCTTCTCTGGGGAGTCCTGTCAGATCCTTCGAAGTCCTGAGGTCGCTCCCCTCCTCCCTTCAGCGGGCATGGCTTGAAAAATCCTTCCATGACGACATCGTTCCTCCCCCGAAATCAAGGCGAAAAATTGCGGGCGGTTTTTTTTTCATGGCCAGCGATTTGTCGCCGGTCCCTGCCTCAGGTGCCGTGAACCTTACCCCCGATGTTCTTGAAGCCCCCCTCAACCTTCGATGCCCCTGATGCCCCCAACCCGAGACTTCTGGTGATAAGCCTCGATTTGATCGCAGCAAATCGATCAGTGTTACCATAGTTTTTGTCTCGGTCGGACGATTTCAAGTCATTTCGATTTCCTCGCCGCCTTTAAAGGGTTCCTCCGGCTCCCCTTTTATCCATTCCTTGACTCCAACAAAATGGGATCCTTAATGGCTTCCTCTTCCTGGCCGTCTCTTGTTCCAGAATACCTTCTTCCTTTCTATCCTTCCTCCTCATAGTCTTTCTCCTTTCTTCCTTCTCCTCATCCGGTTTACCTCTTCCCGATTTGTTTTCCTGACATCCGTCTGTTCCTACTTTCTGCCCAGAGCTTCCTCTTCCTTTGTTGAATTATTTACTTTAAATCTTTGAGAAAGACTCTCACTTTCTCCCTCTCATTCTTCTTCTTCCTTTTGCCTCGCATATTATAGACTTCTCAACTGGCCGACGAGGATAAGAGGGAGCTTTATGTTGAGCTACTTCCGCAAAGTACCGGAAGTTGATTAGCTGCCGGTGGGCTGAGGTGGAGGATGAGGAGGGTGACCGAGCGGTGGCGGCTGTGAAGCACATGGGATCCTTGGGCTCCGGGGTTGCGGCCCCTCAGTTTATTTCCTCCATTGGGATTGTGTTTTTTCGTCTTCGATTTCCTTTTGTTGGCCGTGGAGGAGGGCGGAGGACGACCGGGGGAAGCAATAATCGGTATTGGTCACAGGTGGCGGCCGGGCCGGAGGAGATTCCAATAATTGACCGTGACTGGCGCAGCTGTGTGGGAGAGATGGATGAGGAGGAAGAGAAGGAAAACGGTGATGAGGACGACATGAGCTCGAAGGAGAATCAAGCGAGGTTCGAATGAGCATCGATTGGGTTTCAAAAGTTATTCGACTGGGATTGTGGCCGGTCGGTTCGGTTGAGGGTCAGAGGGGAAACGACTAAGGACTCACAAGCAAATCACCCGAAAAAGTACCGGAGAGAGATTTGGCCCTGACTCCAAGTGGAACCAAGCGAATTGTGTTGCGAATTTAAAACCCATTATAGAGCGAGGGAGAATGAAGGCCGAAAGGGGGGCGGAGGAGAAGGCTGGTAATCGTCCATCCCTTCGAGGAAAGGAGACAGCAGGAGCAACTTTTGGCATGCGACTCATTGAACCATTAATCAAATTAGTGTCCTTTTAAATTAAAAATAATTGATTTAACACCAGCCTCTGGAGCGACCTCAGCCTCGGCCTCAGCTTCGGCCTTAACAAAGGAAGCCCAACCTCCGGTAACGCCGCCGCCACATCCACATCCGCAGCAGCGCGCACTGATAAATGAACAGAAATAACGAGGAGCAGGCCGAGAGGACCAAAGGACGACTGGACGAGACCGCATCGCGCACAAAATGCTACGCATCACATGCGGCAGACATTTTTTGGTCTTTCATTTGTTGTTGTTGTTATGGTCGTTTTGTTGTTATCGTTGTTGTTGTTGCTGTTGTCGCCCGGATGGTCGCTCGGTTGGTTCGGCTTCACACCAACCGACGACGGATGGACGGACAGACGAATTGATTCGAGCCCTCATCACACGACGAGTCCTGCGAGTGCCGAATTCTAAATTCAAATGCGAACTCGAAATCCTGGAGCCGGGAGTCGGGCGCCGTGTCGGAAATCAATCATTAATTTTCTGTCGTTATCGTTGCCAGGCGAAGGACCTCCGCGCGCCCCCCTCCCCCACCAGGACTCGGCGAAGCCCCGCCGCTTCCTAATGATTTCGATTCCGATTTCGAAATGAAAATTTATTCGAACCGTCTGGAGTGGAGACAGAAGGCGTGAGGGCCGGGGTAGTCGTTGTTTCCCGTCGGCCTTTGTTCCGAAGATGACGAATAAGAAGAAGAAGACGAAGACGTCTTCCATTTGTCTTCCACAGGGGTCCCGCCCCCTCCACTCCATCCACTGTCCGTCGGGCGAATGTGTCAAGTCAAGCTGCAGGGCGTGACAGCTCTTGAGGCCTCATCGGAGGTGGTGACGAGGGGTGGAGAGAGTGAGGGGAAGGAATTTTTAATCAAATCTGGCAGCACGTCTCGATATGGGGCGTCATTAATTCGCCCGAAATGTCTGACCTCCGTCGTCGACAGTGGTGGGAGGAGGTCCTTCCAAGGAGCCCTCGGCATCCCCAGGGGAGGACGAGGAATGGACGATGGTCAAGGAAATCGAAAATTAAAAGTTTAAGATTTTCTCGTCGTTCTGCGAGGTTGACAGAATCTGCTTCAATGCCAAGGATTCAAAAGTCAAACGGAAGCAGGACGGTCGAGAGGTTGAGGTAGATGTGGAGAGAAGAGGAGAAGCTGAAGGAAAAGGAGAAGGGGGCGATGTTGGGGTTGTCAATCGATTGAGTTGTCAGACAATGATGGAGCGCAAAATCAGTCGGCGGCAGCGCCAGCAGCACCAACAATAACAACAACAATGATATCGTCAATAACAACAACTCCATCAACAGCAATTGCTAAAAAACTGCAACATGGACAGGGCTCTAATGATGTTTGCCATGACTTGCATGCGGACAACGATAGATGGAGCGACGGACAGGCGGGTGGAGGGAAGGACAGATGGACGGAGGGAGCGAGAGACGAATGGATGGATGGAAGGTAGGACAGACAGACGGACAAGTCGACCGACGGCGTGGTCAAAGGGACGAAAAAATAAATTCAATTAACCTTGCCACCGACACCAACAATTGCACGCTCCCAACAACAACAATAATTGAAACGACTGCAGCAACCATTTCTAAAGCAACAACAACATATCACAGGTCGGGCTAAATTGACACGAAGTTGCGGAGTCACCAACGTCGACAAAGGTGGAGCTAAAATCGCTGATCGAACAGCGAGCGACTCTCATTAAAAATTGCAGTAACAACAACAGAAACCAAACCATGAAATGCTATAACATTGGCAATAACAACAACAACAACAGTCAAGACAACAACAACAATACCAACATCATTCCGTTTGACAGCAACAACAAAAGCTGCTCACATCGCATTTAATTTAAACGATTTGATTTTTCCTCCATTCGTTTGCCTAAGCTCAACCTATCCAGGCTCCCCCCCGAATCCCCCCTCTTCCCTTGGCCGTCTCACTATCTGACACTTGCATCTGTTTGACAGTGATGAATTGTTGTTGTTGCAACTTTCTGAGCTGATTGTTGTTGCTATTGTCGTTGAACCATGCTGCATTTATTTGCTGATTTTGTCGAAAATTGAGGAACCTTCGTCTCTGGCTCTGGCCTCCCATCGAATTCTCGCGAAAGAGCGAACCGTAATGGAACGAAACGGAATCAGACTCTAAGTGAAAAGGATCGAATGTCCTGCCGCCGACGTCAGCAAAACGCCAACGACAGCGACGGCCGCGTCTCATTAAGTCGCCCGCGATTCAGAGGCGCCCCAACGATGGATCCGCCGACTCAGCGCCATCAGGACTCCAACGGACTCTCGCCGGTCGCGACCTCAGCGCGACGTAGACGCGGACGACAAATTCAAAGCATTTCGCCCAATGCCACATCCTACCGCCCTCTGCCACGCCCTGCCGCCCAATGTCAGGTCCTGCGCCTCCGCCTCGTCAAAAACCGCCTCGTCAAAACAATGGTCGGCCGAGTTTCGTTTTTGCCTCTGTTGGCGTTTTGCGAGCCCCGTCCTGGAGTGCGATTTGGAAGCAATTTCTTTGGACGAGCCGTGAAATCTCGGTCATCAGAGTGACCACAACGAGAGACCTGCCACGCCCTATCAGCGGAACGTCGAGCTCAGCTATAAGGAGCTCTAAATGGAAGGGAAACTATTTGAATAGAAGATCCTTTTCTCGTGATAGAGGTGCAGTTTTGATTCAGGTCATCCTCCGCCAGTCAGAGAGTTCTTCTCTTTCTTCTTCCGGCCTTTTTCTTCCACCTTCTTCTTCTACTTTCCTCTTCCTTTCTGTTCCATCCTCTTTCTTACTCCTCCGTGCTCGTTTATCATCCTTTATCTCAGCCATTTTATACTTCTTTGTCGCTGTTGCCCATCGATCGAGCTGACCATCTTCCAGCTGGCCTCTTGCCCGAGTCTCTCCGTCTCTATTTCGAATGGAAGGGTATTTTTTTTTTCAACTATGCCTATTTCTTTGCTTCCACCTCGGCTTCGCCCTCCACCCCACCGACCCTCGGCCACCCCGAACCGAAGCCAATCACGACTGGGAGCTTAAATACTACGCCAAATTAAGAATTCAATCTTCTAAATAGGAAATTAAAAGGAAAAATAACGACGGGAGCGGGGACGATGGAGTTTGCAAGACGGAGCTGGAAAACTTTTTCGAACGAGCGAAATTTGTGGCGCTTTCATTGGGGATCCAACAAAGGGACGCGAGGTTGTGGGACTCACCCCATTCGTTTGTCTTCTGAAGCCGGGCGAGCGCATCAAGGATTCCATTCATTCATTAGTCAAGGACTCGCCGCCAAGCGACTTGACCAACGACCAGCGAGCATCGGTCGGCGAGACCAGGAGCGGCGGACACTTGGCGGCGAAAAGTTCCAGATTTAAAACTTCAGCCACGTCGTCCTTATTCTCATCCGTCGTCCATCGTCCGTTGTCCTGGGCGGCGGCGACTGAAGGAACCCCGAGAAAGCAATTTGGCTGAAAGCTTTTCTGGAAGCCAGTTTTTCTATCCTTCGGCATCCTGCCGGTGGCATAAATTTAAATAGTTCCCAGGACACCAACAACAAGGACACCTATAAGAACAACGGACCAAGCTCTAAAACAAAAGAAACGCGAAGGAGGAGAAGCTCAAGGAATAGAAGTACCAAGGGAGAGAGAACGAAAGAGATGAAGTGAGATAGAAGAAAGAGAGAAAAGCCAGCGAGAGATAGAGAGACAAACATCTGTCAAGGGCTAAGAACTTTTAAAAAACGGTTTTATTTTGAGAAAAGTTTGAGCGCCCACCGTCAGCCGATGCGACGAACGAATACCGATTATTGTCTACTTTGCATTTTTTCGCTTTCGAAAGGACTTTAATTATGGTGAAGTCCTGTAGAGCCACTGGAATAAGAAAAAGAAAATTCTCAGTTATATTCTAGAAAGGATCTGAAGAGGATAGAAACGATTACAGATGCGTATAAGGAGCTAATAAAGGATCTTTTTCCACCTCCCTTCTGACCCTTGAAATAGTTCGCCTCCCCCCAGAAACCTCTTGGCAAATCCGGTTGCGGTTGCCATGGCTGAAGACCGTTTCCGTCGCCATCGCTTCCTCGAATCCCGCATCACTCAGCGAATCAATAGGGCGTGGAAATCTAATGAAATTGCAGCTTCCATGTCGGCACAATGGTCATAAACACACATACACCCAAATGTTCACCAACACACAGCGGCACTACAAGGAGCAACAACGACGTTACCAGCAACAATTTATTAATTTCCCCGAATGCATGCATGAAATTAATTGCGTTTCCGCTTCCGCTCGAACCATGAAACAATTTTGATTGATGTGTTGTCGCCCATGGACGACGATGACGTTGGGGGGTCGGGGGGACTCGCATTGGAGAGATTGGAGGCTCAATCAAGCGACGAGGACGCACTTGGATCCACGCCCCCTCCCATTCCGCCACCCCCAACTCACCTTCACTCACCTTCCTGTATCGTTAAATTTATTACGAGAACACTTTGCGTAATGATGACATAATTAGTGCCGAGTGTGAAACGCACCCTCGCGTCACTTTCTCCATCTCCCTCTGCCTCCCTATCTCTGTCCCTCCTTACGACCTACACATTCAGCTCGTTCGCTGCACTGGCAGCAGTTGTTGTTTCTGTTGCTGCCTGGAAGACATCGTTCTCAATTATTTAGACGAAGTATTTAGAGAGCAACAATTTATTTGTTAATTGCAGGCTCACCTTGTCTCTGTGCAGAGGGAGCGTGGCAGGCAAGTGGGGAGCATCCGCTGAGCATCGAGTGACAGACACAACCGACTGACAACCCTTTGATCTCCGGGTGGCGAATGCGTGACTTCCGCCAACACCTCAAGTGTTGACAATTGATGCGCGATGAGAGATGGGGGTGAGAGGATGGTGTGGGGATAAAGGAAGGGGTGGTGAGTTTATGTTAAGGGCTTGGGGTCGCTCGGTGTCGGAATGTTGGGGTCTCCGCGACTCCAGGCGAAATCTTAGAACGGCAGGAGTTTGCGTCTGATCGAGATTTGGGGGGTTGTGAGAGGATTGTTATAGTATGGAATGTTAGAAAAGGGAGTTTGTATCCGATGGTGCGAAATGATACAGGTAGAGTACTTCCAACGAATTCGACTTCCCAGACATGTGTATGTAGGTATTCATCCATCAACTAAGAAGAAGTCAATATCATTGGTAAGCGAAATCCCTATCGAAGTTCTGATCCTTAGATCTATTGCCTATAGCTCTATAACTCTCGCCTATACCTAGGATCCATACCTAGAATACAAAGCTCTTTCAAAACTTCGAATTTCTCCTTATTATATTTGATAGAGGAATTCGGTTTTAAAAATTATAAAGGAGTTCCCACAGACCTTCGAACAAATATCATGAAAATTTATCCTATATCTGGATTTCTTCCATTGACTTTCATCCCTGGGACAACTAATTCCCATGTCCGGATCTCATTTCGCATGTCGAAGATTGTGTCGAGAGGAACTCATTACGATCTGGTAACGCCGCTGACAAACGCACGATGACACTCGATGCAATTTGCACTCCATGTCAGTTTAACTTGGAACTCGAAATGCATTAGAAACGCATCCACTTACACAAAAGCACTAACGCACTCACACGCATACACTCGCCTCGATGCACTCACGCACACTGACAAAAGCGGACCTGGAATAATTAATGACTTTTCTCCGAAGCGAGGAGGCGATGCATTCTGGTGGCGGAGCCCGGACTCGCATCGCATTAAATTAATTGCTCCCATTTAATTGAATGGAGCCGGGGGAGCGGATGCGAGAAGCAGGACGAAAGGGAAGGAGTAGGTATGGAAGGAAGGGTCGAATGGAAGGAAAGAGACCAAGGGAAAGTCAAGGAATACCAAGAACAAGGAAGGAAGAAAACTGGTCTGAGTTTGGTTGCGTGCGAAGGACTCGTAAAAATGAGGTTGAGGTTGCTTAAAGTGAGCCAATTAAATCACAACCAACTTCCGGACAAAGAGCGACATGGGGTTGACAGAAAGTTATAGAGAGAGAGATAAAAAAATATAAGGTAAGGGAAAAGGAGATAGAGAGAAACATAGCGAGAGAGTGAAAGAGATAAGTTAAGGTTTGGTGAGGTTAGATTAGGTATTTCTTTGCTGGCATTTCTCTATATTTCATCAGCAGTTTTTAATTCCTGCTCTGGTTGGGAATTTTATTACGTTTAATGATGATTCCTGCACTTGCTCGAATGTGTCACCAGGGTAACGAAGGACAATCGATTCACCGGAGCATGTCGGGCGATGATGATGAAGGAAGGACAGACCGACAGACAGAGAGATAGATAGACATGGAGATCAACACACAGAGAGACCAACAGCCGGAGCGACAGCTGAAAAGACAGACCCAGAGAAACCAAGCCGAGAATTTCTTGACTTTCGCCACAGGGTGTGGAGTCTCCGAAAGGGATTTCGAAGGACCATTGATAAGAAAGTGAAATGGTTTCCATCGCCATCACAAGGGCATCAGGTGGAGATCTCTCAGCCCCACCCTGTATCTGGAAATTCTTATTCCGACCTGACGATGAATAGCTCGACACTTTGTGCGTACGTCGTCGCCCCGAGCAACCTGCGTTTATTAGTAGACATCTTCCTGGATCGTAAGCAGCCGAAGAAGAAGCCCCTGGCAACCGTGGTCGGTATGACCAACCGACAGAGAGGGTCGGGAGGGTGGCGAAATCCGATGAAAAGGTCGGCTTCGGTAAGCCAACGAACCAGAAGTACCACCAACGGCCTGACCCCGACTCTGGTCTGGTTCCTGTCGTCTCACAACGAAGTCCTGCCCTGGCGTTGGGCGAACGAGGACCCGGGATGAAATTCGACAGCCAGTCAAGGAACTTTTCTCTGTCTTTCTCTTCTTCACAATTTCTCTCCCTCGCTCCATCTGTGTCTTCGGTGTGTGCGGTGTGCGAAGGTCCTTCCATTTCGATTTCTTCAATTTAAATTGAGTTGACAAAAGTGTTGATTTCCTTGCAGACAAAGCACTCGCTCGCTCATCTCGTCCTTTTGACAGCACGTCGCACGCACACAAATGTCGGGTGATAGTTTCCGTAGGACCTTCGTGGCAGGGTTGGACCCGGATCCGGTCCCCGACCCCGGTCTGTCGTTGCCTAACGACCATCGAGTTGTCGCCCGGCGAAAGGAACCGTCAAATGAGGGAAATTCCAAATTAAAGTGAAGGTTTCTCTCCGCACCCGGGGGTTCGAGTGAGTGTTTGTGTGAGAGTTGGTCTTAATTCCTCTTCCACGTCCTGCGCTCCGGTGCTACTCGCACTAACACACACACATACACTCACACAAAGGAGAGCTTTGCGGACGCAGCTGGTCGGAGATTGTATTCATAAGTCAAGTTAATTTGATGTCATTTGTTTAGAATTTTCAACGCTAGATAAATTTTTCTTATGTGTGATTTCAAAGGATAACACTGACGAGGACATGTTCGTTATGCGCCGGCAAATAAAATGTATAGTAACTACAATAGCAACAACAAGGACAACGAGGACATGTGGATTCGGTTGTGAACCCTTTTTGTATTTAATGTTTGTGCATTAATTTTAATTGGATCTTCACAAATTGGAATTACTTTGAATCCCATTTTTGTTTTTTATCTTTCTTCCACTTTTCAGTGGATTTCACATCATTCTAAGAATTTTCAAGCACAAACCAAATTGCTACTGTTCCTTTGAATTTTGCTTCGTATAAGAACATTTTAGAAGCCAAAATTCGAGATTATACACATATTTTGTGAGAAATGCAATTCTGTAGAATTTGTCAATAGATCTGATCGTTTTCTACATACATTTTTATACTTGCCTTTATATTGCCATTATTTGTTTGTTAGTCTTTAATAAAGACTCTTTATAATTGAAGCAATCAATGAATAACAACAATTCGAAAATTTTTATTGTAAGATATCGTCATATGGCAAAAATCTAATTCAGTTTCCTGTATGTATATTTATATCTGTAAAGACTTTTATTTTAAGTTTCTCCGTGTCTTACAAATTGCTTCATGTCTTACTAATATATTCTATGATTCAAAAATACATAAACAGCTCTTTGATATTTTTAATTATAATTTTATTTCTTTCTATCGTTTAAATGTCTTTATTACTATATCATAAAATTTTTAACGATTTCTGTACATATTAATTTTTAGTATTTCTTGTAAATTTAAACGATTAAAACGAAGACTAAAGGTCTTAAAGTATTTTATGGCAAATAAGAATATTCGAAAGAATTGTAAAATTAACTAAAAATAAGTCGAATCTCAGAGAATGAACAAATTGAATTATTTTCGAGGAAACGAAAATTTAGAAACATTCGATTTATTTTTTCTCTCAAACGAATTTAACAAATTTCAGAACAAAACCATAATATACAATGTGATACTTTCAATATAAATTAATGAATTTTAATTTAATTTAGCTCTACTTTGAATTAATATTCTCTCCGAGATTCGGCTTTAGTAGAAAATGGAACGAGTCTTAAAAGCTATTCGTGTGACTACAGGTTCTTCGGAAAGCTAGTGACTAGCGAGATTTCATTATTTTTGTAATTATTAATTACTCGTAATTATTCGTATTGTTCGATCCTTGGCTCCATTACAAATCCGTAAAATTTTAATATACGCACTAACTTTGATTTGGCTGCGATTTGGAAATTGTTTTGCGACTGCGACTGCAATTTCTGTAAATTCGATATGTTTTTCTCTATCTCTCCATCTTTCTCTTTATATTTCTTTCTTTTTTCGCGTTCATTTCGCCTTTTGCGTCTCCTACTAATTACAATGGTTTTAAAAGGTTTCTCTCTATACAACTCGATATGGATTGATTCACAACTATAACTATAGCATAGCAACAACAACTTTAATCCACCTCCTCGACTTCTTCATTCACGTCGTCAACGACCTCCGCATCCTCCTCTGACTCTGTCTCTGCCTCTGCAAACGTCGCCGTCGCCGTCGGGATAATCAGCCGCTAGTAGGGCCGCCAGACATCGGTCGGCTTCGGGGTGCGGCAGCGGATAGGACCGAAGCTTCCGCTGCCGCTGCGCGACGTTGTGCTGACGTCGAGCTCGTCCAGGTCGATGGTCTCCACCGGCGGGGAGCGCGAGTGGGCGGCGGGCGAGGGCGAGCGGCGCGTGGAACTGACGGGCGGCGAGGCGTTCGGGTTCGTGTTCTCGCTCTCGTTCTCGGCGTCCTTCGAGTGCGAGATCAGCGTCACGCAGCGCTTCACGAGGTTCACGCCGCCGCCCTCGCCCCCGGCTGCGACCGCCCCTCCGTCCAGTGGTGGCTGCCCCAGGCCGCCCGCCGTCGCCTGGTTCGCGCCGCGGAACCACGGGAAGTCCTGGTAGTTGCTGTAGAGCTGCGTGTAGAGCCACTGGCTGGGCTGCGGCAGCAGCGGGTTCTGCAGGAACAGCTGCGCCGCCAGCGCTGGATTGAAGCCCTGCGCCGCCGCCGGCTGAAAGTGCGAGGCGAACCCCGAGAAGATCTCGTGCTTCCGTATCGCCGGATTCCGCTGGATCAGCGCCGTGAAGGCCCCGCCTCCTCCGGTGCCGCCGCCACCGCCCTCGTTCGTTGGCGTCAGTAGCGGCGGCGACGCGCTGCGCCGATCGTCGTCGTCGAGCAGCGAGGAGGACGTCGTCGTCTTGCGCGGCGACCCGGTCACCGAGATGCTGTCGCTCTCGAAGCCGGCGTCGATGTTGTTGTTGTTGTCATTCTCGCTGGTCGTCGTCGTGAGGGGCGGCGACGTCGTCGTTGTCGTCGGCATCGGCGGGAGCCGCCCGAGTGTCGTCGTCGGCGATCCCTCGGGGCTGGTCGTGCTGTGAGCGGCGCCGATCGTCGCCAACTGGCCGAGGTGATGGTTTTCTGTGGGTGGGGACGGAAAAGAAAAGATTAGTCTCTGGTGGGCAGACGAGGGGCGTGGCCAACTCACCGCCGAGCGATCGCAGGCCGGGCCGATCCATGGAGCCCGCGAGGCCGTGGGGCGCGAAGGCCGGGTGTTGGTGCTGCTGCTGGTGGTGGTGATGGAAGAAGGCGGCGCCGTGCGGGAACCCGGCTCGTCCGAGGGCCGCCGGGTTGGCGCCGAGGGCGCGCCAGTCGGGCACGTGCAGGTGGCTATGGATTCCCACAAGGTGATGGGCGAAACCTGCAAATAGAAAACAAGGTGAGACAAAGGCTTTAATAAAAAAAAAACCTAACTGAAACCCCCTAGACTCAGTCTTATGACCTCCGATACCTGACTCCAGACCCCTGACTTTCGGCCCCTAACTTCAGACTCCACACCTTCATCTCCCCACACCTGATCCCCTACAACCTGAATCCGCCGACTCCAACCGGGCTCAGACCCAGACCCGGGCAGACGCAAATTAAAGCCCGGCGCCCGCAAAACATGGCCACACACGCCTCCGCCAACGACACCGCCGCCGACACCGACGTCGGTCGCTCGTTTCGGTCGCCCTCGGAGGTGTCCCGACGTTGGTCGGTGGGCCGGGAAGACAAATATCATCCATCTCGCTCTCACACTCTCTGTGTCTCCAACTCTTCTGTTCTATTCCCTCACTCGCTCCCTCTTTAGCCCAAATAAATTCATTAAATTTTAGCCAACTCGGGTTGGCATTGTTGGCAACAACAACAATAAGAGGGAATAAGGAAGAAGGAGGAGATGAAAAACAGTGAGAGTAACAAAAACAACAATAACAAAACCACGCCGCAGTCACAAAACAAACGCCCGCAAAAGTGAAGCCACACTCTCCACTCGAAGAAGTGGGTTGGATCAGAGACACACTCACTCTCTCTCTTTCTTTCTCTCTATCTCTCTTTCACTTTATCTATCTCTTTCTCTCATTTATTCTCTCTCTGTCTCTCTTTACTTCCTTCGTACATTTGCTCTCTCCCGGTTTTGGAACCAGACAAAATCTCTCTTTCTACCGCTGCGAGCTTTCTCATTCGCCCTCTCGCTCTGGCCAGAGCTTGACTCCATCTTTGCAACAACAATAGCAATGCCAAAAACGGCAGAGTGGAAGAAATAGAAGACGAAGTAGAAGAGCCACTCGAAGAAAAAGGGGAAGAAGAAGCAGCAGATCTAAAACAATGTCGTCTGCAACGTCTTCGTAGCCAAACTATTCGGTAAACACCAAAATGTCCCACCGCCTCCAGAGAAGAAGAAGAACCACCACCACTACCATCATCATCATCCTCGTCGTCGTCCGCTCCCAATCCTCCACCTCTCGGCCCCTCTCTCATCCTTGTTTTCTGCACTATTTCTCCACTATTTCGTTCTATTTCTTCCCCTATTTCCAATCCCCGATTTTCATCTTCCCTCTTCTCATCCCCGTCATCATCGACGAGTGAAACCGAAGCCCGAGCTCGTTATGCGCCCACATCCGCCGCCCCATCGGTCGCCCATTGGTGGGAGTGGCACCATTAAAGTGTCGTTTGTTATTATGATAATCCTCGGAGCCTGAGAACCCACGAAATGTCCTCCTGCCGCCCGATTATTCGCAGGACTCGCTGGAAGACTTAAACGTGGCCGGGATTGAAGGTGAGAGAAAGGCAGAGGAAGGTGAACAATGGAAGGTGAGAGATGGGAAGTTGAGGTAAAGGAAGATGAGGCAAATGAAGATAAGAGGCATGGAATAGTATGAGAGGTGGAGGAGTATGCGAGGTGGATGGCGAGAGGCCGGTCGGTCGGTCGAAGCAACTGTTGTTGGAACTACTGCCAAATGAGGCTAAATTAGTGTTCCGTGTGAGGGCAGACGAGACTGTGTGGGAATGACATCTTGAAAAGGAGGAGCAGAGAGAACGAAGGAGGAGCAGAGGGAACAAATAAGGAGCAGAGAGGACGAAGGAGGAGGAGGAAGAAGTGACGATACAGTTAATGGAAATCTGAGTTCGAGTCTTTGGCGTTGTCAGTTCATGATTCTCAAACGAACCCGGACTCTTCGCCACATCGCGCAACCGACCAGCAAGGAATCTGAATCCTCCTGGAACCCGAGTTACAGTGTGTAAGAAAACTTGGCATAACAAAATATAAAGAAGAAGCTTGAAAAAACAAGAACCAAAGGAGAGTTAATAGAAAAAACCAACGAAGGATCCAATATAACTAAGTTTCCCAATTCCTAATACAAAATCTCTCCTTTTTCCCTCTCTTATTCAACCTCTCTCTCTCCTTCTCGTATTCCACTTCTCTCTCTCTCTCTCTCTCTCTCTCTCTTGATCCAACTTCATTGAACCTCCTTCTGCATTCAAACAAGAAGCCATGGATGGTCGAAGAAAGGACTTCCTTGAGAAACTCTCTTATATACACACACATCAACGCTAGTACATATTTCCACACATACATAAATATACTCATTGCAATGCCATCTGCCCAATAATTGGTAGCAGCAACAACAACAACTGGCACCACTAGCTAAAGCATCCAACAAAGCAGCAGATGAGAAGGAGCAGAAACGAAGACGCTCCAACTCTGGTTCTCTCGCTCGCTGCAGAGCCGAATCCTCTCAGCGAAGGATTCGGTCGGTCGGTCGGTTTGTCGGTTGCTCTGCAGCAGCGCCTCCGCCGTCGTCGCCGTCGCCGCCGCCCTCCCACGAAAACCTAAATATGCGGTCCTGTAAGGAAACCTATGTGCGATAAAGGGTTAGCCGCGCTGGTGTCAGTTCGGGTTGGGTCGGGTCGGTGCGAGTCGGGGTGGGTCCTGGGTTCGGGTCTCCTTCGGAGGCGGCAGCAGCAACAACTGCAGGTGGCACCAAGACTCAGTCGTTCTCGCTCTCACTGTGTCTCTTTCTCGCCCACTGGCTTTCTGTGAGTGTGTTTGCATGTGGGTCGTGTCTCGCCGGCATGTGGAGTGGTTGCTGGAGGGGCATAACGTGGTCCCATTGGTGCGCCGCAAAAAGCTTTCTTGCTGTTGCAAATGCTTCTGGCTTCTGGCTGCTGTTGCTTCAACTCCTGCCACTGTTTCTGCTGCCTCTTCTTCAGCGGCGAGCAAACCTATTGAAATGGAGAGTGTCGGCCCCCGTCGTCCCTCACCCCGGGCGGGCGGGCGTTCGTTTGGACACATTCGACATTCCAGTACATGGTGGAACCAGACCCAGGCCCGGACCCAGCGAAACCGGCGCCGCAGAGGTGGCGATAAATTCGAGCCCTCGTTCTCGCCCGTCGTTGGTCGATTTCTTTCGCCGTCTCGTTCGTTGGCCTTTTTTATTTTAATTTGTCCCCTCCCACGTTGATCCCTCTGGCCGTGGGCCACATGATCCACCCACAAAGTGGATGCTTCTCGGTCCTCATCTCGTCGGAGCTCATTTCTCAAAGTATTTCTTTTGAATTCCACATAAATCTCCAAAATTGATTGGTTTGTCAACCGAAGAAATTCGTCATTCTGAAGGCAGGACAAAGTCAAAGGAGACTCCTTAGAAAATATCCAAATACCCTTCAGTTTAACATCCGAACATTCGCTTCAAATTAAAAATATTCCTGACTAATTTCGAGTTCCGTGAATTCTGAAGGAATTCTGTTAAATACGATGATCCTTGCGACGAAGTCCTTTGCTCTCCAAATGCCGTCGGAAAATCGCAGATTCGCTTTTTGAGCAACTGCCGACGGTTCCTTCGCATTTCCTTAGATGACGACCTCAGAGGCTTCTCACCTCGGCTCGATTTCCACCACATCTTCAAGGATTCTCCGAGCCCGAACGAGACAACTCTACCACAATCACAACTACAACCACCATCAGAACATTGGGAGCATCGGGGGCCGGAGTTGGAGCAGTTCCTTGGGACGTCTGGCATATGCTTCAACTCTCTCTCCTATCTCTCTGTCGTTTGTCCTCAGTTTCTCTCCTTCTGTTAGTCCGAATGAGAAGCTTTCTTAAGAACCTCGGGATCTGCGCAGAGAGCAGCGAAAATAGAGAGAGCCATAGAGTGAGAGAGACTGATTTAGGAGAACTTTTCGGAAATACCTCCCCACTGGTTGGGTTGGATCCCTGGTCTGCCCCTCGCCTGGGCTGCAGTGGTGTTCAGAATGTTTTTTAGGTTCTGGCTTTTTTGGTCAAATTATTTGGTTTGTGTTTTTTTTTTCACACAGAGTCAATTGTTGTTGTTGCTTGTGTGATTGTTGTTGGTATGTGGATGTTGTTTTTTTTTGTACGCTTATTATTGTTGTAGAAGTATGTATATTAAATAGAATTTATGAGACTGGGAACTGGGCAGCTCGAGGTCCACGGCCGGGAACTTTAAGGCGTCGACTCTCGAGAAAGTTTGAGGTTTCCAATTTAATGTCGACGGAGGCGTTATTTTTAATGAGTGTTTACAGGATCACTTAAAAGTCGATTTATTAGTCCAAACCATTACCAAGACGTCTAATCTCGTTCAGGAAAAATATTTGATGGAGGTGGAGTCTATTGAGAACTAATTTAAAATATTACGACGATGTAATCATGAAGAAAAAAGTTGAATGCAAATGGAATCATTTTTATAATTTATTATGAAGAATTTAGAAACGTTAAAATTAAATTAATTTTTTTCTTAATTGAAAACATATAAGATTTGTATTTACTACTTCACATACAAATATTTTTTTCTTGTTCTTTACCTCTTTGACTAAAATAGTATGGATGAAATGGGGAATAAAGTGGAAAAACTGATTTATTCTGATTTGTAAATTTTCTATAATGTCTTGCTTTTAATATGCGATTATGCAATTATTACTAATGTCAAGAATTATTTTGATATCCTTTTTTTTGAATGCAAATGGAATCATTTTTGTATAATTTATTATAAAGAATTTAGAAACGTTAAAATTCAATTAATTTTTTTCTTAATTGAAAACATATAAGATTTGTATTTACTACTTCACATACAAATATTTTTTTCTTGTTCTTTACCTCTTTGACTAAAATAGTGTGGATGAAATGGGGAATAAAGTGGAAAAACTGATTTATTCTGATTTGTAAAGTTTCTATAATGTCTTGCTTTTAATATGCGATTTTGCAATTATTGCCAATGTCAAGAATTATTTTGATATCCTCTCAGAAGTGACCTCTTCTCTGATCTTCGACTTATTCTTATTCTATCATGAAACGAGTGTCCCTATAAAATTAGTAATATAGTAATTCATCACTTAATTTCTTGTATTAAATAAATATACTCTCATATACTCTTTTTTTCCATTCACCTCCATTTATAGTCTGTTCGACCTATTTCTATTTTGAGACCTGTAACTTTTTACTTTTTTTCTATTTCTCTCAGCGAAGTAATAAAGTTATTCAAAAAATTATGTTCTCGACTAAGATTCCCACGCCAACATCTGCTCCCCCTTCTTCTTCTTCTCCTACACCTCTTCCTCCTCCTGGTGACACGGATTTCTTCACATCTTTTCGCTGGTGGTGTTGGTTACGTGGAGCCATCTGTTTGTACGTGTGTGTGTGAGTGAAAGATCGTGCGTACGTGCGTTCAATTGTTGATTGTTCACAAATTACTTGTGTGCGTGCGTGTAACTGTTGTTGTCACTCGGTGTCAGAGTGTCTGAGCGTGTGGGTGTGGGTGTGAGTGTGTTTGTGTCAAGTGGAGGCAAGTGGCTATAACGGTATTATTGGGGATTGAGGAGACAAAACGGTTTGCAAATTTCATCCCCAGACCTGGCAACTTGCCCTCGTCTCATTCTCCATCTCTTTCCTTCCTAATATCTCTCTCTCTCTCTGTCCCTCTTACTCTATTACCCTCCCCCCTTGTCGTCGTCGGGTTCCCGAGCAACGCGCGAACAGCACACAAATCTACCGTTACATGACATTGTCAACACTTTAGTTGTTGCTGTTCATATTCGCATAGTGATGTTGTTGCTATTGTCGTTGTTGTTGTTGCAGTTGTTACAGCCACGCCAAGAGGGTAGTCAACCCTCCTCAAACCCCTAACTCAAACACATACACAGGGGCGACGAGGACGACGAGGGGAAGGATAAAGGGAAAAAAAACCGTGAGGGAAAACATATTTCGCAAACGTTATAAATAATATTAAGTAGGTACATGAAGGTATGCATTGTTGTTGCTGATGATGTTGTTTCCATTGTTGATTTCGTTGTTGTTGGGATCACCGGTTGGCGTGTCCTGCGCCGCTTAGGCATACAAAGCCGCGCGCATTAGGATCGCATTGACACGTAAATTGACAGAAAATTGAATCAATGCTGTAACAAGTCCTGAGGGGACGGCAGCCCTGGTCGCCTCTCCACCCCTGGCAGGACATTCATTCGCGCCGCCGGCGTGGTTGTTGTTGTGACTTTAAAGTCTCATTTTCGATTCTCAATTGAGCTGTCGTCACGGGCCGCCGGCGAAGACCCAGGGGTGCGACACCCCGTCCCCTGGTTGTATCCCTGGCGAGACGGAGGCATCTTTGCGAAAATTGATATATTCTGGGTTTTTTTTCTCCTTCTGCTCGTCGTCGAGCGTCAGTCGGAAGCCAGCGGGCGGTGGCAGAAGATCGAGGGGCGGAGGGCAGAAGGTCGAGGGAGTGGTAGCTGAAGTCGGCGACATGTTGCGTGCGTCCCGTTATGATTTGTCATCCGAGCGAGCGAGTGTGTGTGAGTGCGCGTTGTGACAGCTTCGAAAGTTGTGAGATTTTTATTAAAAAATCGCCGATGTCTTCCACGGCTCGTGAAGGGTGGCGGAGAACCGAAGGAGGCGTGGAGATGAGCGGAGATTAATTGAGCGCCTTTGAGGAGATCTGGATCGTCCTCTATCTCCCTGGGAACGACCCACTATCGCCTCTCCAGCTCCCTCCAGAGAGGTTCTTTCGCTGATTTTTCGTAACTTTTAATTAATTTCTAAGCTTCGGCACTGCCGAGGCCACATGTCAATGTGTGGAGTGAGTGTGTGCGTGTGTCAGTCGATCCACAGCCCCCTCTTCCTTCGTAACGACATTCCCCAGGATCTGCAAAAAGGATTTGCTCAAAGTTTTGCCGCTCGAGCGTAAACTGAATATAAATCCTGACTGAAAGGACTCGCAAAACCAGTGTTGACGCCGTTCCCCCCTCCGCCCCACCGGCGATGGGGAAACTTTTTCGAAAACTATTTCGCAAAGTGACAAAAACAAGGAACTACATTAAAATCCTTAAAAGGACCTCCGACCCGGCCGGCGTCCTTTCCTTCGCACAGTTGTTGTTGTAGCCTGCGCCAAGTTTGTCGATGATTAAAAGGAGCAGCAGCTGATGGCACGAAGGAGTCGTCGTAGCAGTCGGATGGAGAAGAGTGGACGGAGGGGTGGAAGGGGGTGTGGCGGCGCAACGCATTAGCATCTCGTGTCGCCACGAGTGTAGAAAATGTTTCTCTTCCGAGACGGATATCCTGTTTCGCACGCTCGCCGCAGAGCGACGGAGAGAACGAGAAGAAGTGAAGAAGGGTAGAGGGAAAGGATAGTGAGAGAAAGAAAGAGTGAACGAGACGGCATGTACACATCTCTCTCTCTGTCTCTCACTCTCTCGCTCCAAAGGACAACGACGACGAGTGGAGGAAAAGTTTTTAATTTTTAGTGAAAATTACATTAAAATTTTCCGCTTGATGTAATATTTTTCATGAAGAAGAAACCCACACACGCGCCCACACGTACACACACACACACACAACCCAGATGGCCCCGTGCTTGCTGTGAATGTATATGTGTGAGCGTGTGTTAATGTTCTAAATGAATTTTCAACTTGAATTCATTTAGCAGCAGCAGCCGTCAACATTTCCCCCCAGCCACAAACCCAGGAACGCCATTCAACCCTCTTTCTCCGCCCTCGGAATCCAGTAATTCCAAGGACGAATCGCGAAAAAGGGTTCCTGGGCCTTACCCTCCCTCAGCGCGCAGTAAACATATTCCTAATGAATGAAATTTTAAATGAAATCCCTCGGAGATCCGGGTCGCGGATCCACCTGGAGTCGTTTGCAAGGGGTTCAAGGAGAAAATAATTAGAATTATATAAATATTACAATTATTGCAATACCAAATTATTCCACTGTTTAACTCCTTGACACTGCATCGTATAAAGAATTCCATCTAAAAACTATTTTATCCTATTCCAGTGTTCCTAATGTCCCACCAAAAATATGATTCCCACCATATGAAATCCTTCTTTCTAATACTTTACAATATTCTCGCCGTCAGCCTTCTCCTCCTCCAAGACAAGGTAATACGAAGCCCAGACCAGCTCAAACCCGAATCCGAAACTATCCGAACTCTCCCGCTCCTTCGCCTTCTTCTTCTCTGTTCTTGTCATCGTTGTCATCGTCGGCGTTGTCCTGGCAGCAGGACGAACTCATTATCGCGTCGACACGTCGTTGGGAAATTATGACGACGGCGCGACGTGTTGAGGAAGTGAAAATTGATTCGGGGTTTGCGACTCTCACCTCGTCTCACATCGTTGACATCCTAATCATGCATTATTAAAAAACATTACGGCGACGCATTATTAAAAGTGTCAGGAGCGGATCGCGCAGGATGCCGACAGGACACGTGTGGGTATTTAAGGTCGACACAAGAGTGTGTGTGCTTGAGCATGTGAGTGTGGATCGTTGCAGGAGATAAAAGCGAAAAGTTTTCCACTCTTCAGAGTGAGCTGAAGTTGATTTAAAATTTATTAAAAACCCTTCACCTCGCCAGGACGTCATTTGTCAGGACCTCAATCATCCCCGAAGCTGCCAGCCACTCAGAGGAATCTTCATCTCTCTCTTTATCTTCCTTCTCACCGCTCGGTTCATCCTCGGCTGCGAAGGACGAAACTAAAATAAATAGTTGGCGATTGGGGGTGATGGAAGACGATGGGGGCGATGGGATAGGCGGAAGAGTCCAACGCAAGGGTTGCGTGGACCGTCCTGAGGACCCTCAGTCGCTTCCTAACTGAGTTTCCGACACTTCCTCAATACACAAGGAAGGAGGAAGTGATTTGCGAATCCACTGAAGTGAATCCCTTCGGACATCCGAGGACCACACACATGTGCAAGTGAATAACTTAAGCAGATCTTCCATCTCTTTCTTCATTTAATTTTTCTTCATTTCGGTCTCTTTTTCCTTCTTCTCACTCACCCACCCAGCGTCTCATTCTCTCCTCGTTCCTCGTTATCGTGTGGGCTCGATTGATAAAAGCGAATTCGTGGCCGAGAATTTCTGAGGTCAAGAAACAGTTGTCTGCGGTCGGATTAGTGAATATTTATGAAGTCCCCGCACCCTTCGACAGATCCTCCCTGAACCCTTTTTTCGCCATGAGTCTGAGATGAGTCATGGCTCGAGAAAATCATCGACATGGACAAAAGGAACTTCGAGTCTTTACAAAAGCCTTCGTCAAATCCTTCAACGAGCTGCCCACAGACTATTCAATTGGTCAAAGCCATTAGATCAAGCTGAACGAAGGATTGTGTGAGAGAAGGGTGAGTGGAAGAAGAGTGAGTGAGTAAAGAAGGGTGAGAGAGGGATGTAGAAGAGTTGGAAATAATAAACAAATTTAAGGGTTTTTTTTGTTGTTTTGTGCAAGGAGGTGGGTTTTTGGAATGATGATATCCACTGGGATATGAAATCCTCACTGAGGTTTTTTTTAGAATTCGTTTCCAGGATGCGATCACAGTTCGAGTCCTCGTTTCGAAGCAACCCGCTCCCACTCTTCTCTACTCCACCCCTTCCCCAAGGCTCAGACTATCGTAAGAGGCCGCAAAATTACCCGAACGACGGAATTTCGCGTAATCAAATCCGGAGCAAGGGAAATCCCAGCCGAAGGCTTGCGACCCCAATTAAGGTCAGAAATGGAGAGATGGAAAAGATAGAGAGAGTGAGATGGGGGGAGAGAGACAAGGTAGAGGTAGAAAGGGAGAAGGAGAAAGGGTCTCGCAGTCGGAATTGATCCGATCCGATCCGCCGTGATGCGATGTGATTGGCATGTGAAATTCGCAAATCAACAGCCGACAACGGGCACGGCAACGGAAAAAGTCGCGAGGAGGAGGAGAAGGGGAAAAGGAGGACGAGGATGAACCAGAGGATGATGACGAGGCCGTCGGCAAGGATGCGCCGTCGAAAGGACATGCAAGAGGAGCGAAGAAACCGCCTCCGGGCACCGGGAAAATCGGTTCATGACGGAAACAAGCCGATTGCCGATTATTATGGAGTTGTTGTTCTGTTATTGCTGTTTTTGTTACTGTTACTGTTGTTTTGTTATTGTTTTTCTGTTCCTGTTGATCATATTGTTGTTGTTCAGCAACAGGCCCTTTATCGGCTTTTACGGTAAGACTAACGTCAACAACGCGCCTCCATTCGAGTCTCTTTGACGTCATCGTGTCATATCATGGTCGTCATTATCGTCATCGTAGTCGTCATCATCACCATCACCACATCGCGACTCACCTGGCAACTTGAAGGGCAGCCCGCCCATCAGCGGATCCGGCCCGAAGCGCTGGGGTCCGAAGGCGAAGGGGTGGAAGCCCTGATGGCGGATCTTCGAGCGCGGCTCGCGCGGCCCGTCGACGGTCACCTTGATGGCCTTGTTGTAGGTGGCGATCTGGATGGGGTTCGTCGATATCACAATCGTCAGGGTGAAGCTTTTGCCTGCGAAGAGAGATAAAGTGAGAAAGTAGAGAATTTGTTAATAATGAGGCAATAGTCGAATGGTCGGGAAACGTAGAGAGGAAAGGAACGAATCGAAAAATAATTTGATGGTGAAGAGCGAGGCGAGGAATCGATTGAAAAGAGGCGAGTTGCGGATTCAAATTTAGAGTTCATGAGAGGTCAGGGAAGAGGGGAAGGAAGAGAGTGCGAGGGTGAAACAGAGATAGAGAGGGGGTTGAAACAGAGTGTGAGAGGCATCCCAGAATTAGAGACGCCATCGTGGGGTTCGCCCGATTTCGCAAGTTATGGCCGTGAATATCTCGACAGAGTTATTAGCCGCCCGTCCATAAATTCGCACGTCCCCGCCACAAATTTCTCGCCCCCTGCCCCGCCACGCCTCCTTCGTGAACCGCGTTCTCGATAAACAAATGCAATAACAACAATAGTAACAACAAAAACAACGGCAACAATGAAATCTCCCGCACTTCGTGGAACGAGCGTAATTATTTCAGAAATTTATGGATTTCCTGTCGCCCAAGTGCGCGAATGAATGTGCTTTTGTGTGTGTGTGTGTGTGTGACTGTGTGCAATCTCCTTGCGAACGAATATCCCCCCCCCCCCCTCCACCACCTTCCCCCCTCCTTCCTTGTTCCGATTCGTTCCGGGAGCGAAATTCGAAATTCAAAATTTTCGCCAAATGAAGATATAAAATTTTCAAATGAATGAAATTTCTGATTTCCCTTATTTGCGGCAACGCCCACACACAGGCACAAGCATACACATACACCCACGACGGAAATGAACCCAACATCAAGCATACACACAAACAAACACACATTTATTATGTGTGGAAGGCCATGACAGCAGCAGCAACAACAATAGTAACAACAACCAAAATGAAACAATAGCAACAACAATGCCCATGCTGCGAGTGCAACGGAAGCGTCGAAGTGAGACCAAAGAATTCCTCGCCCACGACCACGCCCCCCGCCTACTGGACAACGAGGAAGAGGAAGCAACGAAAGCGATGCCACGGAGCGATATGAATTTGAAAAATTCATAAACCCCGCACTGCCGGCTCTCTGTCTGTCTATCTCTATGTCTGTCTGTCTCTCCATCTGCCTGCCTGTCTGTCTGTCTCCGTCGCAGCGGACGTCGACGCCTCCCCCGGCCAGCCTGCATCGATTGCCGCCAGGAGATGACGTCGTGCTGTCTGCGAACAGGACGTCGATGTCCTTGTCCTTGTCGCTGTCCCACCCACCGATGAACGGTCCAGACGAACGGGACGATTTTCACGACTTCCGAGATTCTAATCGGGTACCTCAGACGACTAGGGGAGGGCGGCGGAATGGAGAAGACGAGCAATCGGCGGACCGATGGACTGAGGGAAAAATCACCTTGGCTGAAGAGACGACAGAAGGCAGACGGATATTCGACAGAGACGATATTCCAAGAGATATTCTTCCACGAGGTATAAAGTTATCGTGAACCTGGGTCATGAACTCATGGATCGATTTAAGTATCTCCTTGTTAAAGGATCTTGAAAAGGATTATCCATGGAGAGGTAGAAGGAGAGAGGGAAACCCATGGAAACAGATATAGAGGCAAAATAAGATTCTAAATTCCGTCGCCAACAATCGCGAATAGTCGTCGTGAATCTGCTCCGGCTCGAGACCGAGGCACGCGAAGCCCCAAAGTGTGGCCAAAATGTGTGCCGCCATTTAGAAGCGCTGATTCCGGGCCCTTTCATTTTGTTGCTGTTGAGGTTGATATTCTTGTTGTTGCTTATGTTTTTGTTTTTATTGTTCATCGTGTATGTGTAGTTGTTTTTGTTGTTGTCGCCACTGCAGTCAACAATTAAATGGTCGCCGACAAAAGTCACGAGCCACGCGAAGAGCGAAACAATCGAAGCGTGTTTAAGACTTAAATGGGCGCCATTTTTCAGCGCCACAAAAGGGTTCCCCGGGTCCCCTGACTCACCAGACGGTTTTTTGTCTCTGTCTCTCCAGCTGCATGTGTGCGCCATTGTATTAGTGTGTGTGTGTCTGTGTATCGTCTAAAGAGTCGCACTTTGTAATCATAAATATTTCGTGTTTATTTTATTCTTGGGGCATTGTTCCCTATCCTTAGTCGACTCCACCGCGTCCCTCTCGATTCTCGCCATTTTCTCCATGTTCACCCGGTCACCCTTTTCTTCCCACATCCCCTCCCTACTCACCACTCCCCCTTCTTCACCCCTTCAGTTACTCCTTTGTTTTCTGCTCCCCGCTGCTGCTTGTCCATGAATTATTTGTCTCTTTGTTGCGCTGTTTCCTTTCCAATCCTTTCCCTTTTCCCTTCTCCTCCTCCAGCACGGCGACACAATCCACCCTCTGTCGACCATCGCGAAATTCCGCCACCTCGTCCCCCTCGACGCTGTCGTCGTAAATAATATTCATAAATTTGAAACCCCTTCTTGGCTCATTTTTCATCAGCCTCAGCGCCCTCCTGGCCTTGAAAGCGTTTAACCCGCTTTTGTCGCCGCAGCCTGAGGCCGCCGATAGTGGGAGAAGGATGAGGGGCAGCCAGCGGAGAAAGAGGACAGGGCAACACATTTCCAACAACGTGGTTGAAAAAGGCGAATGCGACGCGATTGGAAGGACGAGGCTTTTGTCCCGGTTAAAGGGCAGCAACAGTTTGGGACACGGCGATAGGACGGAGGGACAAAGGTTGAGAGAACGATCGGTGGATCAAGCTTTCATCTCGATGGGCCAAGGTTTCATACTCAGAGGCCCATGGTTTCATTCAAGAGGAGATTTCAAAAGTGATTTCATCATCAGAGGCCGATGGTTTGATTATAGGCGAGTTATGGTTTAATTCTCAGAGACCCATGGAAACAATATCTCTCTTCCATTGAGGTAGAGTTCTTAAAGATAAGTTTGAGTTAGTTGAAGCCGATTGGAGAACAGGCGTCTTTTGAGAAAAACTCTAAACACTTTTCCCGTGCGAACTGACCATCCTTGGAACATGAAAGCTCGATGTAAAATATTGACTAAGGTGATCTTCATGAACTCTGTCAACTTCTCTTCAACCTCTACAGAGACCTGTCTACCGATTGTTGCGAGAATTCAGGCGCACGCGGGAAGCCTTGGAGTGGTCGGGGAGGTGCCCGACTTTGGTTCATCGTCCGTCCCGTGGCTACCCGGTGTGAACCCGTTGACGATAATGAAACGTGTGCCCGGTGGAAGGTTGGAGTCAGAGAGAGAGAGAGATAGTTACAGGGTGATAGAGATGGAGAGATTGGGAGAGGTAGAGCCCTGGTGGTAAAACGTGAACCCTTTAGTCTCGCCGCGGCACCTCCTCAGCCAGTGCCGCAGTTGCCCCACCTCGACGGGCCAGGGCTGTCAACTGCAATGACAGACGTCAACAGAGCTGCCACCTTTCCGGAGAGGGTGGAGAGGCGAGGAGGGTGGTCGAAGTCGTGGGTGGGGTCGAGGTCGATGTTGTGAAAGCTCTCGCATTAGACTTCGGAAGGCGGCTAAATATTGTGCCAGGACCTGACGAGATGAGCCGAGGCGATGGCTATTGATGTCCTTGTGTGTAGAGCCGGTAAAGGGGAGGAGGTGAAAGGCGATGCGACTGTGTGTGTGTGCGTGTGATGGTGTCAGTGTGCGTGTTTAAAATGTCATTCTAGTGTCACCCTCAGACTTGTTTAACGTCAAATTATAATCAGGCTATAAAGACGCCCAGTAGTAACAACGAAATAACAACAACAACAACAATACCAACCATCACCACCAGAAACAACATGAGCAAAATAACAAGAATAACAACGACAACAATAACAACAACAATAACGACAATGCCTATTAAATTGCCCGCCCCTGGCGCCCGTCGTCGAAGTCGACGACGAAGTCTTAAAAGCCAAATAATTGTTTTTCTTGTTGTTGTCGCCTTAGCGAACAGATCGGGGGCGGCGGAGGAGGCGGGGTGTCGTAAATGGATTTCCTCTAGCCTCTTATTAGCACAGGCAGAGGCGGGCATCTCGTCTTTGTTTGCCCTCCCAGGGCAGGGCTTAAAAATGGCGACAGATTTATTCGCCATTTGCCGCCAGCTCCTTTCGACGAGGTTGGGGATCAGGGGGATGGTTGGGAGGCCCCGGTGGTGGTGGCGGTGTAATTAAAAAAGTTTCATTTCATTTCGTTGGTTTTCTTGGTTCGTTTCGCTCGTTTGTCTCCGGGGCCCGCCTCGTGTTTCACAGTCGTCCCCACCCTCTTTCTAATGAGTTTGGCTCCAGCCAAGGTTGGGGACGAGAGGTTAACGGAGGGTTGGGGCCCTGCAGACGGAGTTTAGGGGGAGCTTGTGTACTTAGCGAGAGAGCTCAAGGCTCGTTTAATTTAATATTAATTTGCAGAGGGAGAGAGGTAGTTGCTATTGTTGTTGCTCATTTGGAGAATCTTCGAGGCTCAGGGTTCAGACGAAACGCGACCTCAGAAACTTGGGTCATGACGAGTCCTCCGGGAGGACGAGAAAGGAGGTCGTAGATTTGGTTCCAGGATCTTCGGACTGGGGTTCCAACTACGATCTTCAGGAGTTTGTCGACCCTTCTTTGGTAAAAGTTAAGGTATTAAATCCCATTCCTTGAGATTCTTCGGAATATTTTACACAACTCTTACCAATCGAGGCATAGCTGGAGAGATAATGGAAATACATTTACATACATTTGTACTTTTGTCCGAAGACATGCGAACATACTATGAACACACATGCAGCTGACTGCCCTTTGATCCCTTTGGAGTCACCAAAGCGGACTCTTGAGAGCTTCCACATGTTCTACGAGTGATAGAGGGGGAACGTGGAGTGAAAATGATAGAGAGGGAAAGAGAGACTTAAAGCCGATTGCAAAAGTATCGAAGGAAGCCAGGGAGAGCGAGGAGATGAAGAGGGAGGACGATGGAATTGGGACCAAGCGAAGGATCGACCGAACAAACGAACGAAAGACCAACTGACGCTGATGTTAACGACGACGTCGTCGACGCGTTCTACCGCGGCTTCCCTCTAATTATTCGCTCTTCATACAAACGGGCTCAAAGGACGACTCAAAGGAACTAGGGGTGCTGAAGGGGCTGAAAGCATTAGGAGGAGGAGGTGAAAGAAGAAGAAGACGCCAAGGCAACACTTAAGCAAATGAATGAGGGCGGCAGCAGGCAAAAGGGTTGACAGCGAAAATGGCAGCAACAACAACTGTAACAGTAACAATAACAATAGTAACAACAACATGAATTACAACAAAAACAACAGCATGAACAACAACTATACAACAACATCATGAGCAACATCTGTACAACAACAACAATAACAACGTGATCAAATACAAGGTTAAATACTTTGTACAACTTTTGCTGAAGTTTCTCCATCTCTCACTCTAATTCTCTTTCTCGCCCACCTCTCTCTTTCTCACTCGCCCGTGTAAAGAGGCTGCGCCTAACACCGAAAACCCACCCCCGCATCACGGGCAGAAATAATAATGAGATGAGGGCGAATTTCATTATGTTGCTGGGATTTTTAGCTACTTTTTCATTAGAATTCATCAGGAGTGGTTCGCGTTCTAGTTGTTGTTGTAGGGGTTGTAGATATTATTGTTGTTGTTTCTTTCAGGACGCAACTACGATGGCGCTGGTGGTGCTGGTGCTGTAAGTGGTGGACAAGAGAGGGCGGAGGAGAATCCACAATGAAGAGGCGGGAGCTCGAAGAAAGAGAAAGGGATGACTAAAGAAGCGAAAGAGGATGGAGAAAGCAGTGAAAGGCTGGTATAAGAAGGGAAAGGGGTGGATGATGATGATGGAGTAGAGGATCAAGGGTGTAGGATGAGGGGGAGAGGGGGCATTGGAGGTGTCGTTGGGGACGGCGGTGAAGTTGTAACCTCGTTAAGCTTAATTAATAGCAGCGAGCGATAAACACCCGAGGAGAAGACGAGCCCCAGAGGAGGAGGAGGAGAAACAGAAGGTGCAGGCGGACGAAAGGAGCACAGAAAGAAAGTTCACGAGGGACTTAAAGCGAAGTCTTTGCTTCGGCTGAGACAAAGAAAGGCCTCAAAGACGACTGGGGGAAGACGAGGAAATCTGAACTGGAAGCAGAAAGGCGGAAGGACGACAGGTGGCGACTCCAGATTATTAGGGAGCAAATGATGCTTAACCAGCAGACGCCAAATGAACAGCAACAGCTGCTGCTGACGTCGTCGAGCGCCCGGTGACCGACGACCGGTTGTGGAAGAACTTTCGCTGATTGATTTCAACCCAATGAACCTTCCCTTCACTCGTTGGGATCGAAGGCGGTGTCAGAGTCTTCAAGTTCTGGACCTTGAAATTAAAAAAGGAAAAGGTCCTTCGGGGAAGTCGAAAGATGGAATTGAAATTGAAAAGAGAATTGAGGAGTATGAGAGTGTATTTTCTATAATTTAAGATATACATTTTTGTACATCAAAATTATACCTAAAGATTTTTGAAGTCATTTTAGAAAAATTTAAGTTTCCTTTCAAAGTTTTTTAAATATATTTCTTTTTTTTTAATTAAAAAAAAACAACGAACAATTTTCTTATTTTCTCTCTTTATACAAATTTTCAAAATATTTAAATTTTTACAAAAACTTTTTTAATTATTTACAAAAATATTTTACAAAATTTCTCAAAAATTATCACTTAAAAATATGTTAATCATTATCCGAAATTCTCAAATAATTTTAATAACATTTTTCACCAAAAATATTTCCCTAAGTAATTTCAATTGAGTTCAAATTGGAATTTCTTCTTAACGACAAAGAAACACGAACACATACACACATTCTTCTACGCGCGCACACTCACACAAACAATGGAATTCAGTGGAATACAAATGCAAACAATCAAATTCCAATAAAACCATTAGCGAGATCCCGGAGCCGTTTCCTTTCTTTTGAAAGTCTACACAAATGTTATTGGCTTTGTGTCTACGCGCGTGTTTGTGTGATTATGGGCGAATGTGTGAAATGCCACATGTATTAGCGATAAATCCCACGAACCCACACACATACAACCCCAGGACAAACAGACAAATATTTGCGTCAAGACAAGATTCGCAATTAAATCGGCTTTGTGTTCGCATACACCAACCTCTCTATGTGTTTGTGTGATATAGACACAAACACACACACACATATATATCGACATCTAGCTGGTATTCAAATTCGATTTACAAAAAATAGTTATTTGCAAAGAATTTTCTCACAAATCGAAGGAATTTAATTGAAGTCACGATTTCCACTCACGCCACGAGGTCCTTGTAATCTGTCTGTCTGTCCGTCTTTCTATGTATGCGTTGCTCCACCCAAGTACGTGAGTGTGTGTGTGGGTGAAAAGCTTGTCTCTTTCATCTTTACTTCGGCTTTGTTTTCTAGAGAATCCTTCGGACTCGAATTTCTCCATCGACATGGGGAGAATTCGTTGGTTCTTTTAATTTTCCTAATTTGAAATCTTCGGAAAACACATTCTGCTTTCGTTTCCACTTCAACTTCGATTTCAATTCACAGTCAAGCCGTCAACTGGCTGAAGAATTCGTTCTGATTCGAGAGTGAGTGACGATAAATTCGAAATTCGAAAAACAAATAATGTATGTACATTAAACTATAGAATTTTTATACAAAAACTAAAAGAAACCCAAACACAATATCTTATATTTTATGTAGGAGGAATAATCCTGAATATTTTTATATTTCTTTTAATTCTTTAAATTTGCTCTGATTTAACAGAATTTATTGATTCACATTATTTTTTCATATTTTTTAAAAATTTCTAAAATTACGATTTCAGTAAATTTTTAACTGAAATTTTTAGCGATTTGAAAACAAACGCCAAAATAACTTAAAACAGAAAAGAAAATAATTCTTCGCAGAAACATTATTCGGCGACAATATTCTGAGACAATTTAAGCAGACATGAATTTCAATATCGAAGGAGACAAAAACAAAGCAAATTCGCGCCGCTGTCCTCATTGTCCCCACACACACATAAATCACTGATCCCAAACCTCAACAATAAATTCCCCTGTTAATTGCGACCTCAGACCCCGCACCAAACCCAGCCACGGCCACTCCGTGTAGCCACCCAGAATTCGTGTTAAGACCCAATTCGATCGATTTAAGAGGTCGATTTAAGAGGTCTCTCTCTCTCACCCTCTATACATTCGCCATCCTTGTCTGTTGCTTTGCCACCCATAAGTTTCTTGTTTCTAAATTCGTTTCTTATCTGGAAATCCTCTAAACTGCACTCGCTGGATTTCGTCCTGTGCCACGAAGACGCGACTCAATTGTAGATTATGTGACAGTTATTGTTTACGCTGTAATCGCGTCTTCCACCCAGCGCCCTGAGGGGGTGGGGCCGGCCGATGGGGGGCGGTTGTCGTAGTTGTCGCTCCCCCATTTTAAAAATGTCCTCGACTGCGTGCGCGCCCATCATTACCGACATCATGATTGCCCTTGTTTGTTGTTGTTGTCCTTGTTATTGTCGCCATCATCATTGTTGTCGTTGTTCTTGTTTTTATCATCACTTGGTGGTGGCTGTTGCCATGTTGCATCGCCTTCTTCTATCTACTCCTCCCACTCCTTCTCCTCCTCTTCCTCCTCCCACTCATTCTCTTTCTCCTTCTCCTCCTCGTCTTGCTGTGATTCGACTTCCTGCTGTTGACGTGGCTGTTGATGTTAATTTTAACGCCTCAGGACATTGTTTTGTTTAAGTATCGCCAAACTTGGGCTCCTTGTTCTGCTTCTTCTTTTTCCTTCTCCTATACTTTCACCCTCTGTCCGTCCGTCCTTCTGTCGGCCCGCCGGGGTCGATGTCGTCGCCCTGGCTCGAATTTCCGTTTTAATAAACGACTTTTCCGGCTTCCGTTGGCTCGGGCTGCCATTTATTTAACTCGCTGCCTCAGGACATGGCCACGGCTCGTCCTCCCCGAGAGCCTGATGTGGGTTGGTCTCATAGTTGTTGTCATTATTCTTGTTGTTGTAAATGGTCTATCGAAAATCAGCTTTAATATCGTTCATTTGATGTTTGACTTCGCTCCAACCATTCGAAGTCTCGTCGTTATCGTCATCTGCCTCAAGGATCTGTTTGTATTGTCATCTACTTCCTCTTCTTCATACCCTACTTCCCCCTATTCTTCATCTTCCCATTCTGCTTCATATTCCCCTACTTCTTCTGCTTCTCCATCATCATCATCGTCTTCTTCTCTTCTGGTTCATCGTTTCCGCACTCTCTGTTTGAGTTCTATTTTATTTTAATCCCAATCGATGGCAAGTGGTTTGTCCAGGACTCGTGGTCTCCACCTGATCCTGTAGCAAACAGGCCTCAGAACGTGAATCCAATACATCAACAACCAATGTCCTCGATATCTGCCCTCATGTGTTAGTGTGTGTGTGCTTCTAAGAATGTTGGTGTTGGTGTCTAATGTGTAATCAAAGGATTCTGCGTATTATTAATTCGTTATAATCGCCAACAACAACAGTATTCACTTAAATAATTTAAATTGTTGTTGTTATTATGATTGAACTCTTGTTGGTCAACACTTGTTGTTTATGTTGTTGTTGTGGTTGTTGCTAGTACTTATACACCTACATATATAACTATATTTATTAATATTGTTCTTGTTGTTCGATTGTTTGCTGGTGTCGTTGTTGTTGATGGTGTTATTTTTGTTGCTGTTGTTGTTGGTATTGATGTCGTCCATTTTGTCCTTATTAGGATTATTATAGCTTTTGTTGTTGTTATTGCGATTGTTGTTTTCCGTTAGTTACGCCCGCAGCAGTTGTGCAAACAGATTTTCCTATTCCAATGTTCGGCCATTAATTACATGTCTTCGCCCTCTCATCCTCCTCCCACCCGCGTCTCCAGCCACCCACATCATCAGCCTCCTCCTGCCCTCTTCCTTCCTCTCCTCCCTTACCATAATAACAACAAGAAGCACTTCAACTCCCACATATTCGTCTGATACAGAACTTGAATTCGAAAATTCAGAAAATTTAAATTTGAGGGGAAAGTCTCTTTTTTTCTCTCCGGGAACACATTTTCCACATATTGAAATATTATAATTTTCCGTAAAAATCACGAAATGCGATCTCAAGGAGATCCTTGAGCTTATCGTCGAGGATACCCGAGGGGAGGTCGTTACACCTGAGTGATTAAAATCCCTGAGACGAGGGAAGAAAAGAAGGAAGGAACAAGGGAAGGAAGGATGCCCAGAAGGAGGGAGAGAAGGATCAAAGGTCGTGGCGGTAGGACAAGAGGAGACAAGTGGTGGTAATGAAGATGCAGCTCTTGTGAATTAATCCTCGAAGACCATCGAGAAACAACTGCGAAGCCTTGCGAGATGCATTTGCGGAATTCGAATTTGCATCGACACTTAATTTCGCATCCTGGAAGAGGTGGACAGCAGGGCGACGACGACGATGACCAGACGACGGCTGTGACGAAGTCGGCGGAGAGGATTATGACGATGAGGTGGACAGCGGTGGACGGAGAGCTTAAGCCGCATCATGGAGATGAAGATGAAGATTGGGGTGCGTAGGACGACGGGGGGACGCGTACGAAGGACGAATGCTGCTGAAGAGTTAATTAACATATCATCGATGCAACCAAGTGCAGGGCGTATAATGCGAAATGTTGTGGAAAGTGAAGGGAGTAGGAGTGAAGAGTTGAGAGTGAAGGTTGGAGAGTGAAGGGTGGAGAGTGGAGAGTGAAGAGCGAGAGTGGGGCGTAGAGTGTGAAGAGTTCTGGCGGTGCACAGCAGGGCGCGCCGACAAGGAATCCATTACCCAATCACTATTAGACCGAACGACCCGGACCTCCCTCTTGACGACCACCCCACCTGCCCTTCGTTCTCCCCAACCTACCCTTCGTCCTCCTCAACCTTTCACTTCGTCCACTCCTTTCAAAGCATCGACGCAGTGGAGCCCGGCAACGGCCGAGCAATTCATTAGCCAGGATGACTGTGTGTGTGTGAGAGTTGCCGCAAACACGAACACAAACACATTTCAAATTACATTCGGATTATGCAGGAGGGCAGCGCATCGCAGTCTTCGAGTGCATCCTCATCGTCCTTCGATGGACGTCGTCCTGCGACCCCGCCTCGTCTGACCTGCTGCCAGATGCAGATTATTGTCCTGATGCGAAATAAATTTAATTAAAATGTTTCTTTGACTCCCCGCTCCGCCCACTCGTCGTCGCCCCCAGATGACGATGACGACGACGAGGAGTTCGACGCATCGCATCACCGTTGACCTCTGACCCTTGTTGGCCCCCCGAATCGAAGGTATGTTAACGAGCACGGCTTCATGTTGCGAACAAGACAATTAAACCTCCTCATCACACTCAAACACACATACCCTCTCATGTGAAATTACAATAAATTTATGATGTAATTAAGACGGCTTCGTCACACACGGAGGTCGAAGGTCCTGGATGCCCGAAGGTCCTTGTTTAGCTTGAGACTTGATTTGACTTTACTTAGACTGGCTGCAGGCGTTTCACGACACAAGGCAGGAGTACGGACATTTGGTCTAGGTATATTGACCTATCTCTCCGACTCTGGTGGACAAAACGTCCTCTCAAGGCATCCATTTTGAGAATCTCTCCTTGTTAACCTCGCGACCTTCGCGGAATCCACGCAGGCGACTCCAACGTATTACCTTCGCATTCATTCATCTCATTCTCCTGGTCTCGTCCCCTTCCTTATCCCGCCCATCGCCAGAAGGAGCACCATGATGCGCATTATAACGACGGAAGGCAGCCGCCTGACAACCACTTAAGGCACACCTGCTACTTGAGCGTATTTCCGGCCCACGTAGCTTTCGCTTCCTCTCGCTCCACTTCCGCATCCATTTAACTTCATTAAAAATTTAATATTTTTGTCTATTATTATTTTTTTCTTTCTTTGCCTTTTTCCGCAGCCGGCTCCGTCTGCCCCACCCATCGCCCACTTCACGGCCATTTCTTGTCGTCTTCTTTTCGTTCGCACTCGATGATTTCGTTCCGTCCTTCGTCCTTCGCTTCGTCCTATGACTGTGTTTGTGCTCGCGACACGCCCGCAGACCACTTGATTTGACGAAGGACGACGGAACCGCGGGACGATGGAGGCAATGGGAGGCGAGTGGGAGACGGCGGAGCAAGACTCGACAAGAGTCCTTCGTCCTGTCGTTCCCTCAAAAATGTTTATTCAAATGTGTTCCGCCATTTCTCGCGGGTCTGTTTCTGGTGAGAGGTGGAAGGGGGAAGGAGAAGAGAGAGAGAGAGAGGGAGAGGGAGACAGAGGGGAAGTCGCCGGAGCTTGAGATATCGATTCGGCGAACATGAAGAAGAAGAAAACCTTGAGAAATGACCCTCGAGAGGAATTTCTATCCACGAATACAACGGGAAGATTCATGATCCTTGCAATGTCCTTCCTTCCACGAGAATCTCGATCGATGACTTGAAAAAAGCAACCAAAGAACCCGATGAAGACGACGCCCCAAGAAGAATATGAATGGTCTAGTGATGGACCCCCCCGGAAGCCAGGATAATGCGATCCAATAAAACAAATGCTTAATAAGCATTAAACAAATAAGCGATTCCATTAGAAATGACTACTTAATCCTTTCAGATCCTTTGAGGAATCTCCAAAGGACGAAAGCGGAAAAAACATCAACAACAACAACAACAACTTGTCATGGGGGGTCAGACGAAGGACGGACAGCGGATGGTGACCCAAGTAATCCTTTTGTAAATTTGTTAAAAATCTACAAAAGCATTAAGAGCAACCGACACCGAGGAGGTGGGGTGAGGATGCGAAACCGTTTCAAGGACATTTTAACAACAACAACATTATCAACAGTATTTTAAACAACAACCACGATGACGACTACAGCGCGTAACTTCAAGTGAAAAAATTTCGAACTCAAGTCCCAAGGATTCGCCGCCCACGCACTTTTCAATTGCTAAGAGGTCCTGACCGACAGATGGAGGGCAGAGGGGAAGGCGATGGAGAAAAACAGTGAGAAGGATCGACAGACAGATGGAGCGAATGACAGACGGACGGACAAACGGTCGCTTAATGAGCAAGAAACGCCATCGAAGTCCGTCCCCAGCCCAAGCGCCAACCCTCGGAGACGCCGGAAAAAAGCGCAACGAGTCCTGGGGACGGTCGCTGGAGGGCGGGGACAGGGAGGGGAGGCACTTCTTGAAAATTTAATCTGGGGACAAAATAAACAGTTTCGCTGATTTGAACGCGCGACCCCCGGCCCCGAATCGCGGGTCGCGCGGGTCACCCTCGATTTGATTTGACGAGTCGTCTGTGAAAAATTTACAAGCGACGGCAGGCCGACCCACCCCGGCCTAGCAGTGGCAGGACTCAGCCCCACCCCCTTTCCCTCCTCCAAGTACTGTTTTTCTCGATATCAACTGTTGGTTTGTTTTTGTTTGCGGGCCAAATCATTTGCGTTCTGCCCAAAGTGAGTTTTCTTCTTTCTCCTGATGATGGACTTCTTCTACTTGTTCTTTTCTTTTCTACTCACCTCGCCCGCTGCGGCCCACGAAGCGCAGGTCGTTGAATTTTGCTACTTGGTTCTTCATCACCGCCGTGCAGTTGCGCAGCTCCCCGCAGAAGTTCTCGTCGTTGCCGGCCCGTATGGTCACGATCGTCCCGTCCATCACTTCGCCCAGCGCGAGCACCTTGAAGGCAATCGGCAGCGTCTTGTTCGACCGCCAGTGGGTGGGCAGCGTGGTGCAGACCTGCGGAAGAGAGACGGTGAAAGAGGCGGAAAGTGGAAAATTGATGATGAAAGAGGCAAACAAACAACAATAAAGAACAGGGGAAGTGTAAGAGACTAAGAAGGGACATGAAGGAAGCGAAGAACCCGGGATTCTTGACGGGAGCGCATTGATGAAATCATTGCCATCAATTGTTGGTGATAATTTTCGTAATTGCATTTGGTTCCTGCTCCTGGCTGGCGAGCGATAACCATGAAGACGGGGAGCAGATCAAGGGATGCAGAAGGAGAGGGTTTGTGTCTGGCCTGAGCTGAGGGTCCGTGTCTGGCCGTCTCAAACTGAATTCAGATTCAGTGATTCTGATTTTTTTACGGACGAGTCTCAGGAAATATCATCGGTTCCGGTTGACGGATAATGCTTGGGAGATAAATTGGATTTCTTCTCGTAATGGGAGTCAGGTGAGAGGTTGATACAAGATTTGAACTACCGTTGTAAATATCTCAAGCCTATTTTTTACTTCTTGAAATTTCCCTAATAAATTAACTTAAATAAAATGTGTAATTTTATTCAAAGCCTAGCGAAAGTTTCTCTGACTCCTCATCATTAATTTTTGGGTCAACCAAACAAATACAAATTATTGGCCTTAACAGTCCACGAAGGTCTTTGACCGAGCTACTCGCAATCATTGGTGTTGTGCGTTTGTAATGTTTTTACACCAATGAAAGAGACCTATAGTTTATTTTTAACCCATTAGTGCATAGAGTCCCTTTAAAGGGTCGAGCGTGGGTATATTCACAACTTATTCAATAGGATGTGGTTGTACTGAAAAGTGTTACTGCGCCAGATTTCCGTAATGAAAAAGCATCATCATAATATAGTGACTACCGTTTTTCAAGGAATAATATAGCTAACTACTCTAAAACAGATAATAGCTGTGTATATTGTGGCCAGAAGTTAAATTTTATTTGTTATAAGTGCAAAAAAAGTCATCAATCGAAAAAATTCTAACATTATTTTAGCATTTCTTCGACATTTTCCCTTTTAAGGAACACCTTATAAAATAAATGTCAATAATTTTTTTTTTTTTAAATGCAACTTTTAAAAATGTTTTAGTAGCCGTATTTGATTCCAAAGGTAACAAAAAAAGTTTAAAACGATGCCAGGGAACCTTATGCACAAATGGGTTAATTCATCGTTAGTTCTATTGGTGAGAAAAAGGTATCAGAACATTAGGAAAAAAATTAGAAAATTCATTCGACTCCATATGAAACTGGAACCCAATTGGCCCTTCACTCACCACATGAGGCGATCCGGTTTTCACCAATTCCCCCGGATGCTCGGCCAGGAGGACGTCGACGGTGCGCTCGAACAGATTCTCGGGCGTCAGATACGGACTCGTGTCCACTGCTTTTTTCGCATTATCACTTGTGGAATTGTTGTTGTTGTTGTTATTGATGTTGTTGTTGTTATTGTTGGAACACTGAACTCCAGAGCTGTTGGATCGTTTGGACGAGCTCGTGGTCGAGCTAACTTCACTGGAGATGTGCATGACGACGAACCGTGATATCACTTTCTATCCGATAAATAACAAGAGGGTTTTTCTACTTATTCTTCACTCGGAACTCACTTGGTTCTATTGAAAATCACGCATCGTTTTCACACTTTAATGGGAGAGATTGGAAAATGAGAACTTCGCTTTCGATACATTGAAGAGACGCCCTCAAACGAGGGCCCACGTGATTGTGCTTGACATGCCGTGCGGCTTTGAAGTCGGTTTCGCAAAACGGGAACACAAAAACGCAACAACCAAAGGAGTAAAGGGCGAAGGGATAGAGAAAGTAGACGAAGAGAGTGAGAGGAAGGGGGGTAGATTGAGGGGAAGTCGCCACAAAGGGGTCCGCGCGACCTGTTGAATCGAAATTTGTAAAACGGAAACGGAAGTCAAGCCCCGGCGCCACACATGAAAGTGACGTCTTTGACGCGCTAAAGGGATTTTCCTCTGGAAAAAGGATTCGCCTCTCGTTGAAGGAAGGGTTCGAATTGCAGGGAGTCGATTGCCATTCGAAAAGGAGGAAGACTTTGATCCGGCTTCTAATAAAGCTGATTGAGACGTCAGCGAACACAAACACTCACTCACTGAAACATACTGAAGATTTTTTGCTCAATTTCACATGTTATTCGAAATTTTAAGTTTCTTGTTAAGAACATTTTTTCTAAATTTTTTTTTAAAGTTTTGTATATACTTTTTGTATTATAATTATAACATTAGTCTTTTTTTTATTATGATGTGTTTTTTTAGTTTTCAGTTGGAACTATTTGAAATGTGAATTTTACGTTGATATATTTTTTATAAATGTTTAATTATGAATTTGCGTGCTTTTTCAGTTTTTTAAATGTTGTTTTTTGTTCTTAATTTATTTTGATTATTACATTTATTTTACATTATTTGTACATATATTTTAAAAATTATTTAGTTAATATTTTTTATATTGATCTAGTGATTTTTATATTTTGATCTTGTGATTTTTATTATTTTTTAATTATAAGTTTTTCTAAATTGTACTTTTGACTTTATATTTTTATTTGAAATTTTACTTTTGATTTTCGGTTTATTTTCGGAATTTATTTAATAATTAGGGAATTTTTCGGTTTCGGTTTTTGAACTCGTCGTCCTGTCGAGGTTGTGGCCAACGTGGGAATAAACAATCGACAGGCCGCGGAGTCGTTAGGTCCAACACAAACACAGTTGGCCAATGATGCCCCCCACGCCCCGCCCCCTGGACCCTTGGTTGCCGCTTGACGAGCGACAAAAATATCCTGTGGAAGTGCGTGCGGCGTATAATAATTCCACCATTAAAAATATCCTTTTTCGGGTAATTTTTGTGTTTCACTCTTACTCCTCTTGCTCTTCTCTCCATCTCTGTCGTCCTCTATCACTCTCTCTCTGTCTCCCTCTCGCTGGTACTTTTTTCACAATGGTTTCCGGAAAATTTTCATTTTTATTTGATTTGCATGTTGGATTTTTTTACCCTTCCTTCTGATTGTTGTTGTTTTTACTGCCCATTGCCAATTCACAGATGGTCAGAAGTGAAGTGTTGCCAATCCACAGATACCGCAAAGGCGATAACTCTGTCCCAATCGAACTCGCGATCAATCACAGAAAGGGTGAAGCGAGAGAGAGAGAGAGGGGAACGACTGGTGGTAGGTAGAATGACGATCGATGATATGGATCTGGGGGAGAGATCAGCTTATGATCGATACAGAAAAATGTTCATAGAGTCCTGAATATTTACTACCATTTCCTCTTAGCCTAGAAAGGGAGAGGAATCGGACTTTAGTCCCCTGGGTAATAAATACAGACCACTCTACGGTACAGGATTCAACCATCGACGGACTCTGCAAACTGTTGATGACAACAATGGACACGAGAGCCACGGGATGATGATGATGACGACGACGACCAGGACGATGGTGTTGATGATGATGGTGATGAGGAGGTAATTGTTGTTGTTATTGCTTGTGTTACTGTTCCTGTTGTTGTTGTCGTTGCTACGATGGAGGATGATGGCGGCGTATCAGAGTCGACCGCGCTCAAATAAATGTCCGATTTTTCCAGCATTAAGCGCCGCAATTTTCGCCATTTTTTCCACACTCCACTCACACGCTCTCGCTCACTCTCAGTCACCACTCGCACTCGCGTCCACACACATGGACACTCACACACGCACACAGAGGCACAGACGGAGGCAGAGGCGCCAACAATTTGCAGGCAATTGCGGAAAAAGTTTGTTTTATCATATGTTTGTCTCGCTGTCGTTGTTGTTCTTGTTATTATTGTTGTTTTTGCTGATGCTGTTGTTACCGTTGAACTTCTTATTGTTGCTCACTGGCGGTGTTGTTGTTGTATTTCCTTTTTATATATTTTTTATTGGTAACAACTTCGGTGTGGCAGCGACCGGAAAAGTGGCAACAAATGCGGCCAACACGAGCGCCAGCTGTTCCAAAGAATCACAACTGCTACGGCGGGGGCCGAAGGGGTTGAAAAAATATCGAAAAACAATAACAACAACAACAAGGAGCAGGAAAAATGAAAAATAAAAAATTGAAAAAATAAGGCAAAAAATAAAACCGAAAAAATGAAAAATATATAAAAAAAATTAAAAACAAATTGGAAAAATAAAAAAAATTATAAAAAAAAGGAAAATAAAAATTGGAAAAATAAAAAAAAAACAATAAGAATAAAAAACAATAAATTGAGAAACTGTAAAAGTTAAAGTTGAGTTGTTGGCCATATTGTGTGCGTGTCGACCGGCGGACGAACAGACAGATCAACAGACAGACAGATATACGGCAAGTGAATGATCGGCGGAGAGGGCAGGGGCAGGGCGGAGGATGGGCCACAGCGCGGTTCATTACGGCGGCGAGCACGTGATGTGATGCTTTTGTTGTTGTTGTTGGTGGTGTGAGTGAATTAACGGTTACGGAAAATGGTTGACCAACAAAAAAACAATGCAATAACAAAAATATCAACGAATGCCCCAACAACAACAACTACAACAGTTTCGCAAATCAACAATTGCAAAAAAAAATAGACAAAGACCAAGAGTCCTTCACACGCCCCCCGTCCCCCGCTACCACAAAACCTTGGTTCGCCTAGGCGTGTCATGTGTGTGTGCTGCCAGATCTATGGGAATGCCACCACTCTCCTCATCACCATCAGTCTTCCTCTCCTCCCCTCTAACGGTGTTTTGTTTTATTTTTGATTTTTTTGTCGGCCATCTCATCATTTGACATTTATTATCAAGTGGCTTTTGAAACTTTTTCAATGAGAGCGGAAAAAACCGACCCCATTCATCTAAAATAAACAAGAACAAGCAATGGTACAACAACAATAAAAACAATGGCAAAGGAGATCCTAAAAACGAGTACTTCATTGGCTCGGTTTCCCGTCGTCAAATGACGTCGACCGCTTTGAGCCAATTGAGCGGCCTTTCATAATAGTTGTTGTGTTTGTCTAGCATTTGATTTGAAACCCCCGAGGGCGCTACAAAGTGATCGAAAGCATGATAGGTCATTGGGGGAGATTGTTGAAGGCTGCGAAATGTTGGTTTGATTCCTCGACAAAAATCTGCATCGAAAGATCCTTGAGTTGCTCCAGGAAAACAGAAAATCGATTTCTTATCTCTCTCTTCTGTTATCAGAAGCCTTTTATGGCAAAACCTCAACGTTCATCAGGGATCAGTTTCAATTCCTCCATTGATCTCGAGAAACCCAGACAGAACGAGTCTAACAAATTTACGGGCTCTAAAAATCGGATTAACGATCGATTAATTGAATCAATTCGCAAATGCCGATCGTAGGCCCTGGAACATGATACGTATTTAATCAATGGAAATCGCCGATAAATATTTTCGCCCTGATAGAAAATAGAATCCATCAATAGAAACCATCGAGGGCTGCCTCGCAAATAATTGTTTAAAAAATAGTGGTCATGAAAAAACATATCGGAATAAAATAAAATGAAGTGAAGTGATGTGGAGTGGAGTGGAATAACAACGAGCATGTGGCAGAAACTCCAAACCATGGCCGTGGCCGCAGATGTGGATTTTTATGAAAATGGAAATAAATAAAACTCGTTAAAGGCAAAACGTTGGCCGAAGTAATTAAATCAACGTAGTGGATTATCATTGAGAAAAATTATTATTGAGGAAAATCATTATTGAGGAAAATCCAATAAAAATATGAATTTTCAAAATCAATATCCCCCACTTCCACATGGATGTCAAGCACAATTTTGTCTCCGGATTTTTTAAATTTAAAATTCTTTTATTTAAGATTTATGTAAAAATTTGTTTACACTTTGGGTATAATTTTGCACGGTTTTTAAGAGTTGAATTTGTTTTTTTAACAATTATTTTTTTTGTCACAATCACACGCACGTGCTCTCGTTGCCCGCCTGCCACTGGAGGACCGAAGCGACTGCAGCGACGGACCGGACGCACGGAAGGATTCGCACAAATAACGGAGATTTCAATTATCCTGGCGATCGAATCAAACGACGCAGCGGTATTAAACTATTTCTTGCGGTAACCATGAACCCGACCGCTACGAGAGCGTCGTCGACGTCGTCGTCGTTGTCGTTGTCGGTGGCCACGACGTCATCGTCTTCGCCATCATCACCACCGTCGTCCACCTCGTCACGGTCGCTCCTCTGCCGTTGACAACGCAGTCTTCATCAGCAGCGAGGGCTGTGGCTGAAGCTGAGGATGAGACTGAGGTGGCGGCAGCGACGGCGACGACGGCAGCGACACCGCGAACCACTTGCCGCCCAGAGTTTTTACGAATAAACATTCCACCATCATCATCGTCCATCATTGCCATCACCATTCGAGGCAGCAGCAACAACAAGTGGAGCGGAGCGATTTCACTCCTTTTCACTCTCGGCTATATATAAATTTGCTCCTTGGCTTTGCCCTCACCGCGAGAACCAGTAGCAGCGGTTGCTCTTGTGGTGTCGCTCCACCGCACCGAAGCCCGGCCACCGACCGCCGACCAACCGACCAACCGACCACCCGACCGACCTGGCCCGAAACGATACGAACCGAACCGAGTCGTGTCGAACTGAAGGGACCCGATCCGATCCCTGCCGCCTCGGAGAGCCCAACGCACGTAACTGGTTCACCTCGGCGGCCGCAACTGGGTCGAGGGGGGCGGTCGCGGCGAGGGCGCCCCGGCCGACTGGAAGGCAACGCCGAAAAAATGAGTGAAAGAAATGACTCGGTTTTTTCTCTCCGAAAAAGAGAGAGAGAGAGGAGGAGAGCGCCCTTCGTCCGACAGCAGGCTTGGAAGGAGAGCAAAAGAACTAAGAATGGGGCAGGAGGAAGCAAGGAGGAAGGATGGCTGATGAGGAGAGCACAAGGACAATGAATGAAGCAGGCGAACGATGGAAGGAAACGAAGGCGAGCGTGGCGAAGAAGCTGCGAGAGGAAAAAACGTCCCATCAACGACGAAGACGCGGGCGAGCAAACGCCCTTCGTTCAACTCCCCACCTGCCCTCGTCAAGACGTCCTCCACTCTCGTCACCCTCGCCACTCTCTCGCTCACTCAGTCGCTCGCACTCACTCACTCACGCAGTCAGTCGCTCATTCGCCACGCCAACGCCATCTACTTCGACTCAATTCCATTACTCGAACCGAGTCCCGCCGCTCCCTCGCCGATTGCTCGGTCCACTCGGCAGAGGGAAAAAATCTCAGCGGGGTGGACGGCGTCGTCGTTCCAACGACTCGACGACTTGGAGACGTCGGTTCACCACCAAACGGCGCAGCATCAGCAGCAGGACCAGGACGAAGACGTGGACGAAGACGAGGGGGCGAAAGCGAAGGCGGATGCGGAGAAATAAAAAAGCCGCGCGAAACAACCCCCAAGACGACTGGAAGCCAGCAGAGAAGAAGACGAGTGGTGGGGGGATGGAGAAAAATGAGAATAACATCTCAAGGAACCCCACGCCACCGAAGGACGAGAGGGCGACCCGAAGAAACCCCTGCCAGCTGGGGAAGCGGGAGAGAAAAAACCCGAGACAGAGAGAGAGAGAGAGTGAACCAAAAAGATGAGGAGAGCAAGACCGAAATGGAGAAGGAAAAATAAAAAGTCTGGCGAGGGGAAGAGAGGGAGCCTGTGAAACCCCGAGACGTCGGGCCGAAGGACTCCAAATAGCGAGGAAGCCGCATCGAGGCTTCGCTTGCGCGTCGTCATGCGGCCAGGACGAGGCGAGGGAAAGTCGAGAGGGTTCGCGGGATTCGGGATTCGGTGTGGGGCATTTTTCTTGCGGGTTGACGGGTTGGCGGTTGCCTCCTCCTCGAAGGCAGTGAGTTATTTCGCTCCGCCAATGTGTTTGCGGCCTCAGGTTGCGGCCAACGACAACCCATCGTTGGCGCTTCCCCTCGCTCGCTATGTAAACGCCCCCTCCCTCCTATGCTCCTGCGACTCGTCGTTCTCGAAACTCCACGAAATTTTTACATATGGTTTCCCGCACCCGCTCCTCCGGCGAAAACATAAAATACCACAAGGATATGCGGCTTCTTATTCTTTTCGCTCGCTCTTGCTCTCTCTCGTTTAGGGCGGAGCCTCGTCGTCTTGGGCTTGGCTCTGCTCGAACACGCTTCGGTTCGGTTCGCTTCGACTCGTCGCTTCTCCCCCGGTCGGCTGGAATTTTTCCGCACCCTTCCTTCGACCCGACAGAGGGTGCGTGCGGTCGCAGTGGAAAACCACAGAAATTATTACTCACTGCGGTCGGTCGGTTGTCCGTCGTCCCATCCCGCGCGGCCGGCGACCAATCGAATCGCGGCGAGGGCCCAGGGTGGCCGGCTCGCCTCAAAATGGCGTCGAAATGCGCCGTGTCCTGCTCCAACGTGATCGATCATTATCAGAGTCGATCAAGCGATATCGAAGATGGATTCAAAACTCATCCAAATCGCTTTGCGGAGAATCTAAAACGAAATTCAAAGGATCCAATTCTCATTCCAGAGGATCTAAACCTCATTGCAGATGATCAAAACTTCATTGAAAAGGATCTAAACCTAATTTCAAAGGATCCCAAACTAATTGCCACGGATCCGAACCTCATTGCTGAGGATCCTTTGCCTCCCAAGTTTCGAATCCTCTTCCAAACCTTCTTCCAGTAGCAAGTTATCACTTCTGCGTCTTCGTGTTCATCACCCTGTACGGCCTGTTGCCACAGCAACTCGTTGTGGCTCGACGCAAATGGTAACCCGCTGACAACGTTTCGTGGTCCAACAAAAAATCCCACCGCCATCGCCATCGAGTGGGCGAACGATGCCACAACGACGACGACGCCGAGTCGGCTCCTAGTTCGGCTCCCGCCTCGGTTCTTCACCCTCTGATTCTCCCCGTTCCAGCGTCTGGGAAGGATCCATGTAAAGAGCGCCACGACGACGGTCCATGGAAACCTGGGGCGAGTAAATGACTCCAAGACGAGGACGACGATGATGTAGAGGATGGTCATGATGAAGACAATAAAGGCGATAATGAAGAAGAAAAGGGAATGATCAGGATGATGGAGAAAATGAAGGCGAGCACGATGGCGAAGATAAATGCGGAGACGAAGGCGAAAACGAAGACAAAAACGAAGACAAAAACGAAGACAAAAACGAAGACGATGGCAACGAAAAAGGCCATAATGACGAAAACCTTCTGCGAGAGCTTTGGATTTTGTTGTTATTTAAAATCATGAAATTTTCTGCTACTTCAGATATTGTTATTTTTCCTATTTTAGTGCTTGTTTTTTTGCCATTATTTGTTTGTTTTTTTTGTCATTTTTATTACTGTTATTCTGGATGTATAAATCTGTAGTTGGTATTTTGTTTTAAATTTAAATTTTTATTTCTGATATATTACTTATTGTAATAAATAAATAATAATAATTATATCTATATTACATGAAAAAAATAAAGAATAATAACAAAATGTATTTACATTTTAAAGCTACAAATGTTTAAATTTTTAAAATTTTAGTCTAATATTTTCGCTGTTGTTTTTTCGACTATTTTCCTGTTTTGTCCCTTATTTCAGTTGTTATATTTTTATTTTGTTCGCTTCTTTTCTGCTGCTCTCGAAGCAGAATCCAGAAAACAAAAACAAATTATGACACTTTCCAAGATATCTTGGAATTCTCCTTCGAGCTGGAAGCAATAGCAATGAAAGCAAAGGGAAAAACAAAGACAAGAAGGAGATGATGATGAAGAAGCAACTAGAAGGAGAAGAAGAACCAAATAGAAGCAGAAGAAGAACCAACTAGAAGGAGAAGAAGTAACTAGATTGGGTGTTCCACATCCACCCACCCCCAGTCGGCAGCCCTTGAGATATTTCACCATTCACTCGACTCCTCGTCGCCTCCGTCCCTCCCACCATCCTCGGCCCAAGTGAAGTGGCGGAGACCAAGACGACAAAAGGATTCGATGGAGACGGCGGAACGAAAGGACTCGGCGATTCAGGTCCTTCGACGATGCCCACGGCACTCGCAGGAGCAGGTCCTTTGTGTATCCGCTGTGTTGGTGCAAAACTAGAGCCTCGACCGCCGGAAGTCACTGGAGTGCGATGCGATGTTGTTGTGGTTCTTGTTGTTGTTGTCATCGTCCATGGGTGTGTTTCCATTCCTCCTCTCTTCAATTTCTTTCTCTGTCTTACACTCTCTTGTCTCTGTCTTTATCGACGTTCTCTTGCGGAGCAATTAAAACATAACCTAAAAACACGCATCCTCAAGAGGCTCGAGTGTGGCCTAGAGGACTTTTCATGGTTCCGTTTTCACACAAAACCCCGGCAACAACAACAATAACAAACAACAAATAAATTTTACAACAATACTGACAACAATAACAAATTCAAGTTGCACAATTCTACAAATAGCCGGAAGTCGGCAATGTTGTTGTTGCTACAATGCAATAACAATTGTTGCTAAACAAATCTCAACAACGGCAACCCTACTCGCCCTCCCCCTCCCCTTACCACTCATCATCCTCGTCTCCCGGCACCGGTTTGTTGATTTTTCCGTAATTGTTGCGGATTCGTTTTTCGACACTTTTTCCAACCTCAGCGCAAAAAGCAAACCGACCGACGTAAACCTCACCCCTTCTCTTTCCCCCCTCTCAAAATCCCCCTGTCACAGACTCAAGCACCAGCTACAACAACAAAGAGGAATAACAGAAACAGCAGAAACAACAAGAACCACGACAACGACACAATGACGTCGACGACGACGAAGAGGACGACGACAACAAAGGCCTTGCATTCATTAGCACAGGTGGCAGCTCCGTGTCAACCCCGTTGCCCCGCCTCCATGGGATACCTTCCGGTGGAGGCTTCTGGGATTCGTGTCACACACACACACACACATCTACCTTCAGGACATGTGACGTCAGCGAGAAACGTCAAAAACGCGCGCATTTGTGTCAAACCCTCTGCTCAGCCGGTGGTTGGGTGGGACGAGGAAAGGGAGTGAAAGAAGAAAGGGAAATGAGGGAGAGTCAAAGGGAAAAGAGGGGTGATGAACGGACGACGTTTAGACAAGTTCCTTAAGTGGCGCGCAAACAAGCGCCGGAAACGGAAACACACACGAAGGCACACGCAAAAAATACAAGCTGTCGCTTTGATTTCGAGGACCTCGTGCAGGTCCCTGAGGGGCAAAGGTGGAGAGGGGCGAGGAGGTGGGGTAAAGTAGGCAGAGGCGGGAAGAAATGATCCACAAAGTGTGAACACGCGACATGTCACAAAACACACATGAAGCAGACAATTTCAGCACAGGAGGTCAAAAGGATCCGCGAAGATCTCGTTTGGCCCCGAGTCCACCACGGATCTGAGTTGGGTTGGACGTCATGGAAACCATAGATTCCTTCTGAGAATCCCATCCCTCCTCTGGTCAATCGCAAATTAAGCCCACCTCACGAAGCGAAAATCCCCCAAAGTCCTGTCGCCTCGCATCGCCCCGCATACAAAGGACTCGTTTAAAAAGCCGCCCCGACCCTCCGTCCACGTGACGCCTCGTCGAATATTAGTCAATTTCGCGCAGACGGAGTCCTTGAGCAATCTTTGCCACCAGTGATGGAGAAGGAGATGGGAGTGAAGAGGGTGCGGGCAGCCATCAATCCGCGCGGCGACGACACACATGGGAGCTGTAACCGCTTTTTATGGTTTGTTTTCACGGCTCGATTTTGTGCAACGCGATTTTTTTTCCCATTGTTCCTATTTGTTTCTTGGTTTATTTGCCTGTCAGTCTGTCCCTTTCCCCATCTCCGCCTCGTCGTAGGCTATTTGCGAAATCAGACCCATCCTCCCGAGCTGTTCATCCTCCCTCACGGTGGTTGGCGATCCCCGACTTCCCTTGTTCTCTCGCAGAAACTGCGTAATCGTCGGCTGTGACGGGTCGTTGATCGCATTTGAATTTTCGCAATTGATACGTTATCCTGGCGGGGTGGGAAGGACGACAACAACAACATCAGCAAAACATCCACAATAACAATAAAAACAACACGAAATCATTAAAACTCGACACGGAATTCATTTTGTTTTCTGGCGAAGACACATTTCAAACGGTGGAGGAAGAGGTGGAGGCGGCAACCCGCAGAGGACAATGGGCATGGCATGTCCTTCGTCCTCTGTCACATGTGCGCATTAACAGCAACAACAATAAAGACAACAACCACTAGCAAGTCGAACGAGGAGGACATCGACGAGAATGTTCTGGTCATAAAAACCGGAGATAAAAATGGCCAAAAGGACAGAGAGTGCGGTCGTGCCACGAATACCAAAAAAAGCGCCCCCGACCCTCGCCAAAAGCAGAGATAAAAAACAGTAATAATAACAACAACAACAGTAAAAATAACAACAACAGAAACAATAACAACGAAATGCCAACGGAACCCATAAAAGAGGACACTTGACTAGAACATATTGAGAAGGACATCATTGCCATAATCATCCTCCTCGTCATCATCGTTATCAGAAGAACAACAACAATGACAATAAAAACAACAACTCGAATAAATAACGATAATCACAGCCATAAAAATTGACCATTGACCGTTGACCGTCTTCCTTAATCTTATCGAGAGTTTTCGTTCCTGTTGAATTGGCACAGTGGGACAAATGCATGAAATCGATTATCGTGACTTTTATTGACAATTTTGGATTTTATTGAAAATTTTAAATTTTATTGAAAATTTTAAATTTTATTGAAAATTTTAAATTTTATTGAAAATTTTAAATTTTATTGAAAATTTTAAATTTTATTGAAAATTTTAAATTTTATTGAAAATTTAAAAAGTTTTGAAATGGATTGAAAATTTTGATTTTTTTTTTAATTTAGAATTTTATTGAAAATTTTTATTTTTATTGGAGATTTTGAATTTTATTGAAAATTTTGAATTTTATTGAAAATTTTGAATTTTATTGAAAATTTTGAATTTTATTGAAAATTTTAAATTTTATTGAAAATTTTAAATTTTATTGAAAATTTAAAAAGTTTTGAAATGGATTGAAAATTTTGATTTTTTTTTAATTTAGAATTTTATTGAAAATTTTTATTTTTATTGGAGATTTTGAATTTTATTGAAAATTTTGAATTTTATTGAAAATTTTGAATTCTATTGAAAATTTTAAATTTTATTGAAAATTTTAAATTTTATTGAAAATTTTAAATTTTATTGAAAATTTTAAATTTTATTGAAAATTTAAAAAGTTTTGAAATGGATTGAAAATTTTGATTTTTTTTTAATTTAGAATTTTATTGAAAATTTTTATTTTTATTGGAGATTTTGAATTTTATTGAAAATTTTGAATTTTATTGAAAATTTTGAATTTTATTGAAAATTTTGAATTTTATTGAAAATTTTGAATTTTGTTGAAAATTTTGAATGTGATTTATTAAAAATTTTGAGTTTTATTAAAAATTTTGAATTTCACGGGACTCTTTGTGCAAATGTCAAAAAAGATTTCATTGCGTTTGGATTTTATTGAAAATTTTGAATTTTACTGAACATTTTTTTTTTAAATTTTGAATTTTAGTGACAATTTTGACAAATTTTTAAATTTATTAATAATATTAAAATTTTGAATTTTATTGAAAATTTCAAATTTTATTGAAAATTTTGAATTTTATTGAAAATTTCAAATTTTATTGAAAATTTTGAATTTTATTGAAATTTTGAATTTTATTGAAAATTTTGAATTTTATTATTTTGAATTTTATTTTTGAATTTTTTTTTTAAATTTTGAATTTCACGGGATTCTTTTAATTTTTGTGAAAATGTCAAAAAAGATTTCATTGCGTTCTTGATGCTGAATGTCCGATTATGGGAAATTTTATGATAGATCTGTTTAAAAAAAATAAGTTAAAATTGTTTTTAATATCTTTTGGTCTCGCCAAACCTTCATGAATATTGGAGAACAGTTTGACATAGTTTTTCAGTTTCATTTTTATATATATTTTTCTTTTTCCCTACAGTTCTGTTTCGTTCTCTCTCATTTACTCCACTGTGCCTCACCAAATGATTATTGAAAGGTACATATTAATTTTATTATTGATTTTATAAAAAAGTACATTTCTCTATAACAGAAATATGAGAGCTCTTGCGACAAAAGCCATCGACTCTTCAAAGAGTTTATTAACGTTGTTTCATTAAGTGATAAAATGTTATTTTCTCTTCATATAAGGAGTTAATGGGACTTATAAAAATTGTTGATTGTTCGACCACTCGGCCCACTGTGCCACTCTCACTCCCCCACAGCCCGCCGTTGATTTAAGGACCTTGTTGTCCACGCACACATCTGGACACCGAAGCACTTCGTCTCCTCACGGGATCATGGTAGAGCGGGGGCGGAGACGGAGACGAAGCCATTGGAATTCGATGAGTGACCCGTTCAATTAAGCGTAAAAAACTGAAAGGAAACTCGATAAAAAAAAGAGGAGGAAAGCGACAGAGGAAAAGTTGAAAAATAACGAAGGAACAACAGCAATGCCAACAACAACAATAACGAGAATGGAATGAAAAAAGCGGACGCAGGAAGAGAAAGAGAAAGGACTCACCACTTAAGGAACCCCGCAACAAAACACGCATCACTTGTCACATCCTCGTCCTGGTCCTCATCCTGCTTCTCGTCCATCGTTGTCGCCCTGTGGCCCGTGTCCTGTGCAGGATATCATGTCCGAGTCCTTGTTATTGAGGTGTAATACAATTTCGTGCCATGACACCCGGCCCCGGGCGGTGCCCGAGGAGCGGGGGCGGAGTCGGGGTCGGATTTTTATGCCCCGCTTTATTATATTGGCGCGAGACAGGAGGCGTGAGTGAGAGAATGAACTGAGTGCGAGCGAGAGGGAACGAGTTTTCGTCCTCCCTCGGCCACATATGGCGGTTGTTGTTGTTTTTACACCCTCGCCCTTATCGATGGCCACATGTGTGCTTGTGTGTGTGTGAGTATGTGTCGTCCGGCGTGACATAAAGTTGCAATTGAGCCAATTTGTAAGTGCGGCCAGGACATCGACAGGATGCGCGCCAGGACTACGCGGTGAGAGAAGGAGTAGGAGGCAAAGCGAAGAGCAGTGAAAGGTGAGAAGATGGAGGAAACCGAAGGAGGGATGAAAGAAGGAGAAGGATGAAAGAGGAGACGGATGAGCCGAAGAGGCGAGTGAACGAAGGAAGTAGAGAAGGAAAAAGAGAAGAGAAGGACGAGAGGATCGCATGAAGGCATCCTAGTAGGATCATCACGTGGTTGTGGGGAGGAAAAGTGGAAAATGAAAGATCGTTAATTTCCACTGAAAGACGCTTCTTCTTCTCTAGTCCTGATCTTCACTTTTCCATTGCTTCTCCTCGTCTCTCGGATGGAGTCCGTTTTCAAGTCCAATATCAGCCCAAACACCGACCCTGCCCACACGCGACTTGGTGAGGGACCCACGTGTGTCGGTGGACCTCGCAAGGGCACGAGCGCCCACCCTGGACGGACGGTAACGAAGGAGCGAACGAGGGGGGGACGATGACGACGACCTCTGGATCCTTTGAACACAAAGGACTAATGAAAAGAAACTTTTTGCTGTATTTCGCAAATGTAAATAATTTAAAATCCTTTTGCATATCATTATGTGCCCAACAACAGCAACAACAATAGCAACAACCTCTACAACAACATGAAGACTTTGCCATTCGCTCTTTTATCTCAACCAAGACCTTGCTTCCCATCCTCCTCTCTATATCTCCCTCTCCCCGCGTATCCGCACAGACACATGTGTATGCGTGTGAGTGTGTTTGTGTGGGACGAACCGACCCAGGGACCGTTTGACCCCCTGCTCCAACCCCCCTTTCGACCCTCGTCCGTCCATCGTTGGGTTGAAAGTTCGCCTTTGGTTCGTCGTCGTCGTCGCCGTCGTCCGGACGCATTCACAAATAAATCTAAACGCAAATTTGTATCTGATGGATGCACGACACGACAACTCTTCTTCTCCTTCGGTCATTTGCCATTTGCTCGGGGAGGGCGGGGTGAAGTCGGGGCGGGGTCTGAGAAAGGCACCCTGCATGCTGCGAACCCACATGCATAAAATATTCACGCTTCAGCTGAGCTCCGCCTGACCCACCGCCCTCCTCCTCGTCCTCCTCGTCCTGGTCGTCCTTCTCGGAACTGCGTCCATTTCTCTCATTGGGGAGTGAGAGTGAATGAGTGAGAGGCACCAATCGAGAGAGAGAGAGAGTGAAACAAATGCGTTGCGAGTGCAAAAAACGAGCTCAAAATACGTAGAAAAACAAAGTAAAAAAATTAGAAAACAGAAAAGAAAAAAATAGAAAATGAAAGAAAAAAAATGAAAAGGATATTTATCCTTAAGCTCCACACAAATGCAGCACAAATTTGTCTCCTTCTTTGGCTGCGAATTGAAAATGAGCCCCGCCCACCTCCTCCTCGCCCTCCTTCCTCATGGTACCTTCTTTAATTTGTATTGCTTTTTTCGGTTTTTGTTTCTAGTTTTTCTATTTGCATGCTTCCAAGCCAGGGGGACGAAGAGAACGAAAAAGGGATACGATAAATGCATCCACATTATCCTGAGTCCTTGTATCTCTCATTTTGTTGGGATTTGTTTGGTGTTGCTGAGGCTGTTGTTGTTATTTTGTTGTTGCCTCTGGCCTGGCCCTCAGCTTAAAAGCATATTCAAAGTTTCGTTCCCTGAACTTCGATGATGGCGATGAGTGAATGGAGACCGAAACTTTTAAAACTTCTTCTCCTCCAACAACAACTCGGACACCAACTATATCCTCTGGCAGCAATTCGACGGAATTGAGTTAAAGTGCGGCTCGTCCTGGGGAAGAGATTTTTCGTATTCAAAAACCAAGAGACGAAGTTTGTCCATTAAAAATTTAATCGAATACTCTCCAAGGAAAGTGAAGAATTTAAGGATTCGCTTTCGTCTCAGTCTGAATCGATTCGACAATCCAAAGAATCGAAAAAAAACAAAAATTTTGAACCGAACATTTTTGAAGATCTTAACGGAAAAACAAGAAAAAACCATAAAATGGCAGTTTTATTAAAGAAAGGAACCGCATCATAGCAGAGATGAGAACCTTATTGGACCCAACCTGACAATGGTTGCCAACACCACCTCGCCTAGCTTAGCGAAGACGAGAACCTCATTCGACTGCCTGCTCAATGGTTGGCAACGCCATATCGTCCAACTGTCAGCACCGCCATCAGCTGTTCCGTTGACAGCTGTCAGCGCTGCCATCGTAACTTTTTATCAGCGAAAATTTTATTTTCGCATATTTTTTAATTTTTACAACACAATTAATTCGATTCGTGCAGTTTTTGTGTATTTAAACGCGAGAGACAGACAAAATTCGTTGGCTAAACCAATTTTGCAGAGCGACGCATCAACAAAATGTTCGTGAAACTGTGACAAACGCGAGCAGCTGGAATTTCGCAGTAAACATTAATTTCGTCCATTCGGCGGAGCTGGTCCTGGTGCTGCTGCGATCGACGCGCCCAACGGCTGTGTGCGAGTGTTAACCTGACTGTTGTGTATTCCAAGCTCATTCCACTTGACAAATGGCGGAAGGTGGTAAACATGCTGGCGCTTCCACGAATGAAACTCACTGTTCGACCCCAGCCACCTCTTCTCAAGGCACACCGACGTCGCTGCCCCCGGCGTTATCGACCCCGGGCAGCGCCGGAACCCCGTTGGAACTCCTGCAACCATTTGTTCAATTCGAGGAATTCGATCTGCAAGAGGTAATATTAATATTAAATTGCAAATATTCAACAAACCATTTACTCTATACGCTGCTTGCAGAGAGTTGGTCATGGATCATACGGCGTTGTGTACAAAGCGTTATGGAGGAGTCGATTGGTGGCTGTTAAGGAATTCGGAGCTAGTGCAGAACAAAAGGCCATAGAAACGGAGGTTGAACAATCATCGAGGTTTTCGACACCACAGAAAACTAATTCGCTTCCCTCATTGCAGGTTAAACAACTATCTCGAGTGCGCCACCACAATATTATAGCTTTATTTGGAATTTCGGCCCATCAGCAGTCGAAATACTTGATCATGGAGTATGCAGAGGGCGGATCCTTACACAACTTCCTGCATGGAAAAGTAAAGCCCTACTATTCCACATCACATGCCATGAGTTGGGCGCGCCAATGTGCAGAAGTATATTCAATTACGATCAATATTCAAATTCGATCAATGAGCTCAGTATGTTCCTTTTTTGTGACTACAGGGCGTCGCTTATTTGCATGATATGAAGCCAAAGCCGTTGATACATCGCGACTTAAAACCTCTCAATTTATTGCTCACCAACAAGGGACGACATCTGAAGATATGCGATTTCGGCACGGTGGCCGATAAATCAACCTGGATGACCAACAACAAAGGCAGCGCTGCATGGATGGCGCCGGAAGTGCGTTGAACTCAGTTTCGATTATCTGGAGCAAATAAACTTTGTTTTCCTTATCGTAGGTCTTTGAGGGTTCTAAATACACCGAAAAATGTGATGTGTTTAGTTGGGCCATTGTTCTGTGGGAAGTTCTCTCTCGTCAGCAACCTTTTAAAGAAATCGACAACACATATACGATTATGTGGAAAATACATAAAGGTATTTCAGTTGCGCAATTTTCGATATATTTATTTATTTACCTAATATAATTGTTCCTGCAGGCGAGCGTCCACCGTTGATCAAAGACTGCCCGGAACGAATACAAAACCTCATGACCTCCTGTTGGGCCAACACACCGGAAGTGCGTCCAGCAATGCAACACGTTGTCAATGTTATGAATGACCTGGCGACTGCGTTTCCTGGTGGAGAGGAACCGCTAGAGTACGAATTTGTGAACCAACAGGTTGTAATTAATCATCACATCACCATAAAATATCTTACCTCCCATATTTTTTCAGATAATTCAAGCCGAGTCCAGCAGCGATACCATTGATAACTACGAATTGAGCTTTAGTAATTTCTCTTCCTATAACAACACAACTGGGACTCAGAGTACGCCTACAAACACCGGATCGGACCCTTCGTCGACCACGTCGTCTTCCACAACGCCTACGAATTCAGTGGAATTTTTTGAAGCCCAAAACAAGTGTCTCCGCATGGGGCTCTATTCCTGAAGAATCCGAAAGTCAGACAGAGATCTACGATAATCCCTTCTGCTTGACACCATCTGCAGAGGCGGGTCTCCGTTACAACACTATTCACAATGGAATGACACAAGTACCGATGGCTCCACTAACCCTGGAAGTAGATCCCGTGAGTTAATTTCTTCACAACTTAATGCTAAGCTGTACTAATGACATAATGGCTTATTCACAGAATGCCTGGGAACTAAATTCCAATGATAACAGTTTTGCAGCCTTCAATCCATTTGGTGAGTCTATATTAAAAGCTTCCTCTGTCCGATTATGGTTAGTTATACATCAATTAAACTTCCTCGATCTGGTCACCTTTTAAATTATATATGAAGAAATTCCTTTAGTTGACTTATTAATTATAGACTTATTAGTTGTTGAAAAGTCGAATGTTTTATTCTGAAAATTCAGATACGTTTGCGTCACCAACAAAACCGTAAATCAAAATTTGTCCTGAATATTTAGTGAATGATTCAAAATGAAATAAAATTTCGCAGTATAAGAATTGTTTTTTATGTTTCTTTCATGCATAAACGTAAACACCAAAAATATTTCAAATAACAAAGCATTTTTGCTTCAACGAGAAATTCTTATATTCTTCTGGCGCAAATGGTTGGCTCTGAATCACGTTGAAAACGATAGACAGCAAGGAATCCAACAAGCACGAAAATCGAGCGAAATTTTGTAGAAATAATTTAAAAAGTGAAACAGTTCACGAGCAGAGGAATGCCTTTGCATTGATTATTTTAAAGAATGCGCGCGTAATTTGATTTCTAACCCGAATCCGCTGCCGAAAGACATGCAGTCTCGCCAGAACAAAACTAATTGGCGACAATTTCGAAACTCGACCACACAATGATGAATATTCGTGAGCGTATTCAGTGGTGCGTAGTAAATACTTAAGATAATGATTCATACTTTAAACATTGTGGGACTACTTTTAGATTGCTTCTGCTCTTTCTTTGAGCTAAATACATTTTTCATAATGTAATAGGAACCGTCGTTTCGGAAAATTGTTGGTACATTTGGTACAAATCAATTCAGAAAAAAGCTTTTATTCATCTTTTGTGATACATATTAGTGAGTTAAACCATTTTCGGAAGCCGGGTTACTATGATCAATTTGTGGATCACTCCCCTTCAAATTGAATACTCAATGGCGGTATTCACTACTGTTCAAATGCCGAATACATGCAATTGTACAATGCAGTTGTTCTGATACGTAATCGATTTTGAATTCGCACAATTTACATTTGACTACAAATACGACACAACCACCAAGAACCACATGAGTCATCGTCATGCTCCATTGCATGAGCAAGCGATCACCCGGATCCTGATCGAGTCCAAGCATTTAATGAGAACACGATTTTTCCCCCCACATATGAGCCCTCTGGCGGCTGTCGAAGCAGCACGAGCGGCAAATTCCAAACGGGCCGCCGGTGTTTACGAATTCCCATCATTTTGGGCGTGATCGGATACATTTTAAAGTGTTCTCACTTGGAATCAACCTTCACGGCGCCCGAGCCCCAACCACCCCCTGTCGCGAGCGGGTCGCCACCACCAGCCAATGCCATAAATTTTATGTTAATTCGGTAATAATTGATGCGTCGAACGGCGTCGATCGTGAATCAAAACCTAATTAAGTGCTCGACACAGTCGCACTCGCATCAAATACAACCAATAGCAAATCAAATTCCTCGATAGGAAGACTCCACCCCACATAGCGATCGATCTCATTTTGCACTGCGTGCATTTCATAAACGATCGAAATCATTTCGCAACTACATTGTCTTGAAGATCGGTAGGAATGCCCCATTAGCCCTCGGTCATAGCAAATTTAGGTTCAATTCGGGATCCATCAAAAGACCGTGTCGTCCTCACGACTCGATCATCTGCTTGGATTCACGTAAAATCAAATGCCGCCTTTCATTTTCTTCGATTGAAGTGAAAATTCACCCCACTGCAGGCGACCTCCGATGGCTCATCGCTCATGTTCGCACCGTTGGCGATGCTGGTGTTGGTGGCAATGATGGGGATGACGGCGATGGCGACACCGCGCAGCCTGCCTCACTTTGCAACATTTAATTATACTCGAATATAGCCCGCGTCGATCTGAATCACGACCGTCGCCCCTGCACCGCGCCCACTCGATCCGATCCACTCACACATGGCCGAATCGAACACAATGTAAGGCAGATCGCGCCGATCGAGGATCGCGGTGACAACGCCTTCGACTCTGGCTCGTTGCATCTGCTTCGCTTCGGCATCTTTGTTGTTGTTGTTGTCTTGTGTCGATGTTGTTGCTGTTGCATTTCAATTGTTTTGTTTGCGAATTCACAGCCGCATGTTAATTAAAAATACGATTTCGAATTTCCCGCCAAACACCACCCTCCGCCTCCCGCTCGCTGCGACGACACAGACGCTGACGACGACGACGACGTCGTAGACACTGACGCCGACAACGATAACGACAACGAAACCGACAGCGACGAAGGCTGCTTTCGCCGCGGTGCAGAATTTGCCGTCATTTTGATCGGGCGCGCTGAGTTCGAAGCAAGCGTTGCGCGCGTAAAAATCATTTATTTATTTATTTACATTGGGGCCCGTGCTTGTTCTTCCGCCTGGCGCGCTGCCGCGAACGTCGTTGAGAGTGTTGCGTGTTTATCGTCGGCACCATTGGGCGCGATCGAAACTCGAGGGACGCTCCGCGACTTCCCGACCACCCACAGCGATCGACTGATCCTTTGCTCGGACTTGACCAAGATCAGGATCACCGGATCGTCTCCACTACATTTTCACACGCATGCGCGCCCTGCTTCGATATTCGTCGAACCACTCGAAGGCCTCTCGCGAATCCCGACCGTGTGACCCATTGAAAACTTTTCCGCAAAAGTTCAAGCCATGGGTAATTTCAAGGTGTTTTTCTTTTAATGTAATTGTTCTGTTAATTTCTAATCCCATCCCACTGATCATTCATCAACTTCAATAATTGGTTGCTATTTCAAAAATGGTTTCTAAAATCCATGTCTTTGTCAAGTTGACTTTAAAACATCGTTATTAACCGTGTCCTAATTATTTTGCAACTGCCTTTACTAAAACATGCCTAATAGTTGTTGTATTCAAATTAATATTTTAACAATCACTATAATTGGCCATTGCAAAAATTTGAAAAATCATGTTTTTTAATGAACAGCAAAAATCGAAAAAACAAATATTCCATAGAGAATCACAAACATCCTTGGAATGGAATTCACGTCAGCGACGCATTTTTTATCTCTTCCAACTATTTTCGAAAAATCAAAATATCGCACACATTTTCCAAAGTTCATCCTTGAGTTGAAAAAAAGCCAATCAATCGTTGTCTAATCTCTTGGGAAACAAAAACAACTTCCAACTATCACGAAAAGATCCCACATAAATAAAAAAATCCCAAATTATTTGAAAATCAACAATAATAAAAACAACCACAACATACATATTTTTGTTTTGTTATGTTTTCACGAAAAATAATCCGTCAGTCAACAGCTTCGCATCCATAGATCTCGTGGATACCGAGTGGGGAGTTCTCCGGCGAGAGAAAGAGAGGGAGTGCTCAACGCTCAACGTTGACTCACCGCCATCGGCTGGGCACGCATCTGAAAAACCGCTCAACTCGACGGACTGGCGACGAGATTTATTTTCGTATCCCCGCGATACGCGATGCCAGAACAGATCGTCCGTTCGTTCGATTACGCATCCGCGGGATCGGAACTCTTGCACACATGCGTGGCTAAAAAATTGGGCTTCGACAAATCATTTGTTATCGTTGTTGTTGTTGCCGTTCTTCCTTCGTCGTATTTCATAGATATTTGCGTTTGAAGCGAAATCTTTGAAATATTTGCTCGCATCTCGAGGATCTTCGTCGGCATCGTCGATGAAACAATTTCAAATCAAATTCCTGCAATATTTTAGGCGTTTTAATGAGCCAGAGACGTGGACAGATGGCCGCCCGGTTGGACGGGGAGCGAACGCGGAAGGACAGCCAGTTGACGATTGGTCGATCTGACGGGCGCGAAATCGACCAGCGCTTGGACATGTCGATCGGTCTAACGATCGAGCGACCGCTAGACAATGGTCGGGTGGTCGAGACAATGGCTGAGGAAACAGCAGGCGATGCACTCGTCGGTGGTTGGCACCGTTGATGCCATCGACCGTTTCGCACCCAGTGCTTCGTCATCACTCGGATCGGCGTCGCACTTTCTTCAAGGAAAATCGACCCGCCCGACGCCTCGCTGCAACCGACGCCCGCCCAACGATTCATTCGTTATTGTTGTTATTGTTTTTGTTCTTCCCCTCTTCTGTTCTCTGTGAAAATAGCATTTTGTTGATATTCCTGTAAGAAATCCAATGCAATAAAATATTCGTGATTTGTTTCTCGTTCGGCTCTCGCTGAGTTGTGACTTTCCCGGTCGTGTTTTTGTTTATCAGACTATTTTTTTTGGCCAAGAGATCTAGCTGCCGATTACTAGATGGCCACCACTTGTCACAATTGGCAACATTTCCGAGGGTGCATCTCTGATACAGAATACCTGCAAAATGATTCATTTGATCGTAATCTCAATCGCAATCTTAATTGATGCCTTTGGCTCGATCGCATCTGACCTGAAGCCCTTAATCCCCACAATAGTGTGTTTATTTGGCATTAATTCATGTTTATTACCGACTATTTGCACTCGACCCGAAAATACCAATAGAAAATATCGGGCCGACAGACAGATAACAAATGTGTGTTGGTATCGGTATCAGAAAGATAGACTCATGGCTCAGAAGTGGAACATTTCCAAAGTCGGGGGTTCCCTTAAAGCCAACTTAAGAATAGTTTCATCGCCACCCAGCCCCATTTTCATATATTTCAGGGTAAATATGTAACATCTCTTGTTTTCTTCTCCTGGACGCAGCTTGTTGAAAAATCTCATTTTTAGAGACTTTTCGTTCTATTTTCTCCACGAAGTCCAAATTCAGTTAAAATCATTAAATTTTAAATTATTATTAAAAGAACCCCATTTCAGCGGAAGAGGGAGGAGGTGGGGAGGCAGGAGGTAGGGAGGAAAACTAAATATCTCAATGTTTGTGCGAAATGAAAGAAAACAACGCACGAAATATTTCAACGAGATTTATTTACATTTGGCTCTCGACTCTGACGCGAAAATCCACACAAACGGACTCGAGTAACGCAATCGGTTCTTTCTTTGCATTGAAACGGTTATTTAATTGCAGCATTAAAGGCAACAACAAAACAAAATAGAACTCAACAAAATCATATCCATAACATTTCGCTAAATGATTCAAGAGAGCCAAACAAAAAAAACAAGTCTTAGAAAAACGCGAATGGTTTCAAGAGAAAAACTCGTACTCGAACGTATCGAGAACATCGTGAAAATCTTCGGGCGCATCTTCCTCGCACCACATGGTGAGTCATCGCTCATGCCAACAGACAGCTAGAGAGACGACCAGGCGGCCGGTCGGGCGGATGGACAGATAGGCAGACAGACACACGGACAGACGGACGGACAAGCGAACGAGCACACATTTCCCCTCATCCATTAAGGCGCGCCGTGATTTCGATGATAATTTCGTATTTGTTTTTGTTTTAAAACGAGCATCCGTCGAAAATAGCTTCAAGTGTTTAACTTAAAATATTGGGATTTTCTCCTTCGACTTTTTCGAAACCCAATTTCCAGAAACGTGACTTTTCGGAATCGGGGAAATTTTTGTAGGTCCCTCTTCATCTAAATGGCCAAAAGTGTGTCATACGAAAATCCCCAATGAAAAATTAGGCTTCAGACGAAACGATTCCCCACAAAAATAATGTATGTATGTAATATAATAATGATTTTTTAAACATTAGTTTTGTGTATAATAATAATAATAAAATTAATTATTAGAATTTTCATGAATTTTAAAAATAACAATTTACTTTCAATTCCCCTTCATCACAGAAAATAAAATACTTTTTTCTTGTTATTATTTATTATATTTTAATCCTCGGGCGGAAACTATAAATATCTCTGGAAAATCCTCATTGAATTCGCTAATTACCTGTAATGGTTATTTCGAGATATCTCGTTCTGTTTTCTTTCAAGTTATTTTCTTCGCTATGTAAACAATTCGATCTCTACGCGTGCCCGAAGTTCCGTCTTTCGAATTCGGGAAACTTTTTAGAAATTCTAAATTACAATTCCAGAAACACAAACAAGCCGTTGCCATTTTAAAGACAACAAAATATGAATTCAAAAACAATACTGAGACGATCGGCAAGTTAGTTTGGTTTTATGAACTTCGACTGCTTCGAGTTCTCCTTTTACTATCGCTGTTTGCTTTTTATAATATCGATTTATAAATAAATACATGCGATTTTCTTTGAAGCAACATCAATGAAAATTCCCCCAAAACCCCCGGAGTCATACGTCCTCCAGTTCAACGGCCAATAATTGGCAGACAGACGGACGGACGGATGGAGGGATGGGCGGACAGATAGACAAACTAGATGTAATTTTATGAGATATCCATAAAAAATATTAATGTTATCGTCGCTGATGGTCGAAAATTAAAGCATTAAACTTTTAATGATCGGCGTTTTGTTGGATCCGCCACCGTGCGTTGGGCGAAGTCTCATTCTGGATTCCCAGAAGGAGAAAAAACACAGTTTGTCAAGTTGTTGTTGGGTGGAAAATTTGTCCGTGATTTATGCGAAAATAAATTATAGAGAAACACAAAATAATTGACGAAATAAAATATGATTTTTGATTTATCAAAGAGTCTTCTGCGTCGTCAAGTCGAGTCGGATGCGATCGGGACAAGCCGGATCGGATCGAGGAGGGGCGGCAGCTCCCAGTGGGGTGGCGATAATGGCCACTGACTCAGCCGGGCCGGGAGGGCGCTGCGGGACATTAAATCATCCCGCCGCTGTCCGAGTAGTCACAACATTTGGACGTGCGGCACCGCTTTCTATTCGCCGATTTGCGAATTGGCCGATAAAAGCCTTTCGTATATTTATTAGCCATCTTGGCCATCAGTTCCCCGAGATTTTCACACTTGTCGATGTGTTGGTGTCTTCGGGTTTGTGTGCGTATCGTTGAGTGTTTGTCGCTTTCTGGGGAGGACACATGGCACATGCTTTACCCGCAAATTGGCGAAGACAATTATTTAATTGTGCAAACACATCATGTGCTAAATTTTTGCTAGTTTTCAAGTGACTATGTTGATTTAACGACAACGTCCCGGTCCACACAATGTACTCACACAATATGTTGTCGTTGATCATGGTTTCTCGGGGACCAGACGACCAGCCCTAACATCGGTCTATAATCCTCTATAATCCTACTGTTCCTATACAAATTAGAAGTGAAATATCAACCTACAACCTGAAGATAGCAGCTGTAGATTTTTGGATATTGGTATATTATATCTTTTTTCTACCTTTGTAAAAAATATTCCTTTAACTTATGGTATTCGAAAAAACATGAAATTCTCTGACTGGATCATGATCTAATAAATCCTTTGATAACTTCTTTGGATGTTAAGGATAATCTCTGAAATCTTCGAGAAAGCTTAGTCTTCATTACTTCGGTTCAGGATATTACAAGTTCTACCGTATTCGACCCACTGTGCAGCGATTATGAGAACTCGAAATTCTGCATTCGATTCTTTGGGGAAACATTTTGAATTTTTCTGTATTCGATTCATTCCTCCAATATCCACACTGATCTCTCTTCGGAGAAAATCATTCACCGAGAGCAGCTGTGAACGTGGCGAGGCGATCACATTTGATAATTAATTGCCCCACTGTCGTCGAGGTTCGAGAGGTGAACTTTTGCTCTACATCAGCGACAGCAGCAGTCGCATCTATTTTGTTGTTGTGCCTGCTGCTGCTTCGCTAGTGAAAGTGACTCATCCCACAGATATTTTTATTTAAATTTCGAATGAACAAAAATGATTTTCAAGCGGCAAAAGGGGGGAGGAACTGCAGCCAGAGGGATTCTCGGTGGCAATTTGCTCGACGGAGGCTTTTGACAAATTCGTTTGTCAAACGCCGTGTGGCGAGGAATTGAATTATTTGTTATGCAAGCAATTAGCGAATCAGAAGTGTTTTCTTGGCGACGCTTAATTTTCGGGATATCCCCCCAGATATCAGATCCGACCGGAGGTTCACCTGTTGCCCACGACCATTAGTCACGTTTTCTTCAGGCGTCTTTGGTTTCGTCGCCACTTGGAGTCAAATGGAATAAAGTGCAGTTTAGAGAAATTCGCACCAACCATACGAGAACCCGTGACGATCAATCGAGGGGAACTGCTCCAAGTATAGAGCGGGGGTGGCCAAGTGTTCGTTTTTATCGAGAACTGCGGATGCCTCCGATCCCAAAGCGGCGGGAGAAAAACAAATCATAAAACTTTTTCCAGGAATTTTGTGTTGCTTTTGTTTGAATCATGGAGCCGTCGCCACTCGCCTAACAGCTCAATAGCGCTTGAGGCAAGGTCTCATCAGGGCCGGCCGCCACGGGTTCGAGTGATTCACTCGCCCCCGCCCCCGAGTCGAAGGAGATTCCCATGGAAGCCGGATCCTCCGGAGGTCATCATGATCATCTTGAGCGGCAATCTTCGTCCAACTCTGGGTCGGGGCTGTCGCTGATGTGATTTTCTCTCTGCCTCTCTCTCTTTCTCTTCTCGCTGCCCACTGAGCAGCATCCCCAAAATCACCGAAAGATTTCGATCGCTCCCACCAGCGATGATGATAATGATGGTGATCATGATGAAAACCTCTCAACTCTCGCACTCTCGGCTCTCCGGGACGATGTTCTCGTGCTGTTGTCGTGATTGTTCTCACCATTGTTGCTGTGACGGCTGCTGTTGCTGCTGCTTCTGCTGATCTGAGCCATTTTCATCTCGACGACGCCGAATGAACTCCGGGCGACTCTCGGACGCGGCGCTCGGCCGCTCCTCGTTCAGTTTACGTTCGAGCGCGCCGAGTGGATGATCGTCTGGGCGTCCGAGTCTCCGGGATGCTCGCGGCCAACAGAATCTTCTTACGCCATCCGATTTGCCAAAGATTTATTAGCTGTTGTACAGAAATTAAATGAGTCGTTGTTTCGCTTGCGGAATTGATTTCGTTGTCGTTGATTTTGGTTTTGGTTTTTTCCCTTCATTTTCGCTTATTTTTGTTTGTTGTTGAAATTTTTCCGAATACACGACCGATCACAACAATAATAACAACAGCAGTTCTATGTGCAAAACAAAAACAATAATAATAAATTTTAACAACTAATAACAAATACAAATAGAACTCGTGGAGTGCAATTGCCGTGGAATCCAATGGGGTCCCTCGGATCGTGTCGTGCTCGGGAGACCAAGACAAAAGATCGCAAATAGAATTTTACATAATGCCCTCACAGACTATGGAGTGAAGTTGAAGCGAACTCGATTGAAGCCACATATTGTTTAACTCTTTGTGATTGCGTCCTCTGCGACCAATGATAAAAATAACAATCATGAGTATTGTGGGTCTCTTTGACTAACAAGTTAGACTGAAGTGTGGTCACTCGATTCGCCACAAATGTTATCATTTACATACGAAAATTAACTACAAAACAAATATTCTTGTGGAATATAACGTTTCAAAAGTGAGCTTAAAAAGTCTTCTGTGGCTTTCAGTATTTCAACGTAGACTTTTACATGGGTATTAATTAGTCTAATTAAAATATCTCTCATTTTCGGAAACCATAATTGTTCCGAGAAATATTCTACCCACAATCTCAATGAATATTGGTTCTGGTCTCAAATGTAGAGAACCATCTTCGCGAAGTGAAACTCGAAATTAAGCAAGAAAATATCATCAAGAAAATATCATCATCATGTGCGATGCGACGACTTTAATCTCCTCGAAACAGACAGACCTCCACAGCTGCTGGATCATCTACAGTACGCATCCTTCCAATCGTTGCTCTATCACTCTCGCTCTCCATCGTTTCTCTCGTTCGTTTGGAACACACAATAATCGACCTCTTTCCATCTCGTTCGCACAGCTAAGAGCGATGGCAAGGAACGCCTCACCGTCACCGAAGCCAAGCCGATGATCAACAACAGCAACGAGGCCGTTGGCTGCAAGGATGACGGCGACGACGACGACAACGACAGCACCGACCAGTCGCTCCACGAGATCCTCGAGCCCGAGCTGCAGCCGGAGCCGCCCATTCCGGACGACGCGCAGTCGCAGGAGATCTACGTGGAGCACCGCCACCTGACCAAGGAGTACCTGCGCGTCGTCACCAAGCTCTACTACGCCCAGGACCTGAAGGAGAAGCTCCTGGCGCAGATGGATCCCGGCGAGCGCCAGGAGAAGCAGGATCTGCTCAAGAAGATGAGCGAGAAGGTAATTCATATCCACAGATGCCTCTTAAGAACCCAACTAATTGATTGTTCATTGCAGGAGGAGTTGCTCGAGTTGTACAACAATTTGAAGCAGCAACTGGAGAAGATTCGGTCGACCGACAACTCGAGTCAGAATGGTGTACAGGAAGCGGCGGGCAGCGGTTCCAACGAGGTGGCGTCCGACGAGGACTGGGTGGTGGTGACGTCCAACGAGACCTCTACGTAGCATCGATCTGTGTCCTGGTCAACATCGTCCTAGAAGCTTTTCTCTGAAGTCATTTGTGTTAAATTATTCGTATCTTTAGTTCTAAGTTTTTATGCCCTTGTGTATGTTTGCATGCGTGCTTGTGTTATCGTCCTTGCGGACTTATCTATGTGTATGAGTGTATATCGTATGTGTGCGTTCCTATATGTTAAGCCATTAATCATGTACTTTACATACTTGTACTTCGTTCACTGTGCTGTTTCGAAATATAAGTAATGTGTTATTATTTAAAAAATAATTTGTTCAACGTAATAAAATCAAAAAGACAAAATAACGTTTTATAATTTATTTATTGTATTACCATTCTTTAATTTTTATATTTTTATATGCGTTTTGTAAAGCTTAGAAAAATATATTTTTATAATTATATTACTTGAGGTAGGACAACATTCCTATAGACATATCAACATTAAACATCAACAACTGAAGATTGCACTTTTAACACTTAAGCCTAATGCTTCATCACAACAGCGAAGAGGTGAAAATCTGCTTCAGAATCTGTGGCAAAGTGGTCAAGTCCATGCACACGTAACTATGGCCAGCGGGCATTTGAGCGTTGATTCTGCGGAATACAAGAAAAATTCCAGTTTTAAGTTAATTTGAAACATGAAGCATTCATTGGAAACTCACTCGTCGGCCTCCTCCGCCAAGCTGCCGATGAAAATGACATGGCCCTTGACCTTGGGTTCTCCCTTCATCAGCGCGGTGGCGAAATCCTTTGGATGAATGCCGTAACGCGAAAGATTGGCATCGCTCAGAACCACCAGAATCGCGTTGTCGTAGTCCTCCTCGTTCAGTGTGTTGATAGCTTCCTTGGTGGCCTTCACCGTGCTGTCGCCGGACCAGCAGAACTGCGAGTGCGCATGCATCATGCGAATGGTCTCGAAGCGTTCCTTGTCCGTCTTCGGAGGACTGCCGGCGCAAACGAAAGGAATTTCCCAGCCCTCGCCGCTATGGCCAACAATATCGTAGACGATTTTCTTCTCGTAGCCCTCGAAGGCCTCCATGACCATGACAACAGCCTCCAATTCTCGGTCCAGCCGACCATCGTAGCCGTTGAATCTAAGTTAAAATTATCGTTATTTATGAGAAATCCTTGGAAACTTGAAACCACTCACCTGTACATGGAGCCCGAGACGTCCACAACCAACTTCAATCGATTTGGTTTCTCCTGCACATGATCGGCCCAAGGATTCGCTTCCGCACGGCGACGATAGATGTTCTTCTCGCCCGTGATGCCTTCGATCAGACGGGTGTCGTCCAGCTCACCGTGGGTCTGGTACTTTTGCCACTGACGCTCCTTGCTCTTGGTCTGCATCGCATCGATGACCGCCTTCAGTTGCTGCACCTGCTTGCGGTTCGGGTCGCTGAACTGGGCGTACAATCGGTGGTCGTGGGCCGACATCCTGATCTCCTTCAGCTTCTCCTCGAAGGCCTTGCGATTCATCTCGCGCGCAGCCCGCTTCACCTCCTCGGGGATGTCGTCCTTCTCCTCGTCGGACAGTTGGTGCACCTTATGGCCGGCATCCAGGCGGAAGGGACCTCCCTTGCCACCCAAGCCGGCCGTGTCACGACCGCCGCTGCCGCCGGCCCAAGTGTTGCCGCCAACGTGCGGCTCGTTCTTGGGATCCACCTTGCCGTACTTGGGACCTTCAAAGGAACATCGCATAAATTCAAATGTTATCCATTATGGAAAGTTATCCGCACCTGATACTCCCAGGCCGCTCTTGCGATTCACGGTCAACTGAATCTCCTTCTTCTTCCGCAATACATACAGCTCGTTCTTTGCATAGGCCTCGATCGGCAGGCCGTGTTTGGCCAGGACCGAAGTCACCTGGTCCAGGGCCTCCGGTGAGTATTTGTCGAAGTCGAGCACGTTTCCCACCAGCTCCGACATCGACTCGTTGGGGAATCGCTCCAAGTGCTTCACGATGTTCACCACCTCTCTGGTGGAGTACGGATAATTCAGAAGGCCCTCGTCGGCCATGCTGCGCAGTTCGCCGAAAGCGTTGACCAGTGTGGCCAGCGTGCTCTTCGGCACCGATGGGCCGTATTGTTGGAGTAGGAAAATCTCCGACGCCGGCGATGGGTTGTCGACCGCATGACAGCTGAAGACGTCGCCCAGGGAGGCGAAGAAGTCGTTGCCCAGGAAGGGGAAACCGGGGCGATTGGCCAAAACGAAGACCCGGAAATTCGGGTGCGTTTCAATGATTTCCTGAGTCGGATTCTCCTCCCTGGCTGCCTTGCCCTCCCCAGGAGCCACAATCTTGCGTCCGTCGGAGAGAATCATCTCGCCGTTCTCGACGAGAGTTCGTAATATGCAGGTCACATTCACCGGCGCCTTGTCCGCCTCGTCAATGACCAGAATGTGGCCGCTCTTCACAGCCTTCACCAGCGGGCTGTCCTCGTAGACGACATGGCCGTCGCGCAGGGTGGACTGCACGGTGAGACTGTGGACCGTGGTGTCGCGATGGAGCTGCAGGTATTCGCGCGGTTTGTTCATCAGCTGCAGCATCTTGTCGATGAGCTTGTTCTTGCCCACTCCTTGGTTGCCCACCAGCAGCAGGTGGTCGCCGATCAGGAAGTCCTGCAGCAGACGCTCCAGCAACTCGATATGTTGCGGCACATCGTAGAACAGCGTGCTTGGAACCTTGGTCTCCTCCGAAGTGGCAACGAGAGGCATTTCTGTGCCGCCGATTCTCAGCACATCCCCCTCCACACTAATGCTGCGTTTTCCCTTCGCGCTGCGCTCCGAGGGCTTCTCGATGCCCGCCTTCTGGATCGCGTTTTCCAGCGCAGCTCGCGGCAACGCCGGCATGAACTTTGCCAGGAATGTATTTTGAATGGTGTCGTAAACGGAATTCAGTGGATTCAAGTCGTTGGCATCGGTGGGGTAGGCAGCCATCCGTCTGGCTATCTTCAGCAGCTGCCGCGTGGACAAGGTGCCAGCGAGATTCTGCATCGTCGGATCCGAGGATTCGCGCAGGAGATGCGAGAGCTTAATAATTTTATGGATGCCATCGTCGATGTTGCCATAGAGTTTCCTCATGATCTCGAACTCCTCCGACTGCTGCAGTGGTCGGACCTCAAGGAAGAGGAACAAACTCATCATCTCCGGCGTGAGCCAATTTTGTGAGGGGGAACTGGGGTTCGGGGGCTCGCCCAACGCGATCAAACGGAAAGAGTCGTGAATCTTGAGGATTCCCTTCTCGCTGAGCTCCAACTTGGTGAAGCCCTGTTTCAGCAATGCCTCGTAGCGGTCATGACGAAGCAGCATCGTACCATCGCAGAGCTGCAATTCGCGATCATGAATCAGTCTGCAAGGAACACAATTCATACAATTAATTCATATTCATAGATTTTATGTATTTGATAAGACCTTTGTAAGACGGTTGCAGTGCTCTTGTGCAAACGATGGACGCCGTTGAGTACAGCCACCGAGCCTGATTTTGCCGCCCGCACCAGTGGTGAATCGCGCCACACAGTGTCTCCTTCGACGGTGGTGATGCGCTGTTGGACCAGGTCGCGCGAAGTCATGTCCTCATAGAGAACCATCGGCTCCACCGACTGATTTAATAAATGCATGAGGTGATTGCTTAGAGTGGCTTTGCCAACGCCCTTTTGTCCTAATGATGAAATAGTATTAAATCGATATTTCCCAGCAATATAACTGATGTGTTTACCAATCAGACAGATGTCGCCCACAGCAAACGCCTGAATCATTGCCGCCAGGACATTGCGTTGATGATCCAAGTCTACAAAGTCTTTCATTTTCGCCACAACTGCAGGACGATGTCCTCCCGGTATCTTGATGGAGACATTGTCAATATGGAAAACCACGTCATTGGAATCCTCATTTTCTTTCTGTGGCCTAATACTCTTGACTGATGCACTTGGTTTCGATTGGATTTTGAGTGAGCCTAACAGTGTTTTAATACGATCTATGTTTTCCTTCTTTAACGTGCTCTCATAGGGATAGAGACGAACGATTGCGTCGTGAACACTCATAGCTGGGTTAGCGTTCTGTGAAAAATGCAGAAAATTAAATATCGTCTGATTATTTCCTAATTAAACTGTACCATCATTCTTGCAGCCAAGTGCATGTTGTCTAGGGGGAAATCTGGCAAGTTTGCTGAAGCATCAGCTGCTTGAACTGCCAAACCAAAGGAGACCATGCTTTTCAGATTTTCTACTGGGACCTTTGGCGCTAGATGTTGCAGATCGATAACCATCTCCTGCAAAAGGCAATGAATACTTTATTGAAAAACAAAATTCGATTTTTCACGAAACCTACATCGAATGCAAAGTGCGACACATTTCGCGATTGGAACCGAGATCTTAAGGGTGGATCCAAGGGAGTACCTTTGTACTTCTGTGTTGGCAGACCCAGAGCAACGACACGAAAGTCTTCGGATACGCGCAGCAAACCCCAAGCATCCAGCTCCTCTTTGCTATACGTCTGTAAATAGTGAGAACAATATATCGAGAACATTCAACAGGTTACTAAAGACTTCTCACCTCCAATAGTTTGTCGTATCGTTCTGGGGCCATGAGAAACTTTCCGTTCTCTAAATGCATTTCTCTGTTTTCGAGTAGATTATTTAAAATAGGAAGAACATTGCGCTCCGCATGCTCCACACCATCGAGTACCAGGACACGTCCATTGACTGCAGCACGTACCGCACACTATAAGAATAAAGGATGTGGAGCCATCAAAAGTAGAGCGTTCGAACGAGGATCAAACCTGGTCGTAGTAGATGGCTGCTTTGTCTTTGATCTCGCGTCGCTGCTTCAGGTCGCTCTCGGTGGTGTCTCGGCTCAGGGCGATGTACTCGAGTTCGCGCTGAGTCAGCTCCAGGAACTGCATGGCCAACTGTCGGCGCAGTGGACCCGGCTGGCCGAGCAGGAACATGTCCTGCTTCAGTGTGTCCTTCTGCAGCATCCAACGCAGATGATGCAGCGCCGACTGTGACAGTTGCATGGTGCCGTCCTCGGCGTACTCCACTGAAGGATGGACGAAACATTAATGAAAACCTCATTAGATTTCTGAATTCAGCTCGGTTTACCATATTTCTGCGGCACCAACTCGGGATTCGCAGGCGTCTTCAGCTCTTTGGTTACATCACCGATTGTTATCTGTCCATCGGTCGCGGCGCCGCTGGCCTTCGACGCGTAGTGTTTTGCGAGTGCGGGCCCCAACCAAGAGTTCGTTCTGTTGTTAAAGCTCAACAAGTAACTCGTGGCTTTGGGCAACAGTCGGAGCGGGAGCAACATTTCACTTAAATTAGGATATCTTAAAATTAATCACAAACAAATTAACTTAATTAATTTAATTAAATTCCCGCAGTCAAAAAAAACACGGAGCCGACCCGTGTGCGAAGATTTCTGTGCGAAGTGTCAAAATCAGCTGTTCGCCTCGCTCGTTCTGTGGATGCCGTGGATCGTAGTCGATGGCACGTGTTGGATTCATGTGGATGGCGTGTGAGCGAGCGAAAACATAAACAAACGAAAAGAAGACGTGTGCGTAAAGGCGACCCACGATGCGATGAAAACATTGCGCGAGCCTCCTGCCGTGGGCTACTTCTGGCACGCGTGTCTCATAGACATTATTTTTTTTGCTCATTTGATAATGATGATGTTAATATTATATAAGGTATATTCACTATTATGATAATGATGATCTTAATATTATATAAGGTATATTCACTATTATGAATAAATCAAAGGTTTGACCCTCAATATATAGCAATATATTAATTCTGATAAAATCGAAAAAATCTGTACTAATATGCCATATCATATATGTGAAAATATAGTGCGTGGGAATATATCGGGCTCGTTCCAGGGGACCTTGAAACAGTTTTTGTTCTCGAAATAAGCTCCGTCGGCAACGTGTCTCGCAGTGAGGAAAAAACCAAACAAAACAAAACAGAACTAGAAATAAAACAATTGTTATCTCGACAATTGCAAAACTGAAATGAGCATAGAACAAGCGGCTACTTGAAGTGCTGCTGATAACATTTGGTTCCCACACGATAATCAAAAAAAAACAACACAACAGCAACTACTGCCTCGGAGACGAAGAGGGCGGAGGAAATGCAAAACTGAAATCGAGTCAGAAATTTCGAAATTGCGGTAGACCACGGTAGTCGTGGGGACGAGTGGACTGGGAGACGACGCGACGGACGAACGGTGTAAGTGTTTTCTGTCGGCGATAAGAGCGATATCTCGTTCAGCATACATATGTTTGCCATCGATGTTTACATTTAATTATAATAGAAAGGTTTATTAAACAAAACAAAAAACAATTAAACACAGCAGAGACAAGAACAAAAAGTTCCCACAATGTGGTCAGCTACTTTTTATTCATTATATTTTTTAGTGATTTTACAAATTTTTATCAACTAAACGATTGCGATTTAATCGGGCGTGAAGTGCTTCGGGAGCTGGATTTCCAAACCCAAGGGAAAGGTCAGGGTGATGGGATTAAAATCGAGTAGACAGTTTTTATTCAAAGGATTATCGACTATCGACCCATTCGAGAGTCAATCGTAAAACGAGCAGTAAAAATTATGAACTTTGAAAATGATTGCAAAACTATTACTTTTGAAGTTGTGTTTGTTTTCGTTTCCAGCGCACGGCTCAATTGTACGGCAAGAGCAACAGCAACAACAACGATGCTGCTGCTGCTAATTACAACCATAAAATGACACAATAAAAACCTCCATTAATTGACCGCAAGAGACGTCGTAGCTGTTGGTGTCGGCGGGGTCGACATCGACGATGGATCTGCGAGGACATGAAACGAATCCTTGAAATCTCTGAAATAATTGAAAACATGCAAAGCACCAAATAACAACAACCATTACAACAACAGCAAAGGCAATCATTGTAAATTAAGAAACGAACATCAACAGCAACAACAACAACATCAATTGCAACAAAAACAATATCATCAATAGCAACGGAAAACGATGCTGCAGCTCATGCTGGATGAATGAGATGGGGAAAAAGTCGAAGATCCGAGACAAACGAAGCCAACAACAACTACTGCAGTAACAACTACAACCAGAACCACAACAACTCTCTCAATGCTGCCAACTCCGCCCCGAACGAGGTGGACGTGAGCAGAGCGAGAGCCAAAAACCTGCATCCGCAAGGTGCGAGCGGGCGAGACAAAAGGCACCAACAAAGCGGTGGCCCCACAAACACAACAACTACAACAATCGCCAACAATGAACGCCGCACAACCAATCGGAGACAGAGCGACCGACACACGCAACAACAACGAGTCTGGAACATTCGCTGAGCGGAAAAGAAAATGATGGACAGAGCGAGGACGGACGCCGAGGATTGGTCGACGTCGACCCATCACCAACAACAACTAATACACTAGCAGCGACAACCGACAGCCGACGACAACACTCCGAAGGGGGCGCAACCTCCGCAGAGACCGAGAGAGAGAGAGAGTCGACGACCAAGAGAGCCAAAGACCCGAGTATAAACAACAACTCATCAGCTGTGCGAAGCTGCAACCGGAGCTCGATGCGCTGAATGCCTGCGACTGAGAGCGAGAGAGCGTCGTTCGTTGGGGCTGTTGTTGTTGCTCTGACGTCTGCTGCTGTTGGTGGCGTCGGGTTGACGTTGACTTGAGCTCGACTCTCGGCTCTTCGCTTGACCCGCTGCTGGCGGCCGTTTTAGGCCACAGTATCAATTGTGCACGGTACGCGGAAGCACCTGCTGGCTTCGCGACGTCAAAAAAATACAACAATAGCAACAACAATTGCACTTATCGTAATTGTAACAAACCCAATAAAGAACTAATCCTCTCATACCAAACTGTGTAGTTGCGATTTTTTAAAATAAAAATTCTAATTAGTGAATTTTAGTGAACAATTTTTTTTACGGAGTTTGGAAAAATTACACAAATTACGGCCAGTATCGCCAGGATTGATCGACGAACCGACGGTCATCGCTCGCTTGAGACCTCCGAACGTGCGGCGGAAGTCAAAGAGTTCGTCCTGACGGCCTTGACTTCGCCACCTCGCGGACCAAATTTCGTCACAGCTCGCGGTGCACGATCAGTGACGTCGAATTGTCGTCATTGGGGTCGTCGTTTTCATGAATGAATCTGCCGGCAAATAGTAAAATAGTGGACAACATTCGGAAATTCCAAAAAAAATACTCAAAATACAGCAAAACAAGACACGAGAAATCGAAATTAAATTAATGCAACAGAATACAAAACACAATAACAATATCAGTTAAACAAAAGCGAATTTAAATAATAAAAAAAATAAAAACAACTAAGTGGCGACGAATACCGGTTGTGTGTGATTTTTCTGCGAACCCATAAAAATTCAGCTCTTCGGCGATCGCTTCAGATCGGTGCGAGCTTTGGCGAGACGAGGCGAGAGGCGTGACTCATTGGAGACACGAACCGCTCGGACCCGCTTCAGTCGAGCGCGGACTAGCGCCGACTTCAGTCCAACTCCAGCTTCAGATCCAGCTCCAGCCCCCGCCACCCGTTCGCTCCCCGGCAGTTTGTCATTTCGCCGAAAGAAGCCGCTAATCAATTTGTCGCCCCCGTCTGCGCCTCCACCGCATCGTAGTTGTCGTCTATGTTACTGTCGTCTTGTTATTGTCGTCATCGTAGTCGTTGTAGCTGTTGTTGTTGCTGCGACCTCTTCAGTGACGTCGATCGTCGGCTCTTGTGGATGCGTGTTAATCTGTGAACAAGTGTGACAAACGCTCGCCTATCGACACTTCATGCAAATCCCAGCGGTTACCGCTCGCGCGCTGCTGTCGTGACTAAGCGGACGGATCATTTTGGGAAAAAACCGCGGAAGCTCGCCGGCCTCAGTAATTCAGTTAACCTCAGCTTAGTCAATCAGTCGACCCAGAGACGATCATCAGACGGTACAAAGACGATCTTAAAACCCTCCGGAGGAGATCTTGAGACGCTACAGAGGCGATCCTCAGTCGATTCACAGTCGCCCCACTCTCCAGCGATCGCTCGATTCTGCTCCACTGAGCTGAGATCGACGCTGCGAGGCTCCGTGATTCTCGCACCCACACCATCGCCATCCTTGTCGCTCTCTCGTGTTCCGTGTGTCGCAGACGCCGCCAAAATAGCTCCCAAAAATTCCAACCGTCGCCGAATGCATCTGCCCAGCGGTACGGCAGCGGGGAGTGCGGTCTACACTGGGTCGACGGCCGGCAGTGGCCCCTCCACGATGGTCACCTCCTCCGGGTCGCCGACCGACTGGGTCTCGGCCCAAGCTGACCGACTACAAGACGTCCATGTGCAAGGCGAGCAACACGAGCAACTGCAGCGTGTCGCCAACAGGTGGCGCCAGTGGCAACGGCAGTCCGGCCAATGGAAACGGCAACAGCAGCACCAGTAGCTCCAACAACAACAATAACAATAACGTCCTCCATCAGGACCTCTGGTGGACGGACAACTTGATTTTCGAGGCCAATCAGGAATTCCCCGGCGAATTAGGTAAGCGAGGACTTTTTTTCAAGAGAGGAAAGAAGGAGAAATACTTCAGAAAAAAACGACTTTCTTGACCCCGAACCCAAGAAATGTTATTGTTTCATCATCGTTCTGATCATCGTTATCGTCACCAAACCAAGGATTCACGTTCCACATGAAGCGTGCTCTAAACTTTTCTCAGCACTTTTTCTTGAATTCCTGGAGTCCGCAAATAAAAACCAAAATTCCTCCCGTCGTCATCGATACCAGGTCGTTATCGATACTCACGCATGCCATAGTCTGGCATCCCCCTCTCGGTAGTAGGGCTTCGTCCTTTTTTCGCGAGCCCCGAATATTGGGGAAACCCGACACCGGCTGCTTGTGGCCAGTCGGTCGTCCTGTTCGGCTATGATGAGCACCAGCCCTCGATCCGTCCGTGGAGCCACTCGGGCGATCAATGACGACCTGACTCCGATGCGGACGATGCTCACGGTGATGACGATTATGATGACGGGAGCACTCCGATGTAACCGATGCAGTCGACAAAGAAACTTTCACACGACCTTCGACGCCGAGTTTTTTATTCACCCGGTCCATCCATCAACCACTCCGCCACATCATACGACTCCACGGCTCCATCGCGTGATAAGCGCTAGATTATTGATGGACAATATTTTCACGAGATGCATAAATGATTTCCTTGGTATCCGGGATAGCCCGAGCTGATTGACTCATCAATTAACTCGCTCTCGCCTGATTAATGTATGCAAATAATTAATCAGACGCGATGGTGGAAATCCATCCAATTGAGGCGAAGTAAATTAATATTTCAACGCATTTCAATTACAGTGCGCACCAACAACCCGTACTTCCTGTGCTCCCAGCTGCCCTCCCACTGGCGGTCGAACAAAACGCTGCCGATGGCCTTCAAAGTGGTCGCCCTGGTGGACGTCGGCGACGGGACGGTCGTCACCATCCGGGCCGGCAACGACGAGAACTACTGCGCCGAGCTGCGGAACTGCACGGCGGTGATGAAGAACAAGGTGGCCAAATTCAACGACCTGCGCTTCGTGGGCCGCAGCGGACGAGGTAAGTGCAAATGTGCGAATGGATTGGGCGGAAGTGTCCGAGGCTCCAGTGCCTCGGGGCAGGCTCCTCAACGGTCGGTGCTCCTTAAACAATCGGAGCTCCTTAAACGGTCGGTGCTCCTCAATGACGAGGATCCGCCGCTCTCCCTCAGGGGACCCCACTCTGCCCTCTGCCAACCTCTCTTCAGCCCCGTCTCCCGGTAGCTTCTGAATGAAGTTCAGTCACAGAAGTCGTCACATTAGGTCCGAGTGCCCTGGGGTCAGCATGCGATGCACCACGCTCGATCGATCGTTGGACTCGGGTCGGGTTCACGTTGCTGCTGCTGTTGGTGCTCGCCGGCATGTTGTCGACCAACTGATGGCCGTCCTGTCCGCAACGTGTCTTCTGATCTTGGGCCTTCTTCTTGGCTTCGTCTTCTTCTTATGCTTCTGGGTCTCCGGTCTCCGATCTGTAACACGCAACAATTATTATATCAATAATCGATTTTAAAGTGTGCCCTTGTGTGCGATCCGACTGGTGCCTGGGCCGGGCCGAGTCCTGGCAACATGGTGTCGTCATAATAATCCGAAGTGTGGGACACCCCACGTCCTTCCATCATCCCTTCGTCCTTCCGTGATGGCTGCAATTTTCGCAAGGGAACGCGCCAAAATGTCAACTAGAGCACTCGTAGTTCCAGTTGTTGCTGCTGCTCCAGTTGAAATTGGCAACATATGTTGCAGATCATGCAATCCAACGAGTCTATGAGGAGAGCACGAAGGATTGAAGACCTCGTAGAGGGTTCAAATTGACTTCTGTTCGACTGGAAGATCAACGTGCGGATCAACCCTTCTCACTATATTCCACTCGAGGTCAATCGCCCCGATCCTCATGGTCGATCCACTTGAGTTATGGGTCTCCATTTTCTGGAGATCTTCATCCAAGTGGCGTCTAATGAAGCCGGCCGGCCTTTCTAATTGCGCGGGAGCCTCAGAAAACGATCCTATTGTCGATGGTAATGTGGTCAAAACGAAAGTAATAAAGCCATCATCAGGGGGAAGAAAATTAACCGATCACGAGCGAGACGTCGTGTGGTTGGCGGTAAAAGTTCCGACTTAAGAGGCGATTACTTATTTTCTAACAACAAAAACAACACCGCAATGATCATCAGCGGCATCGTCATCAGGTGTAGTTGGCTCAGATGAAGATCGCATGCGCCTTGCGTTTGAAGTGCCAATTAATTAAATTAAGGCAGATCCATCATCGAAACAATGAATGCTCCATACGAGAGCCGTTAGTTTCTTTCAAAACTATACACAAAAGTAAGAAGAAAGAAAATTTTGAAAATTAAAAAATACATTTTTCAAAAAACCCTTTCTCGGACGAAAGAGTGCCAGAGAGAGAGAAAGAAAGAGTGAGAGAGAGAGGGGGAGATGATGTCCTAATCTCTTCGCATCTCATCGTAGTACAACGTGTGCTCCAGATTTTCAAAAGAGACGAGTTAATAATCTAAATTAGTCATCGGCCCAACCAACAACGACAACCACAACAATAACAGCAACAACAAGCGTATTAACAACAACCATGAGAAGTCGACGAAAACAATAGGATAACCCGAAAGCTGGTAAACAACAAAGAGCATCGAGAGATAAATCTACATTTAAAACAACAAAGCAGAAGTCGTCGGGCCGAAGTTCGAAGGATGATCGGTGGAGGCTTTGAAAAGGCGCTCTTATTGATGACGCGTGTCATTCATTCATTCATCAATTATGAGTTGAGTTCGAGAACAAACAAATTGAAGGCATTAATCTGGAACTTTCGTCATGAACGTCGGGTTCATTACACGATTTTGGTAACGAACCCTTCCTCTGGATCTTGCTCAGAGATACCCAGAGCAGAGGTAATGGAAAAGGTATTTCGCTGAGAGACGGGTTTTTGGGAAATTCTCTCCAAGCCGAAAAAAATCTCTACAGAGAACAAAGGGCTTTGAGGAATTATATCGCATAGTTGAACCATGCATTCCTCATTAAGACGGAGCGTGGAATGTCTTCGACGGTGGCGTCTTAAAGATTCGGGGGAGAACTGGGGACGAGTTGAGAGTGGATGGATTTTACCGAGATGTCCTTTGAGTTAACCAACGATAGAAGAAACTCGGTTGATTTGCTTAAACGGATTGCTTTGAGTCGTTTTACTGGGGATAGGCGATTGAGGGCTTTCGGAATATTCGAGTCTTAAAGTTGGAATATTGGAATAATTTAAAAAATTTCATTAACGATTTTTAATTAATCTTAGCAGAAATTAGCAAATTTCTGATTCACATGATGTTATGTTAATTCATAATCAATTTAATTTGGAATATGTAATTGTTTCCCACATAATTCTGCTTCTCGTCAGCTTTTCGCCATCTTTCTCAGTGGATTTCCGCCATTTTGCAATAATTCGTTGCAGTGGCTCCACGACCGAGATCCAGAACCAGATCCAAGTCCGAGTTCGAGATCCGATGCTATGTTCCGCTTGATTAAATGCCATTTCAATCAGCCGACAACGAATTCATTCACTTCGTTGACTGGTCGACGTCGACAACTGTGAAAACACTTTGAAAAATATGAAAACTAAACAAAAACAACGACAATGGAAAACAATCGAAATGTCGCGAAAGGGGGACGGAGGGAGGGAGGGGTTACAAAAATGGCAGCGACGCAAATTGAACTTCACTTCGCTGACAGGAGCAGTAGCAGCAGCAACAGAAACAACGACGGCAACGACTCGTGTCCACTTGTCTTGGACGTCTAATCAACGAATCGCCACATGAAGTCGTACAGCGACCTCCGCCCACGCCTCGACCCCGCCCCCTTTTCGTGGATAATTGTTTTTTTTTCTCTCTCGATTCATTCCAACTTGCTTTTTTCGCCTAAATTGCTGCTTTTACAGCTGATATTGTTGTTGTTTGGGGTGACGCTGTCTCTGCCAACATTTTGACATTGCCGCGAGCTATTTTTAATAACCTAATTTAGTGACAACCTCGCCCTCGATCCGCAACCAGCAGGAACTCCGCGCTGTGCCGGACACGAGAAGGACATGCTGCAGATAATTATATGCTGCAGTCCGACATCGAGAGATAGAGAGAGAGAGGGTGAGAAGGGGTGAGCGATATGGGGGGGTTGACAGAAAAGGAGGAGTCGTCGGTGACAGCGCTAGAAACATTTCAATTAAATGGCACCAACAGTCGAACGAGAAGAACTTGGGGAAGAACAAACATCGCTTCGACGTCTCAATCGCGCCATTGAACGAGAGGAAGGGTTGAGCAAAAGTCCAGCCCATCCCAACACTCCCTGTGTCCAGCCATTTTTTGATAGCTTCATTGAGCCCATTCGCTCTCATCTCGCAAAACTCTTGCTTTACCGATACTCCATTATCTCTCTCTCTCTCTTTCTGGCTGTTGCTCTATCCCTCTGTCTGTCTGTCTCGCTACTCGGTGATAAGTGTCCTTTGGCCATCGCTGCCCCCTCGGACGTCGTCCAAACCCCTTCGCCTGTGGCAGAGGCTTGCGGTCGAATTGGCAGAGAGTCGGTTTCGGTTTTGTGGGTGGTTTTGGCAACAACAACATGAACAAATACAACAAAAATATAAACAAAAAGACCAACAACAATAACAACAAATTGACTACACCATACAAATACACTTACAGGGGGCGACACCGAAGTCCAACCCCAAACATTTTAATACACTTGTCGCTGGAAAAAGAGGCTCGGCCATATTTCCAGCGCACACAGACGGATGGACGATAGACAGACAGACAGACAGTAGATGAACAGACAGTCAGTCAAACGTCTGGTAAACGTACGAAGGACATACAGAGAGAAGCTGTACTGACAGAGAAAAGATGGACAGATCAACATTTTGTTGGATGGAAATTGTGTTGGTCCAGCCTGCTGGAGGGTGGAGACACCAACAGACAGATAGATAGAGATGGACAGAAAGAACGGGCAGACTGCGGTGACCGAGGGAGTCCGAGTGGGAGCGAGACAGAGAGAGGACGTATGGACTGCGCTGTTCATTTGTTTGTTTGTACCGTGTTTTTAATACTTTTATCTGTTTGTATGTCTGTCTGTCGATTTGTCAGTCTGTCTGTTGGTTTGCGCAATGTTTTGCGGTTTTATTATTTGTAAATAGGTCCCCGCATTTCATGCGTTCACTGGCCTCATGTGTTTGTTGTTGTAGTTGTTGTTATTGTTGTAAAATGCGACAACGAGAGGCCCTCGTTAACGCTTTGCGTTCATTTAGATGTTGTTGTTGTTGTTGTGTGGACGGGGGTTGTTTGTGATTTTAATGATGACATCTGAGCTGGAATTAAAAAATTTTCGCTTTCAAAACTTTCATCTAGGTTTCGTTCCCTCCCCTTTGATAGTCATAATAGGTCATAATATCCTTCTAATTGGATTATTTTCGCATTCATCCTTCTCTTTCCACAAATGTCCACTCTCTCTCTCTCTGCTCCCACAGCTATTGGCATGATGTACCTTGAACTTTCTTCTTGCTGCCCCTCCCCAACCCATAGTGTCCATAACTCATCCTTTGCTCATTATCTTGCCGTCACAAACACCTCCTTCGACGCTTCGAAATCCCCGAAATTATCGCAGCCGCCTCCTTTGAAATTTCGTCGAATTAATTTCGTTCTCCTTTTTACGCCATCGCCCGACGACTTCTGCCACCTTCTGACGGTGCCACCAGCTGTGTCGGCGCGTGTTGCGATCACTTTAAATTAATTCGCGCGCCACTTAAAATCGCTCCCGGTCGTGAACAGGACGGGTCCCAAATTGGGCTCCCAATCGCGGTGCAAAGCGTTGCTGCGGCCAGTGGTGCCAGTGCTGCCCACGACACACAAATCACTTTTATCGCCCGCTCCTCGCTGACGCCCGCTCGATTTACGATCGATTTCATGCCCTTTCCGTCATCACTACTACTTGTTCGCTCCTCTTTGCGGACACACTTAAATTTGCCACTTCCTCGCCGTCGGTCTTTTTAATGTTCTCCGCCGTGTTTTCTCCCACACTAACTCATTCTCCCTCTATCTCTTTCTCTCTTCTTCTTTTAGGAAAGAGCTTCACACTGACGATTACCGTTGCGACCAGCCCGCCACAGGTGGCCACCTATGCCAAAGCCATCAAAGTCACCGTCGATGGACCCCGCGAGCCGCGCTCCAAGACAAGTAAGTTGCGCCCCTCCCGCTCCCACACCTCACGCTCCTGCTCCGCCTCCTCCACCACGGGGAGCTCCGCTGGTCGCCAGAGCGACTCCTCGCATGGCTTCCCTGGGATGGATCCACCAGGTCCGGCCTCGTGGTCGCCACCTGTTGGTCGTCGGTCCGGTGCTGTTGGTGAATCTGTTGGAAGTGGTGATGATGATGACGGTGTCAACACTCCCCGATCGATGACGAGAGACTGCGATAGTTTGAGCCATGAGAACGGTGAGAGAATTACAACAAATCGGTTGGGCACAGGGAGGGCGGTGTATGGAAGAAGACAGACAGGTGGGAGGGTGCTTCGGAAATTCAGGGAGGTGTTAGTGAAGAGGGTTTCGAAGATTAGTCGGGGCTCTCGCAAGATCTTGGACGAAATATTACTAAAGTGGATCGGAAAATAGATCGCGAACGACGGCGGCAGAACTCAAGAGGTTTTTTTTTCATCGTCTCACGCCTTGAAGTTACCTCAGGAGGAGGCGCTCGCCAAAACTCTGTAATCCCCGATAATCCTACGATTAACCGGGACCGCTTGAAACTCGGTCACGTCGGGCCTCCCGCGGCGTCCACAAGTGGCCAGAAGGACGATCGACGGATGGCCAGTTGGATGGACGGCTGAATGGACGAATGAACGATGGAGGGATGCGCCTTGTTATCGATTGTTTCCAAACACCGGGCGTGCAAAACATGTGGTCAGACATCGACTTCGTGTGTGTTGTTTCGTCACACTTGCGCTTTTTTCTTAGACGTATACGACGCGTAACCGCATGAGGTAAGGAGAGTGGGAAGGAGAAGGCAGAAAGAGAGGGGGACGGGCGTAATTATTATTTACGTTATTGGCGGAGTAATTTCACAAAATTTCAAGAAAGAAAATATAATCCCTTAAATGCGTGTCGTGCGAGGGAAAGGAGGGAGGGAAAGATCAAGGGACAGACAACCGGAGGGAAAGAGACCGAGGGACAGACGAAGGGACAAACGGAGGGAAAGAGACCGAGGGACAGACGCCTGGGTGGACGGATCCATGTCAAAATATTAGAGCGGATCGTCCTGGTTCCGCCGACCGGAGCCGAGCGGATGCGGACGTCGTGCGAGCCCTGTGCTGGTGTCGGTGTTGGGTCAGTGTGTCAGTCGTGGTCCTCGACGGGAGCAGCCGAGTGCGTCCAGCGTCGTGGTCGGCGTTCGTCGCTCGGTTGCGGTTGAGGTTTCGGTACCGTTCGCTCCTCGATGTTCCGTAGTTTTTAGACACCGACACCAACAACCACAACAACAACAACTGCACTCCTATGGCTTCCCCACCTCAACAATGGGGGATCACTCAGCCCTAATGGCCAGCCCATAAATCTCCGCACTCGACCATTGTTCTTCATTGTAGACATGGCTAGGCTAATGTGAGACGTGTTTTGTTTTTCTCTCCAGGTCCTCCCGGCGGTCATCAGTTCCGAGCACTTGGCCTCGGTCCACGCAGCTTCCTCGATGGCGCTTCGATCTCGAGTCATTTTCGAGATTTCGAAACACTGCGACGCTCCACGACAGCGTCGGCATCGGCGTCGATGAAGCACCCGCCACTGTCCACGGCCGCCACGACCACAGCCACGACCGCGGCGTCGACAGCTACCGGCCTGGCCCAGTTGGCCAGCAGCAGCAATCACTCAGCAGCGAACAACACAATCCATTCTGATTGCCAAGACTACAAGCCCAATGCACCCCAGATCCAAGGTGAGTTAGAGTGTGAGGCGATCCGAAGAAGAGGGAGGGAAATCTTTAATTCTCGAATTCTGGTTGATATCTTCTTTTGTTGGCGGCGACTACGACGAGGCTCATTTGTTGCCATTGAGTCGGGGTTGCGGGATTCGGAGGCATCAATCGTTTTAATTGTACCACGAGCAACCGCTAGACAGACAGAGAGACTGAGAGACAGATAGACAGCCAGCTCGATCCAATGAGCGTATCTCGGTAATGATTTGTGGCCAACTCGTGGGCGGGTCCGCAACTTCTGGCTTCACTTCTGTATCAAATGGAACTCGGAGTTCGACGCTAACTGGGTTCAATGAAAATTTTGAGAACGAGAGAGGGGAGGAATTGAGAAAGCTGCTTAAACATCGCGAGATGAAACGATAAAGATCGCTTATCGGGGTCTATGGTTTCGATGGCCATGGGTTCCCCTGGAAGTGAATCATCTATTCAATGGCATTGGAATAAATTAATTAAATATAGAGTTATAGGAGATATTGATATATATGATGTAACCATAGTATGTATTCGAATCCTCTTTATCTATAAAAGTAAGAATTTGTGAAAGTTCAATTGAAATTATTATATTCCATGGATTTCAATTGTTCCAATGGTTTCTAGCTTTGTGACAATAGTTAATGAGAAACATCGATAAATCATAATTTAGATAGACCTGAGATTGTTTTACCATTCATTGATAAATCTTGCTTTGCTATCCACAATAGAACCGAATTCGTTTACCATGGAACTTCTCGATTTGCATGAATTAGTTTTTTGGGCTGATTCATGTGGTTTTGGCGATCGTCATGACTCAGATACGCCCGCCACTAACTTCGTTTCGTCTTCCTCCTCTTAATAGAGATGCTAATTAGTTGATCGTCGCGACGGTCGATCGATCGATCGAGAGTCTGAGCGACAGAATTTAACTAGAGTTTATTTTTGTTTGCAATCGCTGTATCGATCGTGTAAAACAACCTGCGTCGGGGTCTGGGGTTTTCTGGCAATGCCGGCGGGACGGAGATCGCAGACTCAGGCAAATATTGCGCCAATAACCGGAAATGCCTCACGAGGGAAGAAGGAGGAAGAGGGTCTCGGGGGCTGGCGTCGTGCGGGTGGCCTGAAAGCGGTTTCGGGGCCGCGATCGACCGTGTTAAGCGGCTAATTTATGGAGCATTTCGACCACTTTTCGGGGAATGTGAACGAAACATGGATTGGCATGCAATTTGTTCAAATCAAGAAAAAAAAATGTTGATCTGTTGCTTCTTCTTCTCTGACTACTGCTACTACTACTTCAGGAGCCTCTGGGGCTTCTGGTTGATTTCGGTTGAGCGAATGCGTGAAGCCACAAATCAATCCAAATGCGGTTGGGCAGATGTTGCGATCCCAGCACCATGACGACCACCACCCATCCCCCTCTCTCCCCGTGTCCGTCTCTCTCTCTTTCTAATTGGAACAACTGCGACCCGAATGTTAATAGTTCATTAACATGTCAATGTGGCTCCCAGGAGCCCCGGCCAACAGCGAGGACAAAACGCCCCAAGAACCGATCCAATTGGATCCGATCCGATCCCATCCGAACCATCCTCACGCACACGCGTTGCCAGATTGCGGTGTGGGGAGGGAGGACGACGACGACGACGACGACGGTGGAAGGATCTTCGGGTGACAGACCAGATTGCGTTGCCAATCGAACGGAAGCGTTGGTAGTAGCCGAAAATATCTTCCCGTTTACACAATGTTGATCAAATGAGCAGCAACAAAAACAGCAATAACAACAATGCAAATAATAACAACAATGAGAATATTAACAACAATGAGAATAAGTGTAAGAACAACAACAAAAACAACATCCCGACGACCCACAAAACGAAATGTTGCGGTGGGATTCGCAAACCACAGCGACTTCCGTTCCCTCGTTGGATCCCAGCGATACCTTGCATTTCAATGCGTTTTAATGGAAATTCGTTTGCGAAAAAAAGCGACCAACTAAAACAACAACAACAAAAGTTACAATAGCAACAACAACTATAACAAAACCAACAGCAAGAACAAGAATAATAAAGTGCAAGAGTAACTTGAGGCGGACGGAAAGCTTCAAATCCCATGATGCTTGTGGGAGAGAACGATCGGGAGGCCCAGGCCAAGAGAAAGAGAGAGAGAAGGACAATTAGAGAGGCAGAGAGAGAGCGAGAAAGGAAGAAGGGCCAAAACGTCGTGCGATCGTCTTGATCCCGTCAGCCGTCGTGTGAGAACCAGTCGGCGAGAGGCGCTGGACCAACGGCCACTGGAATCCCTTTGGCCTCTGGACGCAAATGGCCGACATCCGGTTTTATTGTTGGACACACCAAGAGAGACAGAGATGAAAGGGAGAGAACGAATAAGGGACACAGATAGAGTGAAGCCGTGGGAGAGAGAGGCAGGAAGTGCGTTTCGTTGCAAAGAGAATTTCGCACAATTTGTTATTTACTTGTTTGAATATCCGCCGCCGCCGCCTCCGATTCCTTCTTCGTTGAGTTCGTGCCAAGCTCCCGGAATCGATGATAATGAAAACACTTTGCGGTCGTTGGAGGAACTGAGTGGGAGCTGCGGATCGCTTCGCACGATCCTCCCGCCAGAAGCTCACCTTCAGTGACCTCCGAACCCTGCCTCCGAATGTCGACCTCACTTCGACGCATCGATCTCATGGACTCATCGATTTCATGGACTCATCGATTTCATGGACTCATCGATCTCATGGACTCATCGATCTCATCCACAGCTGGTCGGTGGATCAAACGTTCGGCCGATGAAACTTCACTCCTCACCTGCCATCGTCATCAGGATAATTGCAGGATCTGCTCGCTTCTCAACCAAAAGGATGTATTCGCAGATAATTGACTAATCTTCATTGTCGTCGAGCGGTCCTCGATGGGATTTCATCCAACTCCTCAATCCTCCATCAAATCAGTTTCCATTGGCCACACTCGTCATCCTGTCCGTCTCGGACTGAGTCGCCGAGTCCTGCGAACGACGAAAGCAGCAGGACATCCGACGTTGGCCAGCGGATATTAAACATATTGCGACCATAATTAATTTATGGTTCCCCTTCATTGCTGACATTGCACCCACAGAAACAAAAACAATTACAACAACATGAGTACATAATCATTATCATCGTCGTCCTCTTGAGCTGCAGCAGAAAAGAGAGTGCAGAGAGAAAGCGAGACAGAGAGAGAGAGAAAGAGAGTGGAAAATGCAAACGGGGAAAGTCCTTCGCAATTATCAAACGTCAATTGAAGGGAAATTAATGACGGGAACTTCGACCGAGGTCAGTGGCAACAACAGCAATTACAACAGCAATAACAACAACAACATTTACAACAGCCATAACAAAAACTAGCAAGGAACGGGCGACAAGGACGCGGTCTTCTCTTTGTTCTTGCGTGCGTCCGAGGGACACCCAATGATTGCGCTGGGCACGGACAGACAGACAGACAGACAGACAGACAGACAGACAGACAGGCAGACAGATAGACAGACAAACATCGGAACGCACACGACCATAGCTCGCGGTCTCTCCTTCGCACGTCGCGTCGGCCGAGGGTCGCTGGTCGCTCGCTCGCTCGGGTGGCCGGGGTCGACGGCAATCTTAACCGAAAATTACATGTTGCTACTGCCGTGCAATGCAACCGATAATTTATTCAACGGCCGCCATACCGACGGCAGCCCCGCGATGGTCAAACACTCAGACCTTTCGTCAGTCGGTCGCCGGCCCATCGACGACCGAGGGAGAAGGGAAAGGGTTCCCCGCTCGCCCTAATTGAAACATTAAAATGTGATAAGTGTTGGTTGTCCATGTCTATGTTGGCGTGTGGTCGGGTGTTGGCTGAAGTTTAGACCCTGTCGGCGGTTCGGAAATACGCCATATTCATCGCTTAAAGTCTCAAATCTCCCTACACAACCACCCAATCCACCTGCGATGAGAAGACGACGGCGTCGCCCTCGACGACGACGAAGGATTCATCGGGAGAACTCAATTAAGCTCAAGTATTTGGGGCACGCGCTACCACCTGCTGCCGCCCCCGAAAATAATTAAACGAAGAGTTCTGCACAACCGAGGCGAGGGTCCTGCGAGGGAGCTCAACCTAAATCGATCCGTCGACGAAGGAGTCGGCCTTTAACCCTTCCTTCCTTCATTCATTTAACCCTTGAATGAGCTCCAATCGGGCGGGGCACAGCGGGCTCCTGGTATTGACGTCGCTCAGCGGGGTCCAAGCGTATGTAGACGTGATGGTGTGTTGGTGTGTTTGGGTTTGTGTTGCCACATGTGATTGCCTGAATTTTAATCCGTTTTTATTCACGTCAACCTGGCGCTGACAGGTCTGCGATTCATTCATTTATTAGCATTTAAACGTTTAAAATATGATTTTATAATTAAATCGCGGCGACCTTTGAAGTGGCTTAAAGTGGGCCCAACAGCATCCATCTCTCACCCTCACTCTCTTCCATCTCTCTCTTGTTTACTCCTTTCACTTCGATACTCACCTTCTATTTCTTTTATTGTCTCTTTCAGAGAACAACCTGATGGGAGCCGGCGAGTGGACCGGCTGCTACACGTCGAATGCCTCCGCCACGCCCGCCTCTGTCGCCGCCTACTCGGGCTACCACCACGCCCATCCGCACCATCCGCTGCACCACGCCCACGCCCACCACCACCACTCGCAGTACACGGCCGCCGGGCTGCCGCCGCCCCCGCCGCCACCCGTCGCGGCGCCCGCCCCCAACTACGGCGTCGGCCTCGGCCTCGGCGGCTACGAGAGCGCGGCCGGGGTCGACCACGCGAGCAACTGCCACCTGCCCACGGTGTTGACGGACATGCAGCCCTTCTACAGCTCCTCCAGCGCCCCCGGCAGCGGCGTCGGCGGCGACTACCACCACGGGCCCAGCGTGGCGACGAGCGCCATCGTGCCGCACGTCCAGCCGCCCGTCTGCAGCCCCAACTACGGCTCGACCAAGTCGGACATCGAGTCGCTGAGCGCGGCGACCGCCTCGTACGCCCCGTACAACAACTGGACGAACGGCTACAACAACTACCAGTACGGCAGCTGCGCCGCTCAGGCCGCCCAGGTGGCCCAGGCCTACCCGGGCCACTCGGCGCCCACGATGCTGCTCTACGGGCCCCAGGTCTACTCGACGGTCAACCAGAACCAGATCCATCTGCACCTGCACAGCGCCGACAAGCTGGAGCAGTACCTGGGCCACGACAACCCGCTCACGATCAGCTCGATCGCGGGCGGCGGCGGCGGCCATCGGACGTCGTCGGGCATCGAGATCGGCATCGGAACCTCGGACCACGAGGGCCAGGCGGCGGCGATGCACGGTGTCGGCGTCGGTGGAGCACAGGACGAGGTCTCGGAGCATCTCCAGCAACAGCATCATCAGCAGCAACAACAACAACTCGAGGCCCAACAACAGTTGGAGGCGCAGCAGACCGAATCCGGTTCGCAACGCGTGGACGATGTCGGTGACCTGGGCGTCGGCGTGTGGCGGCCGTATTGACAGGCCCCCGCTTCCGTTTCCGGCCCCGCCACCGTCTACGGCTCGCACGGGGCGCTGGCGCGGACCTTCCTGCACATGGGGCTGAACTGAGGCGACCGACGGTCGGAACTCTTGGGGCTCCACCACACCAAGTATACAGGGTCATTAACGCCAACGTTTGCACGCCCTCCACATACACCTTGTTATAGTTATCGATCTGTACATAGAGGAGGCTCGGAGACGAACACAAGAACATGTTTACTGTAAATTCCACAGGGCACATGCGGAACCAAAGCGAGATGACTCAATGAAAGATTAATGAAAAGAAGATCCCAGGATCATTTCAAAAATATTTCATAAGAACCTGACATATTTTTGAGTTGTGTTGCTTTGGAATCGCCAGTGCCCAGTGATTTCTTGTACATATATGAATGTACTTAACCACAATTGTAATTATATCCGATATGCACGTCCTTGCATACATATTATATTTGAACTAAATTAAGTTTAAATATGACAATGGAATATGATAACAAAATATTTGTATAAATAAAATAAATAAATTTATGTTAAAAATACACCCTGATTGCTTCATTGAGCTTTTTCGGAGAAGTGGTCTAGGATCACCAAACAACCATGGATATACCACAATTGAACTCCACAGAGACTCTACAAAAATTATGGAAGTGTTCGGAGCATTTCTCGACAATGTTGAGACCGAACCGATGAAGTCCCTATGGTCCCGATCCAAGACCGCAAACAATTTTCTAGTGGCGTCCATCTAACACATTTCCAACTTACGGTGTGAAATTCAAACTAATTCTAATTAACATACAATCTAAATTAGAATGGTAAGGGGAATGAAAATGTAAATAGCATCAATTGCGAAACGACAATTGCGAGATTCTAGCGAAACCTTATAGTTTCGCCACCGCAAAAGCCGACCGCTGATCCACGGTTTGCGGTTCCCCATATACAGTGTGATCCATAATTATTCTCGAAGATTTCACCCTGTATAGACGACACGCGACCACCACACGCTCCACCTCCACCGCACTCAACGTCACAGATCGCTCAACAGAAGGCGAGCACACGATTGAGAGGGGGGAAACGGGGATAGAGGGAAACAGAGGCTTCGACAGAGACGAAGACGTTACTCGGGGTCTGACGAACCTCCAAAAGGCCCTTCGCTCAACGAGGGTGACTCGCAGTGACCGAGGCCTATTCTTGGATATTTCGAACCACACGATCGCGATCGCCTCGACTGAGTTGGAATCGGAGGGAGTCATCGTGGTTGATCCTGCTGCTGTCGGTGATGAAGCCAAACAAGATCAGAAGCAACTGCCGGATCATAGTTGGCAACACTAGCAACTGAAATCGAGCGACCGATCGACGATCCATCGGTCGATATGAAGTACGAGCGGTTGTCGGTCGTGCGTCCGTCGAGACGTGGCTGCAACACGATTCCAATCATAATCGTTAATGTACAATAACAATAACAACAATAACAAAATTACAAAATACTAACAACAAGTACATTACCTCCTGATCATCATCATCATCGTTGCCATCAACGTCGTCGTCTTCATTGGAGTGTAAAATTGCAACGACATTAAAGTCTCAACTTTACAAAGGTAAAATTCGCAATATCGAATTCTGTAAAGCAACAACAAAAGTAATGACAATATCCACCGCAACAACAACGATCAACGCCAACAACAACAACGATCAACGCCACTAACAACAACAACCCCATGACAACGAAGAAGGAATAAGTTCGTTCATTCGTCTGATCCATGGATCCAACCGTCGCCGATCGATCGATCGATGGAACTCTGGATGGATGGATGAAAGATGAAGCCCTTCGATATTACATGACACACGATCGATCGATCGTCGAGCGTGCGAGAGAGTGAGCGCGCGAGCGTGAAGTTGCTCATGTGCCCAAGCATCACACTGGTTCTCCCTATCTCTCCCTCCCTCTCGCTCACTTGGGGTATCCTTGTCTCGCTCGTCCCGAAGGACCGAAGGAAACTCGGCTCGTACATTCGATCACCTTGCGGTGAGGCGAGTTTCTAACAAACAACGATCTTGACGACGTCGATGAACACGACGATGATGAACAAGATGATAACGATCAAAATTATAATGAAGATGATGTTGATTATGAAGATGACTATAATTTTATTTTGATTTTAATTTCGATGGTGCTGTTGACGATGTTAATGATTAATTATGACAATAATAATGATAATGGTGCAGGTGATAATGACAAAGGTGATAATGATAATGGTGATGATGGTGTCGCTGTCGTCGGGCCACAACTTTGTCACATTTTACGATGTGTCGACGTCTTTCCCTCCCCGCACTCGGCTCCCAAGCTCAAAAAGAAATTTAATAGCACCGAACGACAACTTCTTCTTATTCTTCTGTCTCCTCTTCGTTTTCTTGTCTTCCGGCGGCCCTCCCCTTCCCCTCGTCGAGACCAACGTCGTCCCACGAAGGTGACGACGGCGTTCGCGGGCCGTGTGGACAACCGACGGCTGGGCGGTCCCTTCGTGAACGAGACAGCGACGAGGTGCAAATCGACGAGAGCTCCCCGTGCATCCAAACGGGGGGTCCGCGCATCAATTCAGGTGTGGCAGAGAGACCGCGTGTGTTGGTGTGTGTGCTTGAGGTGCATGATCCAGCGGATTTTCTACTCATAGTCTTAGAAGACTTGATGCCAAGCGAAACCCTGTGAGTGATGGAAATATCGATGGCGAACGTAGCTCAGGTCGAGAATATACTATATATATATTATTTGCTAAAAATTCAATAAGGATAAATTTTAAAAAGGTGATCTTTTGTCAAAACCGAGTTAAGCTGTTAAGTTAAAAGGAAAAAATTGCATAGTTTAAAATTGAAAAAAAAGATCATTTTAGGATTTTCGTTATGGTATTATGACTAATACCTTAAATAATAATTTGAAAATATTTGTTAACTTTTCCAATAATTACGCGGTAGTAAGTATAGTAATCAAATAGCTAATAATAATTGGCTGAGGATCCTTTAAAGTTGCATCTTGAGGAGGACAATAACATTTAAAATTAAACCCTATTTTGTCTGATGAAGACATAGGCTACGATCATTTGTTGCCACAGATATAGTGATGATGGAATCGGGGTCTTTTTCTTGAAGTTATCTCGATCCCACCCGTACGTCTAAAAACGTGAACCGCCATCCGTTGCTTTCCGGTGCCTGCACGTCTAAAAATGAAGACGACTGCTCCCTGGCCACGCCAACCTCCCTCGAACCAGGCAACCATCAACACCTCATTAACACCACCACCACCATCAACACCATCAACACCACCATCGCCACCCACGTTCGCGGTCTGACCACGCCCCTCCCGTCAATGCGCAGCCGTGAGATGAAGCGGCCGAGCTGAGCTGAGCACACTGAGCACAGACAAAGAGAGAGAAAGAGAGAAGTTGGTCTCTCTCGCATTAGCGCGCTCAGCAATTCAGCAACACAACAAATTCAAATCGTCGACTCTACATTGACAACAACAAGTCCAAGCCTAACCGTGATTCATTCCACAGCACGTCTCAGAGACGACTGAGCCCATATGACGTAGTCGAAGCTCCGCATTTGAGGTTGGAGCTTTTCGCTGAGCGAGAGAGGATTCAAAGCTCGGGATTTTCGCATGTAAATCATTCGCGATTGTCACCAACTCCAGGGGGACGGTGGTGACGACAGCTTCTGAGTCTGGGTCGAAGAAGCGCGGGGGAGGAGAGAAAAGAAGTACAAGATATTTTCCTTGATGACCAAACGACAAGATGAAAACATTTCCAGCTAATTGATCGAAGTAAACGCGATCAGTTATTCCTAAAAACGTATAATTAATAGAGATATTATACATACGTATTGAAGTGAAGGTAACTTCCTTGGCGTGGATTGGAGTCGCAGTTGGATTCCAAGAAAGAACTCCATGAAAATCCCCGCCATGTGGAAATTTTTGTTATTTTTGTTTTTGCCATTAGTAATAGAAATATTAAGAAAAAGTTCTTATTGGTACGTTAAATACAACTGAAAAATACCATTTCAAAAGACAAAATTTGATGTCTTCAATTCTACCGATCGAAGAAGTTAATTCGAATTCGGATCCCTCATTCAGTGAATAGCTTCACCTTAAGGCTTTGAGGGCCCCCGTTTGGGGCATGCGTGATCTATGCCCAGGATCCCCCTCTGGGGTCAACGCCATGCGATGCTAGATAATTGAACGGATCACGCAGGAGGCTGGCCACGGTAGATTCTTCGGTGCCTCGAGATTGATGTGTAAAAACCTAACGTCAAACTGTCAAACGAGGAGACGAATCGAGTCGAGATGAGATGAGTTGCATAACTTTTGGCCAGGTTTTGGGTGAGGACGAAAAAAGGCCACGCCATCGACCCGAAAAGGGAGGATCCCAGGGATGCCGGACACCTGCCAGTCGTTAAAATTCGGGCCCATCTGGAGGCGACGCCTCGCCCCAACCTCAGTCTCGGGCACAACTGGGGCTTCGATCAAAATATGCAAATTGAAGTAATTTGCGGCTGCGCTCGATCACCACGGAGGAGGCGGAGGGCAGGCTCTTGAACTTGCCGGCTGATCGGCAAGTCGGTCGAGGAACTCAAGACGAGTCTAAGAGGGGCTCAAAATGGAGCTCGAATAAAGCTCAAATTGAGTTCAAATGAAGCTCCAACATAGTTCAAACGAAGTTCAATTGAATCTCAAAGGAGTTCAAACAGAGTTCAAATGCATCTCAAAATGGGTTCAAACGAAATTCAAATGGAGCTCGAATGGACCTCAAATGGATTGAAAATGGAGCTCGAATGGATCACAAAGTGGAGACCAAGTGGAGTTCATCACGAGTTCAACTAGATGAAACCAAATGCAACGAAATCTCAACCAAAGTCCTAATGGATGCCAAGGGTTTGAAATCCAGTCGAATTTGTCTTTCGCCGGCTGGCCGGAAGTGAGACGCACCGCAATATGGCGGCGGTCGCAGGGAGCTGTTTTGCTTCCGGTGGAAAATACACGAGCACACCGATGCAAGTGCCGTTATTTTGATTTTCCGCAGTCGCAGCCGCAACGCGTCAAATGCGTGTCAAAGCGGCCCCGGGAGCGCGGCTTCCGTTTGGCGGCCGCTGCATCGACGTCGCCGTCGCCACCACCGATTGAAGGTCGTCTGCCTTCCTCTGACTTCTCCCCTCCCACCGATCTACTCCTCTCTCTCTCTTACTGTCTCCCTCTATATCTAACTGTCTCCTTCTCCCTCAGACTCTTCGTGCATTCGTCGACGGCACGCGTTTATCCGACTGCGTTTGTTGTTGGCTGGTCTGTGCAGTTGTTGTTGTTGGTGGTTTTGGCATCGGTCCCATCCTTCCTGTCGTCGGACTCTCGACACCGGGCGACGTCGGCTTCGTCGTCGACGTCTGCGTCGGCAGCGACAACCTGCGAATTTGATTAGCGGTTTTTTGGCCAAATTTTTGATTATCGTCGTAGTCGTCGTTGGCATCGTTGGCCGATGCAGTTGTGATTGATTGTTATGTGTTTGTTGTCGTTGTTGTTGTTGTGGCTAATTTACCTCCGCCTGATCATCCTCGTTGCATTTGGCACCTTTTCGCATTTGCCTAACAAGCAAATTAAGCATTTGCGGATTGGAGAAAAATCACAACAACATCAACATGAGCACATTTCCCCGCCGCCATTGATTGACAAAATGACCGGAAGTTGGTCGGCGGTTCCGGCCCTGCTGGCGGTTGTTTTGTGCCGTCAACCGCTCATTAAATATTTAAAAACTTCCCGCTAAATTGGAAAATTGATTCTCGATTTTTCCGGCTCGAGGTGAGAAGCGATGAATTTGAGGAGGATGATGAAGAGAAGGGTAAATTCCAAAAGTTCCACAGAGAGGGTGAGTATACGATAATCACGATAAAACCTAGACCTTCCCTAACAACCTTCAATCGATTCTTCTCGACGATCCGATTTCTATTTCTATATCGCATGTGATCGGGATTTTCCAAAGAACACTGGCTAATACAATTATCATCTTTATACACAATACTTCCGAGCCTAGCTTGGTCGACATTAGTCCGATCCACGACGACCTACTGGGGCGCTATCTAATCATGGTAAAGTTTCCATCACCTAGAGTAATTCTTCCTCGCTCCGGTCATGACTCGTCTTTCGTTCTGCGAACATGTTTCGGACAGAAACCCATATTTGCACGAACACGTTTAGCGGCCGTTGCGAGACCAAAACAAGCCCCCAACCCACGCTGAGCTACACTCGGTCAGTACGATCGTCTCGGAAAAGTCTCCCACAAGAAACCTTCTCTTTATTGTCCACCATTCTGCAACGATCCCACATATCGCGGAATGAACACCACCCCAAAAGGATGAGAGCGATTTCACAAATTTCACTCCCTCATGTCGTGTTTGAGCATGCGGGCTGTAGGGTGTTAACGGCTCTCATGCACTGCTCTGGGAATTCCCAGCACATTACTACACAATTTAACACAATCTTTTCGCATAATTCAGGGAACAATTGTCCGGCCGGCCGAAGTCGCCGTCGCAGTCGTCACAGTGAATCATCGGAGTCGTCCAAATCGTCGCCCGAATTCAAACGCACTTCGGAGGGCGTCCGACGGCGAGTGGCGCACGTACACCACACACTCTCTCACTCTCTCTCTCTCTCACTCTCTACTCATATATCACTCTCACTCCCTCTCTCACTACCTCCCTCTGTCTCATCGACTCACAGTGATCTCTCTCGCCGTCGCTGTGGATTTTCTGTGTCCACTTGGCATGCGAGTCATGTCGGCCAAATCAATTTAATAGTCAGCTAGATGACAAAAATCGGCAGACACCGCACGGGCAACGCCGATTGTCCACCTGCCGCCCCCGCCTCCTTCCCCGCCGTCTCCCCCCAAACGACCACAAGACAATCACGATTGAGCAACGAGAACCCACCGTCACAGCCCATCTCTATCTATCTACTTTCTGTCCATCTGCGAGGAGAGCTAGTTGTTGTTTTAAGAATGCAAAAAGATGTCATGTTCCTCCATCTGTCTGTCCGTCGTCGTTCTACCGGTGCATCTCTTCGTCTGTCCGTCTTTCGGTTGATCTCTCCGTCCGTCCGTCCCTTGGCCTGTGGATTTCTAGCCGAAGTCAACTACATGACCATGCTACAAAGTATTCATTTGCACCGGAAGCGGTTGGGAGTGCAACCGCTTCCCCAGCCGCATCACAGAGGCCCCATCAAGCACCCCGGAACCCCCGTCATTTTGAGAGAGGAAGCTCCATGGACCGTTCGTCTCAGATGGGCTGCGACATTGTAGTCCAACGGAAGCCTCGGTGCGTCCTTCCTTCGGTGCAGGTTGAGGGCATCTTTTTTCAATGAATTTTGGAAACCGCACTCAAAGGGACCCAACCCATCGATGCCCATTCATGGTTCCTCCTTCACCCCCTCCTCGTAGGAGAAGAATAAGACCAGCGATGCCTCCCTCTCGCCGATGGCCACGACGTCGACGACAACGATGCATCTCGTCCCACGCCACGGTTCCGCCACAATGCGCCAATGCGTCTGCCGTAGGGCCCATCGGAGGCGGTGGAAGAAGACGAGGAGGAGGAGGATGGAGGGATTTTTTCCTCCGTCGCATCGCATCGATTCATTTGATACTCTTTTGAGCAGCACCGGCAGCCTCCACTCGTGCCGGTCGTCATCGTCGTCGTCGGGTCGTTCCATTGTGGCTACGCAGCCGTAAATCTTCGAAGCCATCAGGCCTCAGCCAGCTGACAAATTAGTTGACCGCATTCTGCGTGCTCCACGGCGGAGAGTGGGCGAGGGAGACGGAGCGGGCAGGGTTCGAGAGGCACACGAGCCTGAGCCGCAGATCGCAGTTAATTAAAAGCAGGTAAGGATCAGCGAAAGACCTCCATCCCCCACAGACTCTTCCTCCTCGCATGGAAAGCCTTCTGTCGTCCGCACAGTGCTGTCCAAGAATCGTCAATGATGTCATCCGAAAAGAGGTCCTTTCTATTGGTTCACTTTCTCAACAGGACTCCCTCAATCCTTACTCGGAGTTACATCTTGAGCCCTCAACAGGTGCAGCTCCATCAGGGATCCAGAGAGAGTGATCCAGTGATGAGAGAATAATGAAGATCCCGAGAGTAAGAGAACGTGAGAGTGAGAAGTGAGAGATCGTGAGAGTGAGAGAAAGATAAACAAAATCAAAATCATGCATCGATGAAGATCCGTTTGAAATACGTTCCGGAAATTCTTGAGTGGATCACGAGTGACGGAAGAAACGACGAGGGGACGGAGCAGGTTTGCTCACTGTCGACGAAGCGCCGATCGATCGGGCGTCATTAACGTGTTATAGTATTTTTATACATGCATTTGTTTATCCAATTTCATTTGTCAATTTATTATGAAACGGTTTCTGAAGACGCCAGCGAAACAAAACAAACCACAAGAGAAGCCGGCATCTGGAGGCGGCAACAAGATCATGGCTGGTTTTGCTTTTTTTATTGGCGGTTTTGAAAATGGTCCGATGGAGACGAGAAGCTCCTTTTTTTGCCTTATCAAAATTCGAAACTTGGATCCGATATGATTGGGAACATCCCTTGGGTCGGCTTCCAGGATCAGGAACCCAAATCCTCGCATTTTTCCAGGGTGTTCCAGAGCGATTCCTTGCTTGTAACATTTCAATTGGAATAATTAAGTGACCGACACCGTTTAGAGAAACCCCTTCAACTCCATCCCACTCCCCAACTCCCGCTTTCTCTTCAGGAAACCTCAGAGGGTCCTGTGCGTAAAAATCGAAAGGAACCACACGTAGCCGCAAAGAGTTCTCGTATGCTCCGAGTATTTATCGAGCGCATAATAAATTTCACACACTTGTTGTTGTCATTGTAATCGTTTCCTCACACCGACCTCGTTGCCTCGTTGTCTCACACACAAATACATAGCTCCCCGCCCACAGATCCTTCAACTACGCCACGCACAATTGTCCACTCCAAGAGCATCAAGAGCCACCTCCTTGCAGGACGTGCCGCTTGTCTTCAACCACTGGTGCCAACTCCAACTCCAGTCATGAGACTTGGAAAATATGCGTGCCAGGAATAGGGAGGAAGAAGGAGGACGAGATGGAGTCAAGAAGGACGAGGTGTCCTGTCGTCCGAGTGGCAACCTACAATTTGATTATCCCGATGAGAATGCGTTCACATGCCGAGCCCTGGACTCGGTGCCATCGGCCTCAACAGTTGAGCGCACGTCCTTCGGGAGGACACGGAGCAGTCGCCGAGGCATTGAGAGGGTGGAGGAGAGAGAGAGAGGTCAGGAGTCACAGAGTACGAGAGGATAATTGCTGCAAGAGGATGCAGCAATGGGCATCCCGGCATTTGTCATCGAGTATTTTAATGGCCAATTTCTCACCCTAAATGGCTAGATCCCGACCCCGACCTCCAGAGTCCACTCGAGAAGAACCCAAGCGGATGTCGTCGTGCACCGATGTGTTTTATTTTCGAGTCGAAGGACACCGGCAACGGCCAGGATAATTTTTATGCGTAGACAACCGGCATCGGTCGAAAGTGACTCCGCCGACTACTGATCCTGTGTCTACTGCTCCTGTGCGAGGATTCGGAGTTGGAGCTGGAGCAGGAGCTGCTGTCGTCGTCGTCCGGTTGTCCAAGTGCCGGAAGTTGCGTTGCACATTCCTGTACAACAACTGTGGCAACAACAACAATGACAACAAGGACGAGAACTCAGTCAGCAGCAGCAGCAACAACACCAAGGACGAGGTTACAAGCATCAACAACAACAAGGCGCGATTAATATGTCCTAATCACTTGCAGATGCTGCGAGTCCAGCTCCGAGTCCGAGGCTGAGAAATAAATTTCCCCAATAAAACGAGCCGCATGCGATGCGATGCATCCACATTTGACGGGGCGGAGCGGTGGAAGAGGGGACGAAGAGGGTGAAGGGGCGGCGAAGGGAGGCTGGCCAAAAACAGGAAATGCATTTTCATCTGACAGAGGAAGTTGTTGCAAATGAACTTTTAGTTTTAACTGTTAATGAACGGGAAATGCGTCTGGGTGCGTTCTTCTTCCCCCCACCCGGTTCAGCCTCCCCCGTCCCCAAACTGAGCGTGGTCCAACTCACAGGTGAAGCGACCGATTGCGTCAAGTGCATTTGGAAAATGTCACTTCTGCACTTCCGGTGGCATCCGCTCAGTCCGAGGGCGTCGACGAGAGTTGGCCCAATGGTGCCGAGGAGGGTGAGACCGAGGAGTGGGGAGAGGGGACCGTGAAAGGGGTCTCGGCACGCACCCAATCGCCTAATGCGAATCTTGGAGGCAACTGCGTGCTAGTGTGGGTGGCTCCACTCATTAATGGGCGGAAATTTGAGTCTGAACTATGGCCATGATTTGATTTTAATTGATTCGAATCGACTCCGTTATTGAATTATTGCACAGGTGAATTCAAATGAAGGAGCCGGTCCTGGCCCAAGTGGATTAACATCGAAAAAGCTCTTGAGATACCCTTGGTTTTCAGCTTTAAAGGTTTTCCTTTTTTATCGAAATGTATTCCATCCACATGCTTTCGAATCTCCGCAGTAATTCTCACTTTGGGAGCCTCCCTCGGCCACAGACCAGACAATTTATTTGTCTGACATAATGATGTTCAATGAACCGCGTCCTACAGTCTCCATTGGAGATTCTGAATCTGGTTTCGGCGGATTTCACAATTTGTTGGCTTTCATTTTACGAAAAGCTTTAACTGTTTTCTGATTCGAAGAAAAGGCTTCATAGATTCCTCGGTTCTTAGCTTGCTATACAATATATTCCAGACTTCCCAGAGCTCTTTGTTTTATAATCTACTAATCAGGATAGGACTTTTAACTTTATGTGAAAACACTGCCAACAAGTCAACTCCTCGTCGCCTTGTGTCGTCAGAACACTGCATCGTTGAAGTCCATTGGTTTACGGTATTTCTTTTTACGGAAGTCAATTGTCCAAAACCAAAAGAGAAAAAATCACAACAAATTCCGTTTGACTTTCACGACTCTGGAGGCAGGGATTTATGAACCATTGGCTGTCATCTGTCCACATGCAACTGCCACCGGGTGACGCCTGATGTTCGGAGAACAGAAGGAACGGCACAATAACAACAACAACAACAGCACAGTAGCAACTGTGCAACAATATGGTAGCAACAACAACGACAATAGCACACTAGTTGCAGGCCTAAGTTAATTATAATCCATCCTAAGTAAGTGTTTAGTCGATGGATTCTCGTATTAAGTTCCCGCGTGAGCACTTTGAAGAGGTCTCCAGTTACACACAAAGCCAACGTCACACACACACACGCCACTCTCGCTCATACACACAGACATCATGCTGGTGTTCGTGCTCATGTGCCGTCGTCCATGGGCCTCAACACTTTTTAAAGCCTTCTCAGTAGCATTAAAATGTAATTTAAATTCAATAAAAACCAATAAAATACCCTTTCTAATGGTGGGGGAGCTCTTGGGGGTTGCTGCAGCCACGGCCGCAATTCTAAAATATGCCATTCGGTCAGACCGGAAGCCAGAACATTTCCGCCCACCCGTGTCTCGAGCTCCAGAGTTTCAGTTTCGGTTCAAACACCATGGCCATGGTTGTGATGGGGTCGAAAATTGCAACAATCACAACAACAACAATATGAACAACATTAACAACAACATGGACAACAACAAGTAAATATGTCAAGTGCAGCCGTGTTGGCTGCGAGTCATGTCCATGGCCATGCATCGTTAAAATGTTGCTGGACATTTTTAATTCATTTTTTGTTCCTCGTGATGTTGTCCTTACTATGGGTGTTGTTGTTGTTATTGTTGTTGTTGCTCTACCCTCCTTTCCTGGCTGTCCCCTGGGAGCCGTCTGCATGCCCGCCCCCATCGAATGGGATGCATTCCAGTGGCCAACGACTACTGCAGGCTCGACGCATCTCCGGGTCAAAAGCAGGAGGACGGCCATCGACTGACCAAAGTGGTTCGCTTCACTCTAGCAGCAACAACAATAACAATTACGTCGACATTATCCGAGGGTGCGACGTGTCCCCAATGCAAAGAGTTTTAGGGAGTTCGTCTCGCACATGTCCACCTCCTCCTGGCACCCGTGCATGATCCGTGGAGGAGCCAAAGAGGCGTCGATGGCGGCCGTAGTCAGCGCCATTGTCGGCGTCATGATTGTTGTTCTTGTTGTTGTAGTTGTAGGCAGTTAACATGTTCATAATTTCCCGAAGCCAGAAACATGTGTTCGTGGTCATTATTTCGTGGTCAGCGTCGCCTTCCGGATAGTTGTTTGTCACTTTGGCCCCACATGTACCATGTACCGTGGATGGAGGCGCCAAATAAGCTTGGTCGGTCAGTTTGGAAATACAAAGGATTCCCCGTGGTTTCAATACGAAGAGAGGACCTTCTTCTCAAACCTAGTTCCTTCTAACCGATCGATTGGTTCAGTTCGATTTATTCAGGTTCGATATCAAGTTCAGGTTAAGAGACGTCTCTGGAGACTCTGGTGCTGTCCAACGACGCACGAGAGGACTTCAAGGTGCGTCGACACATGTCGGGACGTGAGCAAACAAACGAGGGAAATGCGTGCGAAGTCGGACCTGGGGCAGGGGCCACGGGACCGGGCCGTGATCCCGCCATATGCCGGGGATCGGCGAAATCCACTCAAGCGGGGAGGACGATATCAACTCGATACGATAATGCAAAAACGATAGCGAGGAGAGCAAAAACAACACCAACAAAAAGAGCAATAACAGCAGCAACAACACCAATAACACCAGCAACAACAACTGCAATAACAACAGTGAGCCAAACAATAATACCAACAAATAACATCAACAAAAATAAGAGAACAAAAAACACGCCAAATGATGAATTCAAATTAGCCGCTCGATCTCGTTTTCAATTTTCTGACAACATATAATTAACTTCCGAAATGAGCTGCAGATCGGACAGAGACAGAGCACAGCACGGCGTGAGATGGGGAGAGAGACAAACGGTGTAACAACGAGACCTTCCGTAACCACGGTGGCTCTGGCTGTGGCGGTGGCGGTGGCGGTGGCGGTGACGGCGACGCTGACGATGACGACGCGGCGCACACGTACCAACGGATAATGATGATGATTTTCATGCGAATCAAGGAGCCCAACAACACACAAAATCATCACCGAGTCGCAGTCGCTGTCGGAGCGGGGGAAATTTGTATAATCGAGATTGGGATTGAGATGGAGTTGAAGATCGCAATGGAGATCGCGCTGAGGACAGAGATCAGGCGGATGGCGATCGCAATCGCAATAACAATCACAATCGAGATCGAGATCGCGATCCGGATCGAGATGGGGATCAAGAGCAGGAGGAACCTCTTTTGCATTCGATCAGATCGGATCGCATGGCACGGATCAGTTCGGATCGGACGGAATCCGATGAGATGAGATGGGATGGGATGGGTCGGAGGGTGGCCAATAATGGAGCACGGCTTCTGAACCCGACTTCTGACAGGTTAGCGCAGGCGAAATTGAAAGGTATTACCTCATCTGTGGCGACGATCGCGCCCATTCACCGGGATAGTCGGAGGAGGGAGGGAGGGAGGACGGAGCCGGGGACTGAGGGACTGGATCACGAAACAGATTATCGAGACCAGCGTTGAACTTGACGCTTCCAGTTGATGCTTTGTTTGTTATGATCGAATTAGCTCAATTGATCGCAGCGGTTTCTCTCCTCGGACCTCGGTTCGTTCGCCACTCGTGATGACGATGATCATGGCGATGACGACGATGCCGATGATGATGATGTTGGCGAAGGCGATGGGCCCACAGAATCCAGAAGTTGCCGGGATCGTCGGCGGCGTCGGACAATTGCGAATTTTCGCTACCGATGTTCGGCTGCGGTTTCACACTTTGGTTAAGGTTTTAACGGCGCGACCAGACGAGGCGAGGTGAGGTGAGGTGACTCGGCCGAGGCGAGTTCAACCGGTCGCCGAAGTGACGATCGGATGCATTCGATTCGTAATGGACTCTTAAATGCGCTAACATGCCTCCCCTTTGGCACTGCGAGGGCACCGCGCCGCCCCCACGATCATTACGACGGGTATTTCGATTGCGATTGTGATCCCGGTTCAGGTTCACGTCCCTCTGCGCCTGTAATCGATGTGTGTTCTACGCGCTTCCTTAGTCGTAGTTTACAAATTGAAATATCGAAATAAATTACACCCCACCATTCTCACAACATTCGTCATAATAATGATGACGACTAGCGTTCTTGATGATTATCATCACGGTCGTCCCGATGCAATTGCGAAATTCATTTATGTAGATTTGTGGTGGAATAGGGAGGCGGTGGACAAGGGAAGTAGACCTCAGCAACAACAAGAAACCCAGCAGAAGTCAATCATGTCGAGCATCGATATCTTGAATTATCCATATCCGGTAGTAAAGAGAAATGATCGACGAAGAATGCGAAATGGACGCGGTTTTCGAGGAAGAAAGTGAATGAAAAGCAAGAAGAGACTGTGGGAGAGATAAAGAGATAGAAAAGCGCTCGTTGCAGTCCACTTTGAATGATAATAGATAATCATCTATCATCATCATTGACGAGGAAATCATGATCAGGACCATGTGGCAATACCGATATACGAAAAAAATATATGGTTTTATCAAAATTTTAAATATCCCAAAAACAAATTAATATTTTCTCATTAAGCATTACAGGGATTTAGGGATCTTCTTTTGATTCGTTGTTATCCGAATTATTCCTTATGAACGTCCGTCCGTCCGCGTTTCATCCGATTTTCATCCTCGCGCACGGATGAAAGAAGTGTTTTTTTAATACAAATTTCACTGCTTTCTGAACACTTCCATATTTTAATACAACCCGGGTTGTTGCTTAGCATTTTTTGCGAAGAAAAAAGGTAGTGTAAATGAAAAATGTTATGGATTTGAATAGATTTTCGTATGATTCACTGTATTTTCCATAAATCCTCTTTTTATAAATATTAATTTGATAGGTATTAATTCACCCAACGAGTAAAATATAGCGTATCTGTATATTTATATGAAAATTTTAAATAATATGTGAACATATGTAAGAAAGTAAAAATATGTCAAACGAATCAAAAAAAGTAGTGTCCGGAGTGTTTTGAACCAAAGTGAAGCAACACCGACTACCCTGAAGGCAACTCTGAGAACAACTGTTTACTGTCAAAATAATTGTGCTTGTGTGAAAAACGTTCATTTTTGTGAAATTGTTAAACAAATTAATTTTTTACAAACAAATTGTCATTATTTAATAGAAGATGACCACCGCAGCTCGTCCAACATTTGACCCAGCTCGTGGCGGCAGTGGTCGTGGCGAGAAGGACTTGAGTGCTCTGAGCAAACAGTACTCCAGTCGCGATCTCCCTGGGCACACTAAACTCAAATACAGGTGAGTCAATAAATTCGGATGCACCTTCCATTTCAGTATATAATTAAATATGTGAATTTTACCTATAGAGAATCTGGCCAGGGTACTGCCGAAGAGCTCCGCAACCGTGACTTCCGCAAGGAACTCGAGGAACGCGAACGTGAAGCGCGCCCAAGCAGCAGCAAGGCTTTGCCAACTATTGTGCGCAAGGCCATCGAAGCGAATAGTTCCAGCAGCTCTAGCAAACGCCTGAAGTTGGATCAAGCAACAGCACCGGCCAATTTAGATGCTGATGACCCAGTGGATAACGACAGTTCCGACAGCGACTCTGACTCCGATGATGAGGACGACACTGCAGCACTGCTGGCTGAATTGAACAAAATCAAACAGGAGCGTTTGCAGGAGACTGCTCGGAAGGAGCAAGAGAAAAAACAGGAAGATGAACGCATTCGCATGGAAAACATACTTTCAGGAAATCCATTGATCAATTACGCTGCAGGAACTGCCACAGCCGCGAAAAATATACCGCCTGGTGATTTGAAGGTCAGAACATTTTCTCAATTTATTCCGATTGTCTCTTAACCTTTGCCTTTTAACCTGCAGGTGAAGCGTCGTTGGGATGACGACGTCGTCTTTAAGAACTGTGCTCGCACGGAGCCAGAAAAGAAATCGCATTTCATCAACGATTCGCTGCGTTGCGAGTTCCACAAAAAGTTCATGGAGAAATACATAAAATAGTTAATTAAATTGCAAAAACTCATATGGATTCTTGGTTTTGTCCATTTATATTAAGTCAATAAATATTGTAACTCTTCTAACTTTTCAAGGTAATTTTTGTAGTACAAACATGTTATAATTTTTGATCATTTGAAAATAAAATATAATTATAATAATTTTCAATCGAAGTGTTTATTCCACATTCGTCGGTCATATTTTCTATTTCACAGAATTTATAAATTTAATACAAAATGGGTATAAGTTTTGATATTGATCATTTATAACTTACAAGGTGATATGATTATATTTTCAAGCTCAATCGTTCTATGGTTGAATTATTTAGTAATTTGTTCGGGTTATTTCTTTAATTTTCACGCATTGCATTCAATGCGTTTTTATGATCTGAAGAAATGGCTCTTTTCTCCCCTATGTTGGAACTTTCATATGGAACTTGAAGTATATAAACAACAGCCGATTTCAAACGAAATTCTAATTTATTCGGATTCTTAAAATACCTCCATCAGTTTTATTTCCTTTGAATTTTCAGGCGGAATATGCATGTATACCCATGGGGCAGGCGGAGGCAAAGACATCCAGATACTTTCATATCGAGCCCCTGGAGTGTACAGACCAAACTTGGTACCACGATCATAGATCAAATTGAATTCAACATAACGGCCATAATTATTGTAAATTACAACAAATATAATTGATATTGATTGAATATAATTTAAAATGTTTTATTTTAGTATGCATATGTAACACAATTAGTAACATATAATGAAGAAAATATTGAATAAAGATATTTTAAAACATTAATGATTATTTTAAACCATTAATTAATTTAAATAACATAATTGTTGTTTACAATAGAATTGCTTTTCAAATTAAGGAATCAATTTACTTCCAAATACAACTAAAAATACACTATATCTTCATAATTTCAATTCATCTTCTTCATAATACAATAAAGCAAATTAAACAAATAATAGATTCTTAGTTTTGTACTAAAATTAAGTTAACATTTTTTATATATTATTTTTTTCATATATCCACTGCATCAGTCCCTCACGGCCGTTCAGTCCTCTGATATTTGGAATATTGACCGGTTCATCAGGGAAACAAATTGGTTTCCCCAGGTGGTCTAGCCGTGCCGTCCAACAACCACAACTCTTCCGTGTGGTATTACAACCTAGGTGGTGGATTGGTCTGGACCACCTAAGGGAGTACAAGGTTAAGCGCATGAAACAGACAAATATTACTTCCAGCCTTGTATTAGAATGTGTTGAAAACTCAATGAGTGGGTTGAGGGCACATTGGTATTGAGGAGAATGAAATAGCGGACATCTGGGCAAACAAAGGATCCGACATGGATTTCTGCGGACCAGAACAAAACATCCATCCCACTGGGACAGGTATGGTGACGAGCCAAGTCGACAGATGACCTCACTACCTGTAGACAAGCAAAAGCTTCGCTAAAGTAGCCAATGGGTATGAAACCAGCTTGGTTGGTTACTGCCCCGATAGCGGGACACGGCAACTTCAGGTACCACCCACCTACACAAAATGAGTGTCGCGGATGATGATGATTGCAGACTAGAGGACTAAGAAACTGCGGCACACATAGTATGTAGTTGTCCAGCCCTAGCAAGCACACGTCTTGTCATCCTAGGAAGCCAACCGTGAAGATACACAAGATGCTTGCAATCACGCCAGTACTCCTATTTATGAGCAAGGATGATGAGAGATTTCTCGAATCCGGAGGCAAGAATGACCTCCCTAAGGGGACAAGAAGGGACAATATACTGTTTCGAAATCCGCAATAGTATACAATACAAAAAAAAAAAATAGGGGTGGGGTGGTATGATGGGGATGATCATCTACATTTTTTTTTATATCCGGTCGGTCGGGCTTACCGGATCCAGAAACATAACCTCACTTACCAGAAGCTCTCGTCGATGGCTGTTTTCCTCCCCGCCCAGAGATTTCAAATGGATACTGGGGCATCCTGCTGGACGAGGAGGCCTTCTCCAGTTTGCGCCGGAGCTCTTCGTTTTCCTTCGTAAGGAACACGTTTTCCTTACTAAGGAGCTCGAACTTTTTGCGGAGCTCCATCACATCATCACATTCATTAATTTTATTCGACATCACTTTTTATTAATAAAAAATCACTATTTTTTAAATTTATTAAAATTTTTATTTTATTTTACAAATAATTTTGAATTTGAATTACAAATTTAAAACACTGGGACGTTATAAAAAATTCTATTATTAGAATCATTGAATCGGGGACGGTGTTTTTGTTTTTTGCATTTGCTAAAAAAAATTTTTTAAACTTAATTGGTTTTTTGTTAATTACTTCATTTAAAATTCGAAAATATTCAAAGGTTTAAAAACGGTAATAAAATCGCAAAAAAACGGTAGCAAAATAAAAATTACGGAATTTTTTTTTTAAGTTAAAAGTTTTTCAAATTTCAAAACAAAAAACCAAGCAGTTTTTTAATGAATTTCAACTTCTTCTTTTGACAGCCAGATGTCTCCGGCGACAACTGCAAGGAGAGTCAGCTGCGTATGCAGGCATCAGCTGTTCGTGACGTTTCTCATATTTATTTACGTATTTTATCCAATTGAACGCAGTTTTTTCGCTCTCGACTCGACAGATCTCGAAGGAATCGCAACTCTAATAATTACAACAACCACCAATAAAAATAATTGCAACCACACCTATAGAAGTTTATGAACAAGAAAATTAACAAAAATATCGTTCTATAAAACGCGAAAAACCAACTACAACACGCACATCAGCAGTCGATAGCGAGCAGAACGGCGAGAGTGGAAGAGAGAGAGAGCGTGGTAGACGGGGTGTTGTGGCTCCACATACACGTCACGTCGTCTCCCCCGTCGACGAGTGGGGCGAACGAAATCCAACGAATGCAAATGTCGAACATTTCGAGCGAAAACGCAGAAGAGTTCGTACGGTGCGGATCGTTCGATTTTTCCACTCCCGGAATCGGTTCGTCGTCGTTTCGACAACCAAAAGAAGAATCCCAGAAGTGTATTTGTGGGAAATAAAATTGTGATTGTGGAAACAATAGAACGAAAGTCTGGACGTAAATTTAGTGATAAGGAGAGAAAATCGGCACAGGTTCGCATATACCGAAATTTTGAATTGTTCGTACGTGTTACGTCGCCGATGAAGAAAGAAAGTGCATTTCGTCGTATTACTCACTCCTCCTAGTGTGTTCTAGTCTATTGTGAAAATTCAACGAAATTCAACGCATTTTACAAAGTCCATTGCGAGCGTAATTAGATTGTGAAATTCTCTGCAACTTCATTCGGGAGTGAAAAGAAAAGAGAAAACGTGCAAAACTGGAGAAGTGGAAGAGAACACGGAGCTCCACCAAGAAAATGGACCACGGCAAAGGAGGAGGTGGCGCCGCTAGCCACATAACGACAGATAAGACTTCGATAATGGAAGGTAATTGAACCTGAAAGAAATATGACGGGTATAATAAAACTCAATTATCGGATGCTCTTGTTGTCTATTTGAACAATTTCCTCTGAGCTTATTGAATTTCCGCTTCGGTGTAACCGTTTTTTCGCTTTTCCTCTCCAAAATCGTTTCATCATATTTCACTGATACATATATGATTATATCTGGATATCACCACCTGTGAATTTATTTATAATAATTATTATTTATTTTAATATTAATTTTAACGACACGAGAGCAACGGGGCTTTAAAACTGGGTGCTCACAGGTTAAGTATGTGTGTAATCCGTGTGTTTATTAAACAGCAAAAGTTAATCACTCAATTTATGTACACACACCACGTCTCCGCGCCGAAACCCGCACATGCCTGGGTCATGGCCGTTGTGCTGCAGATATTTAAGGGGAGTTTCCGACAAGGGCTCCAGAGTAAAGAGCTGTGCAGTTTAATGGATTGACATTGTGTGCCAGAGCACATCAAATTATGTTATAATGGACGTTATAAATAATCCTTTGTACAGAAATTTCGCGATCATTATGTGTATGCAAACAGAGGTTCTACATTAAGGGTTCCCTGAAAAAAGAGTTGCAAAGGCTTCCAAATCTTCCATGAAATGTCGCGCTGTCTGAGTTGTTTGGACAAATTTTGCATTGCTAATTTACTTGTTATCTATGTATTTAGGGTTTTCAGTTCAACGTCCACGACGTCGACGGTGACGAAAACAAATGTTTTGTGTGAAGTGACTCATTCCAATTTGGTGGTTGTGATAACAATTTTATAAATAATTGATAGAAAATTGTACGAAGGCATTTTCATTTTCCATTGCTTTCCCCCGAACGGTATTTCTTCAGCTGAAACAGGTGGATTTTATTGATTTAAATTTCACTCTCACTCTCGTCGCCGCCTCCAGCTTTCTCTCAGCCTCGGAGCTCTCGCTCATTCTCCACGACGATACGCTTCGTCTACTCCTCCTTCCCCAAGCCTCCCAATCTCCCGCTCTATCCATGAATTGAACCTGTTGAATTTGCCCGAAGACTCCTTTAAAATACATGGCGTGCTTTACGCACAGATAGCTTTATACTTAGACCAATCGAATGGCTTGGGACGAATTCGAATAAAGCGATAATCGATGTTCTCTTCCTCCCTTGCTCCTGTCACAACGTTTTCTACCTCCACATTTTGGGGCGCCTCCGTCGTCCCAGACGTCAGCGTCGCCGGTGTGTGAGCGGTTTTGTTATTTTATTTATAGTTTGCTCAATTAGCGTTCGCCGATAAGATTAATCGCCCCGAATTGTTATTAAGCCTATTTGAATTTCTAACACCCTCAATGGTTAATTGGAAGCGCTGATTTTCTTCCTAATGGATACTTCAGAATATTTGGTTATTTATCTTGAAGCGAAAAACGCTGTAATAAAGTGGGGGATCAACAAACAGACTCTGTCCAATTGTTTACTCCATCATGAAGTGAGAAAATAGAATAGGAAAATGTACCATCCAAGGGCATTTCCAACCTGTTCGTAAAGTTCCATACATTTCCCTGACCATCCCTCCCGGCTGACCATTGGACACAGTAGCTCCGACCTTCAAACTACTTGTTTCTTTCTCCGTTGGCATTGGAACTTGGCAATGATTTCCTGTAAATAACACTGGCCTTCTTCCATCACTATCTAATACAAAGAATCTCCATTGATTAAGTCATTTGCATCCTTGCGCTGTGTTATTTACATCAACAGATAAGAGAATAAAATAGACTACACATAAAAATAAAAGAGAATAACATAGACTACACATAAAAATAAAAGATATTTGTAACGTAAGTATTAAGTTACGTTGTGGGCTCCGAGGAGTAGAAGGGGAGGAGAACCGCGAACACAATGCGGCCATAAAATCAAAATGCAATTGCAAACAATCGGCTTTCGAATATGATTCACGGTATTGTTTTTCAGTTACATTTTAAAATCAGTTGCATACGAATCGATTGTGTAGAATTTTAAACGATTTTTTTATCAGTGGAATATTTATATTTTTTAAAATGTTATTCTTTACAAAGGTCTTCAATAAGAGATTTGTAAAACCGAAAAATCGTTTCTCCAACAATCTACAATTGATGATTTTCACCGAATGGCATTTGGATGGTAAATGGAGAACATGCATAGACATAGATAGACATCCTATAGGTTATACTACATATAATCTGTTTATCAACTTACCTGTTGCCACATCCTGTTGTTATTGGGTTCATCAGGAGGAAGAGATGCTCAACAGCAACCGTTGCTACACTGTGGTTGCCTAGGCCATGTCGTTGCAAAATGTGGGTTAATTTAATTATTTTTATGGCTTCGATGGCAGCAACAGACAGTGAATTGCGAAATGAGTCCGCTTTGTTCCACTGCTCGCGCAGGTTGTTATTGGTATTGGATATGAAAGGCGGGTTCTGTCGGTACCATGGAAACGATAGACCTTTCCGAAGAATTGCTAATTATCTTCCGCACATATTCATATTAAATTTCGTCGTCGTTGCTTTAGGTGTGCTACACAATCTCTTCGATGGCTTGGCCGACAAAGACGAAACCGTACGCATGGCCATACAGAGCTCCCTTGTGAAGATACTGGAGACACATCCGACACGTGCCACCGACATTTTGATGGACTACAGAGAGAAACACTCGAAAATGACCGAGCAGACGACATCGATACTGCTGAAGTGAGTAGTGGGAGGAGGTTCCGTGACCTCGTTTCATGCCTTTCTTTATGCCAACCGCATTTCCGATTGTTCACCGTTCCACATCCTCAGGGCCGTGGAGAAGGTAGTCAGCGCAGACGCCACCATTCCCTCGGAGGCCCACAAGAAGCTCATCTCCTTCGCCCTGGAGGAGTTGACACGCTCCACCGACCACGTCCCATCCATTCAGAACCACGCGCTGGCCATATTGGTTGCCATCGGACGAGGGGTTGACTGCAAAATGGTAATGGACTTGATTACGAAGTTACCCATCCCACGTCGCTAACCCACGTCATGTCGGTGGTTCTCCCTTCCTAGGTAATGGAGGCGCTTATGTCACACGCCAAAGAGGGCGCCGTGGCCCACTTCATGGTGATGCAGTGCTTGGGATCCCTCGCCACCGCCAACGTGCCCGGCGTGGTGCCCTTCATCAAGTCAATCATGTCGACCATTCTGCCGAATTTAGGAGGGATTAAATTGGATCACATCAAGCAGGCGCACGCCTACGGTTTGTCCCAGTTTGTTCTCGTGGAGAACCCTGTTGTGATTGTCCCTTCTGCCTCTCCGTCTCCTTTTAGCGATCGGACGCTTCTGTGAGGCGCTCCTCGAACAATCCTCGGCCACCCCTGCACCTGCCGCACCCTCAGAATCGAGCGGTCAGGAGGTGATTTCGCCCACGGCCGCCGAGGTGGATTCACTGACGAACTGCTCCACCGAAATCTCCGTGGCCTACGACGTGCTCTTCAACCAGTGGATGCACTCGCGCGAACTCAAGGTCTGCGTGGACATCCTCCAGGCGCTCTCCTCGATGTACCCGCTGCTGCCGCCCGACAAGATCCAGGACCAGTCGCCCCGCCTCATACCGCAGGTGCTGGGCCTCTACCGGCGCTCCATAGACCGCAACTCGGTGACGCTGTTTCTGTCCTCGGTGCTCAAGACCAACATCGCCCTGCAGCCCAGCGTGCTCGACGTGGTGGCCGACCAGCTGATCATGAGTCTGTTCGACCTGATCTGCGTCTATCCGGACTACGAGAAGCCCCAGACGGTGAAGGGCCACTACGAGGTGCTGCGCTGCTTCCACCTCCTCTCGAGCGTCTATGCCAACAAGATCATGGACACGCTGCTCATCCATCTGCGCAACAACAGCGAGCGGGAGCGCATCAAGTCGCTGCTGATCCTCACGCACCTGATGAACACCTCGACGGTGAACATCGAGGGCAAACTGCACGCCTTCATCGAGTGCCTCAAGCAGATGATCGTCGTCGAGAAGGGCATCAAAATGAAGATGACTCTGCTGAAGACGATCGTCGCCCTGGCGCAGAAGTCCTTCATCAAGGAGAAGGAGTTCGTCTGGTTCATTGTGCGGTACAGCTGCAAGTATTCGAAGGTCAATCAGGAGCATGGTTCGCTGGAAGAACATGCCAACTTCGTGCTCTCCTGCGAGAACTCCCTGTTCATGCTCTCCTCGACGGTGGGCACCATGGACGAGCTACTGAAGCGCGAGCTGCTGAACTACTTCGTCCTGCTCGACTACACCGATATCTGTTCGAACTTGTCGAAATGCCTGGCGAGTCTCTTCGCCAAGTCGCCGAACATCGAGTTCGAGTTGGCCAACGAGGAAGAGAAGCCCGCCGCGGAGCACGAGGAAGACCATCCGAAGCCGGTGGCATCGAACGTGAAGGGCGGCAAGATCATCGTGCCCAGTTCGGAGACGATCTTCGCGCGCTGCATCGCCCTGCTGGGCAACTACCAGTGCATCAAACGGGCCTCGAACATCCTCTCCTTCCTCAAGTATTACTACCCACACCTGAATCCCGAACTGGGCGCGCCGTGGGAGAAGCAAATCTCCGACTTGCTCTTAAGCATCAACAAGGAGTCCCTGTTCTTGGGCAAACTCCGGGACTTCGTGATCGAGACCGTCGAATTCCTCAACAAACATGACGAGAACTTCGCCGAGCGACTCGTGAACAAAATGGCCGATCAATTGCTCATGTACCCGATCACCCTGCCGCACAATGACTTCGTCATCCCCGCCCTGAATGCGGAGCGCGGGATGCTGCTGAAGGCCATCGCGTTGACGGTGTGCTACGTCACGGACGTGCCGACGATTCATTCGAAAATCGACCTGATCATCGGCGCTGCCAAGCAAGAGAAGCTGGACAAGCACATCAAACACTCCGAGTATGAGGAGAAAATTGTGCCTTGTGCTCTGGCCCTGGGCTACATTTCGCGCTCCCACTTGATACACGTCATCAAGAAGCTGGCTGAACTCGCGCACATTGGAGGACGCAAGCACTCGACGGGTTTCTTCAGCAATCTCCATTTCATTAAGGACACCCACAAGGAGCTCGAGACCTACAAGACCAACTTGCTGGTCATCAAAGCCTTCGGCCACATCATGGACGAAGCCGATGCGATGCAGTCGTTGCCGAACCTCGACGACACCATTCTGAACTTCCTAATACTTCAGCTGACTGGCACCAAGGACCAGACAATCATGTCAGCTATTCTAAAGACTTTGCTCAGCATTTGCAATCAGATCATTGCCGCCAAAGAAGATCTGACCTCGCCATTGAAGTATCGCAAGCAGATAATGGAAGCTGTCTTCAGCATCCCCATCGAGGCTCCATTCGACGACTTGCCGTTGCTGCCCACGATATTGAAGCTGGGCACGGATTTCATTCGCATCGGTATGTTGTCCGGTCTATCACTATAAAATCCAATTTATCACTATTGCTGTAAATTACTTTATTACACTATTATTGTAAATTTCAGGAGGCGATGATGTCGCAGAATCCGTAGACGGAGGCGTAATCTTCGAAATCGCATGCAAAAACTTCTTCACTTGCGCTCAGAACCTGAAAATCAAGTTCGACTCGCAAGAGGACGATGATCGCAATAGTTTTCTGGCCAAGCATCTCAATGATTCGTTGCCAGAATTGAATGCCCTGGTCAAGGTGATCATTGAAATGGATCCGTCGCCGTCGACACTGGATCTGATCATCTCAATTTTGGAATGTTGGACGCGTGACAAAAACTCCGAGGTTCGCATTTGCGCCAGTCACGTTTTTAACAACTCCCTGGACGTTTACATCAAATCGATGAAAATCGGCTGCGAGGCTCCTTCGAAATTCAACCAGACTGGACAGATGCTGGGAAAAATCATTCCACGTTGCATCGATACGAATGGCACAGTGCGTCAGGTTTCAGTGGACATTCTGCAGAAGACACTCGAAATATCGTGTATATATGAAACACTCACCATTGCCGATAGTGAGACGGACTGGGTGAAGGAGATCGAGATGGTGAAGGAAGACATCATCACCGATGACCCCAAGTTGATTTACAACTTGGCCGGGGTCATTGCCAAAGTCATTGCTACACGCATGTCTAGTTTTCAGTATTTGCAATTTTGGTAAGATCTTCATACATCGTTTTCATTGCTTAATATCTATTGATCTCTGTTGGTTTCAGTAAAACCCTATTGCAGTGTCTGCGCGATCCAGAGCACAGTTCTACGATTGGTGCTTCCGTTGTCCTGAAGTTCTTCATACAACAAAAGGGATCAGAGTTGTTCCACGCCATACCAGATCTCGTCAGCGATGGTCTTAAGGTATGTGTATTAGTTGTTCCAGTCCAGTAAAACGTGAATTTTTAAAATCCCACTTGTTTAGGCTATAAATACTTGTGAAGTGACACGCGCTAAATCCGGAGTTCTAAAGGCATTGGTTGCATTAACGAAGCACCACCCGAAGCTGGTCTGTTCCGAAATGCTGCTCCAACCGCTACCTTTCGACGAGTAATTTCTTTCAAAAAAAAATCGTATAAATCATAGATTAATCAAATACATTTCAGCAACATTGTGGAATACTGGCATCTGGTGTGCACGGACACTGAGCTCACTGGGATTATTCTGGATAACTTCCTGCAGATCTTAACATCCTCGTGCTTGTTCGAGCCCAATGAATCATCAACTAATGATCGACAGAAGATTGCCAGTGTTCAACCGTTTGCTATATTCTGTGCCTTGAAGGAGATGCTGCCCTGCAAGGAAATACACGAGGAGCTGAAACAAAAGTTCCCGCAATTATTCACAATGCTTCTGACTTCATTGGCTACCTATACAAATCTAGCTCCCCCTATGCACCATGGCCAGCAGCGAAGCAATTCGCCCACTCTGTTCTCATCATCCACATCTAAAGGCGTGCTGAACTCATCCACATCCACAGTTGCTTCAACAAACTCTACAGCAAAGTCTAAATTTGGTTTCATTCCCAACAAAGATTCAATCAAATTGAATCCATGTCAAATCGTACTCGAAACTTTCCAAGCATTCCTCAGCAACCTCCAAATGGAACAGATATCCACTGTGCTTAGTGTCCACACCCAGCTCGCATCCAGCTCCGATCTAAAGAACTACATTGAGTTGCTCACTCCGATGGCCATCGGATTGGTCAATCAGTTCGAGGTCTCCTCTAGCACCACGAAGCAGGTGGTCACAGAGCTTTGTAAATACGTCGCCTCTCCGTATGATGGTCAGCGGGTGGCAGCAGTCGGTTTGTTCTCTCGTTTGGTGCCTCTCAAGCCCTGCGGCGAGATTTCCTCCATGGTAATGATGCACCTGACTTCGGCACTCAGCGATCCAAATGCTGTAGTGCGTGGCTTAAGCATACAAGGACTGGCTTACGTAGGTCACCTCACGGACCACGACATCGAGAAGTACGCCGAAACTGCAATTACAGCCTTACTGAAGGGCATAGACGACGCCATAAGGTTATTATTTATTTAACTTTCCCCCCCCCAAAATATTTTAATGTAATATTTTTTAATTTTCCAGTGACTGTCTCATTAATATCCCACTTGAGAGCATGCGTGGCTTGTCACGCATTTTGCAGGCACTTCCAAGCGATCGCGTAGAATCCTTCCATGTGTCATTGGCTATACGCATAAGGCCATTCTTTGGAAACTACTCCATTGAAATACGCGAGGCAGCCATCATACTCTTCGGCGACCTATGCGAATCGAAAATATCCCTCAATGATGGCAATGTCTCACCGAATTCATCGTCGGAAGCATTGCGTGAACAATTATTTGCGAATTTCTTTCCCCTTCTGTTGCATCTTAGCGAGGGTGAAGCTACTATTATACGAGTAAGTAGACCATAAATGAGATGTTTTACTATATCATTAATATCAATCACAACCAATAACTTTGATCACAGGCCTGCAAAGGAACTTTGCGCAAGGTGTGCTCATTATTGAATGCAGTGAAAGTGAACGATATGGCTCAGAGGCACCTCATCGATCACGGTCAATTGAATTATAGTGTATTCATAGTGGATTTCGTTAAGCTAATTGTGAGTTACGATTATTTAAAAAAAAAATATAGTTTTTCTAAGTTATTCCCTTTTTGTTAGGCTATTGAGCTGTCTGCTTATATACAAGATTTTATTGACTCATGTTTGCCAAAACTACGCAGTCAATGGCCAGAGGTCCGTGGTAGTGCAGCAATAGTTATTGGTAAAATGTTTACTCTAGAAAAACATGCAAAACGTTACATAAATGTTTTATTACAGGAATTCTTCATAACTTCCTTCCGGAACGGAACACGCAAACCGAATCAGTTGGGAATAAAATTGCTACTTTATTGAAGGACGAAAGTCACTTTGTGCGCATTAAGGCCGCCACAGCACTTGGTTATTTCTTTGGTGACATTTAAGCCTGAGAACCAGGAAGAATGTCAACCGTATTAACAACTTATTGTGTGATCCCTGTGTAAATGTGATTTACTTTAAGCTGAATTGTTGTTTAAGAAAAATGAAAAGATTACAGAGAACAAAAAGTATTTTCAAAAAATATATATATGTTGTTACCTCACGCCAAGTGTGCCCTCTTTCTAAATATTTGTCATGCAATTATTCATTATATTGCGCTTAAAACTTACAAAAAGTTTGTTAACCAATTAAATTTTGTCAAAAATGAAGTTCGTTTTTCAATGAAAACTTGTGTTTATATATGAGTATATTGTATTATTTTTTATGATTATAAATATTATGAAAACACAATAAAAAGTAAAAAATTCTCAATGTACATACATGATTAATTTAAACACAAACTTACATATTAATAAATGGAAAGTATTGTATTCTGCCGCTGGACCAGCCAATGGTTAAGACACTGTCAGCATTTTTACGATTTTTGCTTTGGAAACAAATATATGAGGGATACTCTGTTCCTATTCCAGTCAGGAAGCAAGAAGGTGATATGCTCAAGTTAAACTTCTGAACGCATGTTGAAAATATAGCAATGCAGGAAGAATCTTTAAAAATGATCGCCAAATATAGCCCATTGGGATCCCAAGCCAGAGCTTGAGGTTGGCCACCCACTTCTCGGTGGCCTATTGTAAATTTAGTGAGATCTGCTATAGGTAGGGCTTGTTTAGGCAGAGATCCAGCTGAATAAAACCAAAGAACAAATTTAGTAAAATACATGTACTCAATAATATCATAGATTAAACAGAAATGTAGTCAGCATTATACAAGGCATATATGAACTCACTATATACCTCACCTGTAGCTTGACTGTTTATATTGGCAACATTCAAAAACTGAATCTATGTGTGAATATGAAGCTTTTGATTTTTGTAAAAATTTCATTATTCACAAATGGCCTAATAAATAGAAATTAAATGTAACTTACATGTGAATAATTGCTCTTCAAAAATTGCCAACTCAAACCTACTGAGATCAAACTTATCAACCGGCTTCTTTGTGGCCACTCTTTCAGCAAAGCAACACTATTTAGAATGTCAAGAGCTCCAAATGACATTTGCGCAAACTGCAACACTCAAGAATCGAACTCCCACTTAATTTTCGCATGTCATACCTTCGACAATATCAGACAAAAATATCCAATTCTTCTACGCTACAACAACCTAATTGATTTCTTCAAACACGAACCCATTTCATCGTACACAGCCATCACATCATTCATCAACGAATCCAACATTTCCATCTAATCAATCATAATCACGCAAGACGTTAAATTCTATTTCACAAAACAATTAATCTAAATTTTTATTTTACTAATTTACTTTTAATTTCAATTGGTGATGGCGCTTTAATACACTGGCCAAATAAGTCTCTAAACCTTAAGTATTTTCTTCACTTAAGCTGACGGAGTAACTCTAAAACAAAAAAAAAAAAAAAAAAAAAAAAAAAAAAAAAATTGCAAACGGTATAATGTGGGATCTTCTGAAGTAACAAATAGAAGAAATGATCCACACGGTGACCAACAAGCTGACTGAATTGTACCAGTGGCTATGGTCCACCGTTCAGGCACCCAATTTTTATCCGCTGACCATACACGGAAGACATTTCCCACAGTGGCCGAAAATAGCGAAGAACCGTCTGGGGACCACTTTAGCAATGAACAAGGCGGGCCGACTCGTTTAAGAGAAGTATTCATCATTTTGTCAATATTCCAAATGAGTACATCAGTATCTCCTATGCTAGAAGTAGCTAACAGAGTTCCGTCAGCATTCCACTGAACCGAGGTAATTGGACAATGGTTAGGACTGTAAGAAATATATGCTTAATTACAGTACAATGTTGTTAAACCATATAACTATTTACTGCTTCAAAAAGACGGCCTGTGAAGATGCTCGTGTTATATGCATATTGTTGTCCATGGTCCAGAGACAAAGACCTTTCTGACAGCCAACCGCCAACTCCGCGGAAGTGAATGGTCGCCAAGCCATTGATGTGATCCATTTTTGACATCCACTCTATTGAAGAAAATATTAGCCAAATGCAATCTTTATGAAACAAATAACTATTTGTTAACCTTTAACACAGGCACTACAGCCGGTTCGTCTGTGTAAATGCGAATAACATCATCACATCCGGCGACAGCAATTTTAAAACAATTAGGATGCCACACAACGCAACGTATATATGAACGTATCCAATCCCTAGAATATCGTTTAATTTAATTTTTCTGAATAGAAAATAATTAATAATTTCTAACCTCGTTTCCGAGTACTTCGCAATGCTTGCAATGCCCTGTTCACGCATATGTGGAAATATTTTCACTTTTAGTTTCTGGACATAATCTAACACCTGGTGTGTGAATTGGGCAGTGGACGAAATCAGGGGACACGACGCTGCTGTTGCAGGATCTCGGGCTTCATTTAAAGCCTCCGCGAAGCCGCTCTCGAAAAATGTGCGCGTGATCCTCTTCACGACTCCCTCGTTCACAGGCACCATAACGTTGCGCCAAGAGTCGGAGGACTTCGCAGTTATTCCCGTGGCGGACGTGTTGAACATCTCGCAGTTTATGTTTATTTCGGGATAATATTCCAACTGAAATAAAGTAATGGTACACACATGCTACATCCATAGCAATATTCTTCAACTTACAATGTAGGAGTTTCCTTGAATTTCACGTTGGGGCACGGTGCAAAGGCGACCGGCTTTTTCGCAGATGGGGACGGTGCCCGGAGACGGCAGATTTGAAACGTCCTGCAGGGAAACCATTTTATGTGAGTCGTCTTCCAGAAGTGTGTTATTTAAACTATTTCTTTGTATTTCGAGATGGAACCGGAGTCCATCAAAAACGTTTTGTTCAAAAATGCTTTGCAAAAAAAATCCCGCTTTTTTTGCTTGGACTCAACTGACAGCCAGATGCAGTCGCACTGCATTGCCGACATATGTGACGCATATATGAGGCCTCAAACAGAGATGTCCATCCAACATGAACTAATTTGATCACTTTCTGTTAACTTTTAACACTAATTAACCATCGAAAACACTTATTTCAAATTCAACTCTATATTCAGAATAAATATGTCTCTTCCCGATAATAACTCGACAAAACATTTTGTTTTATCATCCAGACTTGTAAACACCCTGCTAGTTTTATTTATTATCTGACATTTCTCTTTGTTATCCACTTTCCACCTGCTCAATAAAAAAAATCTTGATCAAAATGTCAGTTTTTACTCATCTCTTGACCAATAAAAAACTCAAAAACTGAATTTTCATTGCAGAATTTTAACGTTTTCGCTTCATTTTCTTCATTTATCCAACTTTTAACCAAGTGCATTCATTCGTAATTAATCGAATTAAATAAAACATCCTCGCCCTTCTCTTCCACATTGATAATTCTACGGAAAATTCTTCCAAATAATTTCAATCGACAACGAATTTAATTATAATTTACACCAAATTTGATTGTATCGAGCAGCTGCCGACCGACCTCGTCTGAGAAGAATCACAAAATCAATTGCGAAACAAATTCCAAGTCGTTGATTTCTCATTGGATTCGTGAATTAGTGTAAACAAATGGTCTGCGGAAAACCGCAATCAGCGTTTGGAAAAGTTCATTAGCTTCAAGCAGCTTCTGATAAGAGGAATAACGAAAGGAAAGGGAAATATTAAAAAAGCCAGCCAGCAGACGGATTCCCCCAGCCTTGTGTGTGGGAGAGGCGTAGGGTGGCGCTAGCAGTTGTGCGATAATGACGTCAAAATCAATTTAAAAGCAATCGAATATTCAAATTAGAATTCGCTGTAAACATTGCAAGGTAGAGATTATTGCTCTTGGCTGGAAGAAATCCTCGTCAAGATCGAACATCAACGAATTCCCATTGAGAAACATGTTTCGTGTTTATTGAGCTGACCTGAAATGCGCTTAGGAATTGTTATATTCGGGAAACTTGTTTCTGGTATCGTAGCAACAACTTCAACGTAAACAAATACAAAAACAGCCGCCGAACGGCGACAGCACCAGCAACAACATAAGTTATACGCGCGCCTTTGCCTCAACTGACTGCTGCACATCTGCGCCCTCGATTGCTCTCCAGTTAGCTTCCGCACACCATGGCTGGGGGAGCTCCATCGATTCTCCGCAGTAGCTCGGAGAGTCGCACATCGGCAACTGGAGCTGGTGGAGTTGGCAGCAGTGTGGGTGGTGGTGGGGCCACTGGATCACCCAGTTACCCTGGAAACCAGATCAGTTTCGCTCGAAGCTCCCATTCGGAGGCGCTGATGCAGGGATTGAATGCGTTGCGCTGCGCCGATAAGTTGTTCGATGTCACTTTGATTGTGGAGGACCGCATGTTTAAGGTGATTTCTGATTGCTGCCCGAATGGCGTGCTAACAAAGTTGTATTTCCTAATTTTTTATATTCGTTTAATTAGTGTTATATAATTAGATAATATCTTATTAGGTGAGGCCATTGAATCATAAAAATAGAGCTGGCTGTTACCAAAACACACCTAACTATAAAGTAGTCCAACATATCAACACAATTTTTGTTCAATTTCTCGTATAATTTGCTGTAATTAAGTACTTTTTATAGTTTAAATTGGCTTTTGAGGTTCAATCATAATTGATCATAGATTTATCATAGTTTTCCTACTTTTGTTTTGCATAATAGCTGAGATCATAAATGATACATATCTAGAATAGGTTGGTCGGGATAGTTATGACCACTGTATTTGATTTGAGGTTGATTACGAACTATATTATAGTTTTATGCATGTGCTTATAAGCCATAGTATTAAATCGACTAAATCATTTTTTATAGGCGTATATCTCAATATACTTAGATTCTGGTTCAATGACGCCAATTATTTGATTGCAATTGCCTTATCAGTTTCGGCAATTCACACATAATCCTTATCTCTGCCGGTTCCGATTTTTCAAGACTTGATTGTTGACAAACTTTCAAGTTTACTGCTTATCAGTTCTAGGCCATATATTTTCTGCTTGGGTTCGTTTAAGGCTTTTTAGTTGTTGCTACAATTCCCAGACCGTGCCCCTTCAATGATAAGAATGTAGTTAATATTGATCTTTTGATTTCTCTCCAGGCTCACCGTGTCGTCCTTGCCGCCTGCAGCGATTACTTCTGTGCCATGTTTACGGATGCGATGCGTGAGGCCAGTCAATCGGAAATCAAGCTCAACGGCGTCACGGCTCGTGGCATAGAGTTGCTCATCGAGTATGCCTACACTTCCAAACTGGAGCTGGATCGCAACAACATCCAGGACATGCTCTCCGTTTCGTCGCACGTGCAAATGAAGGCAGTCACCGATGCGTGCTCCGACTACCTCGACTCTCAAATCGATCTGGAGAACTGTGTGGCCATTGCGGCTCTGGCCGATTTGTACTCATTGGAAGCGCTGAAGAAAAAGACCTACCTTTATATTTGCTCACGACTGGATGAGTTCGCACAAACACCCGATTTGTTCAATTTATCATGGGATCAACTGGAGTACATACTCTCGTGCAATTATCCCGTGGACTGCACCGAGGAACGGGTGCTCCAGATAGCTACTCAGTATTGCATCGAAACGGAAATTAAGCCAGAGTTGGCTCGTCGACTCTTCGCAAAGGTGCGCTTCAACCAAATAGCTTCGTGTGCTTTGAATGTGATCACCTGTCAGATGGATGCAGTTCAAGCAGACGAGTCGACTGTCGATGGGGCTCAACGCAATTCCGATATTATCTACTATCAGGTTTTACGTTCAGAAATGCAAAGGCAGCAGATGAAAAACAACTCTTTAGACTTGGGACAGGATTTGGAGGAGGACGTTATTTCTGGAAACGTGCTAACCAATTCGAGGGGAATGGAATTGGCTTTGGTTAAGATAGGTGGTTTCGAGACGAATGGGTTGACAAACCAGCTGAGCTGTTATTTGCCATCGAAGGGAAAGTGGGAAAATTTAACTGTGATTCCGCATATTGAGCAATGTAAGTCAGAGCTCAAGAAATAGTTTGAATATATTTAATATATGTATACTCCTTTTTTCAGGTAACTATGGAACTGCTGTGCTCGGTAATGACCTGTACATAGTCGGCGGCTCTTATGATGTTTGCCTGAAGGAGTACATACATCCATTTGGCTTTCGCTACTGTTCGACAAAGAACAAATGGCAAACGATTGCACCCATACAGGCGGATCGTTGTCGTTTCTCTCTGAACGCAATGGGAACAAACTTCTTGTATGCAGTCGGAGGAGTGTGCGAGCTGAACGAGAGTGATGGTGTCGGGGACCACTGGGGACACGACATTGCCATTTCGAATTGTGAACGCTATAACGCAAGTGCCGATGTTTGGGAATATCTACCAGCATTGTCCGAGAATCGTAGTCAACATGCTGGCGTGGTCGTCGGCGATCAATTATATATTTCCGGTATGTATATATTGGATTAAGCATAGCGTCCCTTCATGTGCTTAATTATATTTCTCGTTTAGGTGGCATCGATCGACACATGGTCTTCGCTTCTCTCTGGTGCTTCGATACCAAAATAGAAACATGGATAAAACTTCGACCGATGCCAACGCCACGGGCCGATCATGTTCTTTTGGCTTTTGACAATCTGATATATGCTTGTGGCGGATGGTATGAGAATCCGGTGACCGAGACACGGGTTCTCGCCGACACAATCGATGTCTACGATATCAAATCGGATCAGTGGACAACGGAAACGCGGAATCCAATGCCAAAGTTTTACACTGGCGTCGCGGCGGTCAAGCGGAAAATATACTTCATGGGAGGCTTGCTTTCCACTGCCACCATCAACCGTGCCAGCTCCTCTGTGCAGTGCTATGATCTCGACACGAAGCAGTGGGTGTTCAATTCAGAATTGGAGTATCCGAAGGAGGTGTGGGAATGCACATGTGCTGCGTTCTATGTACCACGCGAACGTGACGATGTCAACGATTATTGGGGTCAAAAGGAGCGTGCAGCAGTCGATTCTGTTATTTCTTATCCGAATATGTAAAGCCGATTTTACATGTGTGACCATTTGGGAAAATAATTTTTATTCTAAGCATCGAATGCATTTTATGAATTTAAATAATGAATCTAACCCAATGAATTATGTGTAATTTGAAAATGTATAATATAAAATGTTCTTGTGGTCGTTGTAAATTTTGCTTATTGTACACACAAGAAAAGGTTATGAATATACATGCTTAGGAGAAATGCATTATTAAAGTTTTAGCTTTGTGTTCTATGAAATGTATTATTGCGGAAAATAGTTGCTTGTATTTTAAGTGATGAATTTATTTTTTAAGAATCTCTAATTGTTATTCACATCATAATTTAATTTTGTACACGAACCATATGGACTTAAGTTCTTTCATGTCTTTTTTAGTTTGCATTTTATAAATAATTATTCTATAGTTGAGTTTGAATTATTATTTTTTTATTTTGACTTGAAATGAATGATTGTTGGTTATCATATATATATTTACATATATTTAGACATTTCTTGATTTTCTTACCTATGGCAGGGCCATTTTAAACAAAATACGAAAGTAAAGCTATTTAATATACTATGAACTACTTTTTTAAACACACTTTTCTATATACGAATTTATAGAATGAACTCTAAATAATTGAATTTTATTGACTGTATTAACGAAGTTGAATAAAACTGAATTTGTTTAAACTTGTGAAAAAGTTGTTGATTTATTTTTCCCTGCATGTCTTTCCAGGATATTGTGGGACAAACCTCACCAAAAAGAGCTGCAGAGCATCTGGATTTTCCCTGTTAAAATCTATATAGTGATCAATAAAAATACATACGTTAGTTTAGTATTGAAATATAGGTATTTATTTATTTTTATTTCTCGGGTAATATATATTACTTCATACATTTTTGTTCGTTTGCTAAAAGAAATGCGTATGAGAATTATGTATTCAATCATAAACGCGACCAGAGGGTAACATACAAATTTTGGTCACACAGTCCACAGAATGCAACTTTCTAAATAAATACGGTCTCTCATATCTCGCTTTGGTTGAATGTAATCCCGGTTAAGGGTCGAACTTCTTTCCAATATTGACTACAAGTTTGTACGCTTACAATCGGTGAAGGTTATTGCTCAAGCATTAGGTCAAAAATATACTTAAATAAATATAAACTATATTAATAACATTTCATGTTATATAAATGGTTTGGTATTAGTTCTCATGACACAATTCAGTATAACTATGATTGTAATAATAATTAAGGAAAACAAAAATATCACATTTAACTATTTAAATAAATTATACATAATGGACTAGATTCGATTAAAATAATGTTTGTGTTATTTGTGATAAGGATTGTGAGCTTTTCGGATCATTTTAAATAAATATCGTATAAATTATCGAAGCAATGTTATTGTTGGAATTCGTACTTAACTAAATTGTAAATGTGCGCCAAGCAGATAGATATCAATACATATGTTTAAGTTAATTGTTACGGAAAATAACCTTTAAGAATATTCGCCAATTATTTGTTCGTTTTGAAATTTAAATCATATTTAAATGCAAATTTGTATCCTCACTAAGCGACAATAACATTATTAAGCACATACATATATTCAATTCTAAAAGCCATATATTCGTTTGTCCAAACGTTTCCTTCTATGCGAGAGCGTTTCAACAAAACATCTGCAGGGGTTGATGCAAATTGTCGTTCCTTCCGCAAGAACCAAAGTACGCTCTAAGCAATCAAAAGGTCTTCGTGTAAGCCCTCGGCATCTAGGGATTTATTCGACTTGAACATGAAATTATTGTCACCCTGACTCGAGGCCTGTGATTTCGAACTCGATGTCATGTAGTAGAGATCATCTAGGTCCTGACTGCGTCGATAGCTAGTAAACGATAGGCAAGAATACAAATTAATAAAAATGTATATTATTTTGTGATTATGATCTCACTTGCTGACTGGACGACTGTAGGTAGAGAGAGCAGGACTCGCCGGGTTGTTGCTATCGTTATCCTCGCTTTCCTTGTTCGTGTTCGTGCTGTTGTACAGCTCGCAATTGTCCAAGTACTCCGAGGTCAAGTAGGCGGGCAAGTTGTTCTCTTCGTCCTCATTGTTGGTATAGTCGGCCGGGTCGTCGTCATGATCTTGTTGCGACTCGACCATGCACAGCCACTGCGAGTTGTGATTTCGGAATTTCTCCAGCTTCAATCGAAAAATGTTTCTTAGTTCTATTATTGCCAGATATATTGACCAGCCATAATTACCTTGATTCTCGAGGCCCACTCGGTGTCTGTGATTGCAATTATGTCCAAGCAGTAGTCGCACACCTTTCGTATTTCGGCGTTCTTGTCGTGCATCAGGTCGATCAGATACGCCGGCGACTCCGTCTCCTTGATCATGTACTCACGCGTGCTCTCGTGCCGCAGGATTTGTTGGAAAACGAAAATGATTTGCAACACGATCTCGTCGTCCTCCTGCTTTGCCTTCAGCAGCTCGATTAGCGAGAGCACCACTTTGGCACGGCAGAAGAGCAAGGAGCACAGCTCGTCGTGGGCACAAGTACCCAAATAGACGATGGTGTCCAGAACCAAGTCGTCCAACTTGACACCCGGGACGAGCACCTCGCGCACCCAAGGAATTAAGTTGAAGTTCTGCAAGATCTGGGAGTAATCCAAGTCGGCCAGCGAGAGGTTACCCAAGATGCCCAAGCACTCGACTATGAAGTTCTCGTCGTCGCATATGGTCAGGATGCGCGCCAAGTCGCCCACGTAGTCGATGAAGAGTCCCTGCAGCGACTCGTGCTGCGACAGGTTCCGAATCAGCTTCATGAGCAGCGAGTCCTGGTATTTGAAGGCGCGGTCCATCAGACTGTGCAACCGATTGCCCTCGACCATAATCTGGGCGTTGCGTTTATTCAACGACAAGTTGATGCACAGCCCGACCAGATCGAGGTCCACCTTGACATTCAGGTTCAGAATAATGGCGTCCGTGGCCATCTGAACGCACTCCGTGTGCGTGAACATGGCTTTGACCTGCGAATGTACATTCTTACTTATAGCCTTCGGATAAGTTCGAGTCACCAAAATTACCTTGTCGTCCAAGCTCATGTGGTAGAGGATTTTCACCGCAATGCCATGGTGTTTCTCATCGTTGATGAACATTACCAACATGGGCAGATAGCCGGACGTGACCATTTTGCGGCGCAACGATCCGTCGAAGGATAAATTGAACACCAGCTTGAGAGTGACCTGCACCAGATCGATGTGACCACTTTGGAAGAGGCGAGGCAGTTTTGACACGATGTTGAGATCGTTCATATCGTCCTTGTTGTCGCCCACAATGGAGAGCTTCTTCAGGAATGTGGTGACCAGCATCAGGAGATCGATGTTCTGGCGGTCCAAGGCCTTCACCAGCATCTTGACAATGTTCTTGCGGCGCATCTTCTCCTCCAGCTTCACATTCTCCGCCATGTTCAGCAACAGGTAGAATGCCACGCGCAGCAATTGTTCCTGCTTCTTGGCGAACACCTTCAGTTGCTTGTTCAGGCGATCGTACTCCTCCTTCTTCGCCTTGGGATCGTTGCGATCCAGAGCCTCATTGCTGGAAGCCTTCATGTCGCCGTTGTTGCAGATCCCCGAATCGGGGGTGGAGGCGCCGGCTGAGAGGTGTTCATGGTAGCTGCTATTGAGGATTTGGCTCTTGATGAGCGAGGAGGACATGGAACTGTGGTAGCTCGACCAGTTGCCCGACTTGGGCCGTTGCTTGAGTTCCGGGATTCGACGACGAGGTGGCTCCATCTGAAAGGAATAGTTTTTGTTCCAATCACTTAACAATTTGATCGAATCTGTAAATACCTCTTTCGGCTTCTCCTCGTTCATGATGTCCAGGAAGTCGTCCGTGCTGCGATTCAGTTTCTCTTTGCTGACCTTAGCCGATAAGGGAGCCGAGCCTGAAGGATTCTTCCGCACGTCGAGCTCGTTGCGCATGCTCTCGTAGCGACGCAACTCATAGTCGATCACGTCCATGCAGAGGGATCCAATCTACACATAAATAGAGCCCCACTATAGCATCGTGGCTTCGGATAAACCTTTTCAAATTCAATGCCTACCTTGTACTGGACGATGACCGAATGGAACTTGGTGTACGTGGAAAAGCAGAAGAATATGTAGATTATGTTCGTGGACAAATCCAGACTCTTGCGCCAGTCTTCGCGAAGGACACGTGACAGGGCACTCAGACAAGCCTCTGCAAGACAGATAGCAAGAGGTTTGTGTTGATTTACAATTGAAAAAAACGAATAATCCAAGAAACCACTACACACCATTTTTCTCAAGCTCCTCGAGATTGTCTGGATTGCGAGCCACTTGCAGGATCATCGCTGAGCCGCGTATTCGCTCGCTGAGATCCTCGTAGAGCAGCTCCACATACTCGTCGATGTTGTTGATGGAAACGTCCGGGGGCGGCGCGTTCCCAGCGGATTTGGCCGATGATCGCGACACCGCCGCCGATCGATGGCTATTATTGTCTGCAATGTCTACCGAGAGTTGGAGAGATTGTCAACAAAATTATAAAAGACTAGAAGATTCCGCAACATACCTGCGCCCGCATTGTCCTTACGGTTTTTTAGGTAGAAGATTGTTTGCTCCACATCGGCCAGTTGCGATTTGTGGATGAGGTCGCATTTGTCCACGACTTCGCGTGCCAGAGCCACCGGATCTGTTCTCGCATTCAGCGAGCGCAGACGGATTATTTTCTGACAATTCTGAAACCAAGAGGAGAAGATAATTAACTAAAATTGAAGAGCTACCAAGGGGCTTGAAATTACTATTATAACATTTATGACCTTCCGTCATGTCTTCCCCACAGACATGATGACCACATGTCCTGCCAGACTGACTTGGCTTATAAAAACGACCAATAGTAGGTCGCCAATCACCAATACCTTCACTAATGACTGTCCAAAAAAAAGCTCCGAAATTGATTCATTCGAATACTAATGGAACATTCATTTACATGGCCTTGACATTCACAATTAAATACATACATGGTACTATCTTGGCTCCTGTAGAATTAGTTCAAGGTGCCATTAATGATTAATGGCGATGGATTCTCATGGGCTGGTATATACAGCGATTAACGCGCTGTCCATGAAAACGATGAAATGGAGCGTGAGAAATGACTGATGGGGCGATATCATATTGTGGTTCGAGAAACAAAAACCAATATGGCTCTTCATTGACTTCAGTGGAAATATTGATTAAAGCTATTCAAAACATTTCAATCAAATTAATGCGGTATAATACTTTTACTGTAATATACTTCTACTCTGCTCATAGCGAAACATAGCCAAATTAATGGTTCTACTATTTTTTACTTAAGAAGTTTGAAGAACTAAAAAATGCTCATGCTCATCCTTTTTTGTCATGTAATAAAGCAAAGGAATAGACTTTGCAAATACATAAAAATAGGGAGTGTAATTCATAAAATGCAAATGAGCAGGTGTTCCAAAATCTTTGATGGGGGTTCGTTTGTTTTGCTACCAATTACTTTGCTATAGCGACAAGTAGACATGACAACTGTCGGTCTAATCGTCGATATCTTAAGCAATGGTTTGCGGTGTACGTAAAAATACCACGAATATGGTCGCTTACAGTTTTATGTACAACTTCCGGAGTTCTAAGGTGGTTTGAATGGCAGGGATTACAAAGACACACCGACCGTACTTCATGGCCCCAGATGAGCCGACACAGTGGGCGGAAGTGTTGAATCTGTCGTTCAAACTCGAATAAAATAATTCGTTGTATTTTCAGACACGGATGGTTCTATGGCCATTTCTAAATAATCGGTCTTTAGGGGAATGAAAAAAGAAAAAAATAGCAGTTGTAATTTAATGTCATTGAACTTTGAACCCTCGAGTACCCAGAGTAATATATAAATTGTAGTTGTTCACAGTGTATGGCAAAACGTATTAAATTGAATTACAAAATATATCCAGATAGTATTCAAGTAGATGTATGTAAGTACATACGTATGTATGTGCAGATTGGCGTGCCATTATGTTTATCAATGAGGCAGCATCGAGACGGCGCTCGTGACGTATGAGCTACTAATTGAGCTTTGCCATGTGGGAGTTGGAAATTCATTTACGGAAACAAATCTGAGTTGGAAGCTCTGTCTCTAGTGGCAATCAAGTGGTCACAATGCGTCAGATGGTTATTTATTACTTACGATACAAAGGGGAAAAGGAGTTTGAAATAAAAATATATTTTTTTTTAAATCTCAACTTTAAAAATTAGTTGAGTTGGTTTTGTTTATAGTTTGTTTAAAAAAAAATTCAAATAATTTTTAAAATAATAAAAAAAATATATAATTTTTTAATTTGGGTATTAGTTTTTAAAATTTATTTTGGATTAAATTGTTCGGCCAAATATAAAAAATTAAATAAATATTAGGATAATTTTTAAAAGAAGAAAAATAAATTTATTTTCAAATTAAAAATCTTCATTCCATTTCATATCGACTGACCTCTACTAAGGAATTTCAAAACAATATACAAACATTTTATGGTTTTTGATTTCATTTCAGAACCTTAACACACTTTTACAAATCGTTGCCGGAACTGAAAGGTGGCAGCTTTAATTATAGATAGATAGATATATCGTTGAATTAGCAGCGAGTTAATAGTATAATAATTGTTTCGGAGTTTGTTGTGGTGTTTGCAAAAAACCTCGCATCACTGTGCATCAGATGGTATGAAGCTAAAGCTAAGTAAACATCGGGATTACATCATGAAATACGCTCAAAAACACGTATACTTAGTATGTATTGATACAACTTTTTGGCTGATCCACGGCTTAAGTCAGTAAATTGTGTAATTTGTGCTTTTCGTTGAAAATAATGTTCGTATTCTATTTTTCTCATTTTCTATTGTTGAAACCATTTTTTGCAGACTGAGTGATGTATGTACATGTGTATGAGCGTATCTACATACTGTGTATGAGCGTTAGTATGTTTGTGTAAAAATAGGTACATCTCGTGCCTCCGTGACGCATCCGTCGAGCCATCGTCGAAATGGTGCCAAGTTAGCGCGCCTTCATTTGTTCTCCGTCCGTCCGTCTGCTCGGAATTCTGAACATTACCATAAGCGAAGCTCATTATTTACAAGGCATCAATTTTTATTTATGCATATTATTTTTGTTCATTTCACTACTCTTTTTCTGCCATTGTTGTTGAAAGTGCGTGAAGTCGTTAAATGTGTCGCAGTCGGTGGCGTCGCGGTCAAACGAGACATGGCTGTGGAGTTTGCGTGGACGTCGGCTCGTCGTCGTCATCGTCGTCGTCGTGGTCGCCCGTGCCCGTGCCCGTGGCGAGGTGACAACTGGTCAACGAGGCAAACGTCTCTGCCAAACTCCGACGACCGACGGCGCCGTTGTCTGAGGTAATGAACTTGAGGAGCTCATTTCTCGTTGTTGTCATTGTCACTATTGTTGTTGTTGTTGTTGTTATGATGATGATAATGCGTTGGCGTGGACGATGTCTTATCGGAGGCGATCGAAACTCTTGCACAGTTAAGGAGTTGGCATTGTGTGTTCTGATCATTAAATTATAATCGACAAGCGAGAACATTAGTCAGTCTTGGAGAGTTTTGTTTATGGCTACCCAGAACAATGGTTCTGACCAGAGGTTCCCGATTTCAGACGAATTTCGGACGATGTCTCATTATAAGAACCACAAGGCCACCCAGAAGGTTTCTCATGAATTCATGTGTTGTTACCAAAATCGATTACCGACATTTCGAAGGTATGGGAAGTAGTACACCTACATAGTAGTAGGAAGAACTATTCCCAACAAGTACGATTAATTCAAGGACACGGTTCTCTCTCCCTGACCCTCATTCTCACAGAACATACAAATGTGATATTTTTGGAAGCAAGCTTATTTTTTGAGTAAAGAAAGAGACAACGCAATGGCGAATAGACAAATGGCTGTCTGAGGGAATGAAAGAACGGATGAATGAATGTGACCCTGATAGGATATTGGATTGTGTTTTGACTCCGCTGCGTCAGCGTTGACGTCTTTCCTAGATGTTTATTGTGCTGGGAGCTTCCCACGAGTGACATGAGATTGATCGGATTTCCACTCGGAAAATTGCACGCGGAATGCAATTGACATATTTCCAGAGTTGAAAAGGCTTGGCAAAAGAATTCTTGGGGAAATAGCTATTGATTAAATACGGCCACCAGTGATAAGAGAACGCGTGAAGTAAATCGATATTATTTTTAGAAATCGTAGTTTATCTTTCGACGAGCGCACAATCCCAACGGCTAGAAGGAAGAAGAGCAGAGAGCGGACTTCTCCGCAGTGGACAGATAGATAGGAGCACTTACCGGTAGCGTACGAGTGCCCATTGTCAAGAGAGCCGCACATAGATAGATATACGGAGAATGTTTGTTTTATTTTTACACAATATTCATTTCTTATTGAGGCGAACTCGCCGAGAGAACTCGTCGTCGTCTTAGCACAAGTCACAAGTTATCACTTCGAAGACGATGACCAAATGACCATGACATGACATCATTTGGAGATATTTATTTCGAATCCACGAAAATCGCAATAAATAATGATGTGCGAGTGTATAAATCTCTTGAAATTATCAAATTTGCAAAGATTATTTGCAGGGAGCTCACGCGAACGTCGTACCGGAGTTGTGGAAGTGAAATACCGTTTTTATGCGACTTCTAAAACGAGACTCTCCGATGATCACGTATTCAGTTCGAAGCTAACGAGCTGCGGCTGGATTCTGACTGACTGTCATCAGTACAAAAACCCAAACCAAACGTCGAGTCGAGTTGAGCCAAACCAGATGCTCGTGCCGAAGCCGAGCTGCACCGGGAGCAGTGTCAGGGGCCGAGGGGCGGCAATGAGTATCACGAAATACGAGCGACTCCAGGCAATTGCCGACATCTGCGACACCCTACAACACGACTCCTCCGACAGGTTATTTCCGGAATCTGTGCTCTCTGTCGGCTGCTGAATGTGGTTGTTGGACAATTACGAATGATTCGACGATGAATTCGTCAATTATGAAAATTATATATCGATTACGTGCGGTTTAATTCGCTATCGCTATTTTGACCGCAAATCAGAGTTAATTCGCATGCTAAATAAACACGGTATTCATGCCATAAACAATGCTGGGAGGCGCGAAAACAACCACGGAGCATGGAACACAGAGCGGAGCGAGCCGAGTCGCGCATGCGCAAATGAGTCTGCAAACAGAAACCTGCTGCCAAAGCAAACCTAAGTGGAAATCAAAATATAAACAAAGCCCCGAGCGGCGGCATCGAAACCCATCGACCTTCCAGCATTCGAGCATGTGCCGTCTTTGGTCAAAACGAACGAACGCCTGTTGATTTATCTACTTTAGAATTATTTCTTATTGAAGCCTTGTTTTTCTCTCGCCTCGATCGGGAGTGCTGCTGCTATTGAGGAAGTGCTTTCACGATCGGAAGAGGATAAACATGCGAGAAGAATAGGGGCAAATAGATATAACTCTTATTATGTATTGTGGAGCGATGACTACTATTGTTGGCGTTAGTCATTGATGATTGGGGCTGCTCTTCCAAAACATGTGGTCAGAAAAGGAGAAAACTTGTTGGAGTTGGAATTGGAATTGCTCCAGTTGTCGAAGTTCGCAAATTAAAGCGCGAAGGTGCGACGTGGTCGATGTCGACACAGACAGCGAAATCACAACCACTAACCGCAACAAACCAATAAACAACGTCTGGAAATCAACGACCGAAGCGGAAAAGTCTTAACGTTTTCATTATTTGCCAATTAATTAACGCAATTATTGCACACAACAATAGCAACGAACCCAACTTTGTTTCGTTCATAGTTCACGGTGTCTGCTGCGAAAGCGAAACTATTTTGAGCCTTAGGCCGTTGGAGCCACCACCTCCGACCACCACCTCCTCACCAGATGAAGGTGTTAATTTATGCTAAACTTTCAATATTTACTCAGCAATCGATGAACTGTCGGCGTCGCAGAGTAGGGTCTGCGGTTATTGATCTTGGGCGATGTCATACGTTGTTGTCGTTTCGAGGTGATCGGGTAATAAATTATAAAATTATTCTGTTTTTTTGCACTTCCCCACTCCACCCGGAACCCGCGTCATGTTACGCAATTCTATTTACGAGCATTGAAACATCTGGGAGGGAATTGGGCGCGATCTCAGATCGCGAGTGGAGATTGTGGCCTCATCACGATTTATCGAAGGCGATCCAAAGTCACTCTCATCCCAACGAAACCTCGGTCCGAACGTGTTGGTCGATGGGTTGTTGTTGTTGTGTAATGGGGCACAATTTGCATGAGTGACCTACCGTGGAACGCATTGCGTTCCTAACCGAGGAGAAAGTTACAACATTCTGGGCAGAATTTCATCGCGGACCCATTAAAGGCCGAACGCAATTAAATTCAACTCATTCTCGGTTGATGTGGAAAACAAACCCCAGCGAGGAGGCGGAGGCACGATTTCCCCCCATTTTTTTGTAAGAGTGGGATAGAAAGAAATGTATTTATGAGCGAGTGTAAACAGAGGAGAAAATGGAAAATAAATTATGAAAGGTCTTCCATGAAGTGCATTTAAACTTCCGTCGAACACGCGAACCGTGCCCGGAAGGCCGTCCAGCGAAAGAGCGGCCGTCGTGTCGTGTCCTTGCGAGCTTTCTGCTTCTATGCCTTGGCCGTGGGAGGCGCAGGTGTGGGGCCGGGCCCATCTGACCTAAAACAATGTACAACGGCAGGCAGGTTGTCGGAAGCAAATCCTTGCGAGATTGGGAAATTAAATGGGAAACAGATGACGGGCTAAAGAGAAACAACTTGGGCCATAACGAACTGGGAAATATAGCAAAAACCCCTTTTGAAGACTTCAACTTCCGTCGAGGGAGGGCGGGAGAGAAGGTTCTGGCGGAACACTCATGACAACTGCATCGTCACCAGCGCCAGTGGCCGACGGGAAGTTGTTGAACCCTGCTCTTTCTGCAATTCGGAAATCGCTCGATTCCGCGATAAGCGCCGAAAAGAACTCGCCGTGACGTTGCACAAGGCATGAATAACAATGGTCGTGGATCGGTCGTGAGTCACGCCGTCTCAGCGGCTGCGAGTGGGTCGGTGGGAGGTGGCCGCGGGGTCACCGACGACGGCGGGGCGGTCGACCAAGCGCCCGACCATTCGTCAGACGGTTTGCAATTGCAAAAACAAACAAGTGCTTAATTAATATTCGGAGAAATATACGGCATTGGTTTTCCATTCATTAAACACTGTAAAAAAGTATTCAATTAAAAATAATGAACTAAACTGGCTCCCAAACTATTTGCCATAAACGTTGGCAAACGTTCCGACCCCCCCCACCGCCAAGTCCAGGCGAGTCAAGGGGCAGGGGTTCGTTTCCATGATGACGCTTGCTCAAGACAAACTCTGCCAGGGCCGGCCTCGAGGGAGGGGCGAGCGGGGCCGTGGTGATGGATGGATGTGGTTGCCACGGGGGAGCACGCACATCGTCGTACAACGACGTATCGCGAAATATTATTTAAAATTCCAAACGAAATGAGGAAAAACCGAGAAAATCGATAAGATTCTACTATTTTAAGCGGGTCCCACGTGTCGAAAGAGGGTGGGCCCAGAGTTAATTACGGTTGGTCAGCAGGAACTGAATGTCTTAGGAACTGCAAACAATCCTCGCAATGGGTCTTGGATCACGAAAAGGTCTTCTATAGCAAAAGGGTCAAACAAACGCCATTCAGTCCGATCTCAGCAATATCTCCCCAGCCCATCACGACGCTGACAAAGAGCTCTGTAATTAATCCGTGACCTGTTTCCTGGATCGCTCCTTAAGCTCGCTCCACTTTCGGAGCGACCGGGAAATTCAGGTCAAGAGTGGACAAGAGCGTCTGGTGTCGGGCCAGGAAGAGTTCTATTCTTCGAATTGGATGAATAATTGAAAATTTCGTTACTCACCTTCTTCTCCTCGATCATGGGGTTGTTCGGCTCGCCGAAGACGGTCGCCTCCAGCTGATAGTTCACAATCAGCGCCTTGTCCGTCGGATGGGGTTCGATGGTGCCGCCTTTCCAGCGCCTGCTCGAGGGTGGTGGTGGTGTTGGGGTGGTTCCAGGGTGGCAGTCGATGACGAATTCGACGAGAGCGGCGCGGGATTAAAGAGAGAAATCACATCATTCGAGAATCATCACAATTCGGATCAACAAGAATGAAAATAAAACACTTGAACTAAAAACTTATTTATTCTCTCCAACTTTGTTGACACGCTAGAGAGAGAGAGAGAGAGTAAAGCGAAAGAGGGAGAGGGAGGGCGAGAAAGAAAGAACATTCCTGGGAGAAAACAACGATTGGTTGTGGGCAAGGTGAGTACGAGAGAGGGGGGGCATGGTGAGAATGGAAAATCGATAAGAGGAAAATTCTCTTCACGAAACACTTTTCACTCGCGTTTTCTCACATTTTTTCATTGAACTTTTCGATTAAACTCTTTTTCTCGGGCGAAGCACTGAATATTTTTTAATTGCACCAAACACTGAATAAAAATGTATGTTTTTTCCTCTTTTCCTCAATTTTATCACTCACTTTTTGATGAATTTCGCATCGTCTGTTGTTTGCATTCTGTGGTAGTTGCTTGTTGTTGTTGTTGGCGCTGCTGCTGCCGCTGCCGCTGGTGAACTCGGTGAAAATCTATTCTGTGCGGATGCGATTTGTCGCCGTCGCTGGTTGTTGAGTTCGTTCAGTTCTCGGATTTGTTGCAAATCGCCGGCAATCGAATTAATTATATAATAAAAATAATGAATCACAAACAAAAATAGTGTCAGACCCGCAAGTGTTTGGAAAAGCAGCGCAAAGAGCATGCGACGGAGCGGAGCGGACGACGGGCACGTCTCGACACTTGCTCGGCTCAATTCGTTCTGTTTCGTCGATTCGGCCCATCGCCGACGTTGTTTGGTTCTTCTTGTGTTTCATTCCATCATTCCACCCTTCGTTTCGTTCCACATCGTTTGTCTATCGCCGACGTTGTTTGGTTCTTCTGGTGTTTCATTACATTCCATTTCGTTCCACATCTGTGATTTTCGTATTTTTTCTGTATTGTTTTTGTACTTCCTTTTCGCTGACATTCGTAATTTTCCAGTTCCGTTCTTTTGGAGTTTTTTTTTCGTTCGTATTATTATTATTTTTTTTTTATTTTCTGGCATTCAAAATTATTATATTTTTTTTATATTTTGAGAGTAAAACTGGAATAAAAATTTTCTAGGGAGCGGTAACCCTGTGAATTTTTTTGTTTAGATTTTTTAAACAAAATGATTGCATAGTTGTTAATTTTCTCCAATTCTATTGTTTACCTGAATTCAAAATTCTTTCTGTGCATGGAATTTTTGAATATGCCAAAGTTATTTATTTATATATATATATATATTTTTATGGTAAAATTTGAAACTTAATTTTTTTTGAGAATGGTAACCCTATTTTCCGCGTTTTGTTTTGATTGCGATTTCGAACGAATCATGAGAGAGAGAATGCGAGAGAGACGACAGTCAGTCGCTAGCGTTCACTTCGGTTTGAGTCTTAACTACGACGAATTCCAATTGGTGTAGGTTCTTGTCCTCGCTTGCAATAGGGCTGAGCGATAAACAAAATGCATAGTTGTTTATTATTGTAAAATTAAAGTTTTATTATTTTAAATTATAGAGGTTAATAACTGACTGAGAGCACCATCGAATTGAGCACCACCGCTCTCTCACTTGCCATCGCCATTCGTCGCCCCGTTCGTCTTGCCGTCGTCCACCTTCAATTTGAGGTCCGTCAAGCCCACGCTCCACCGCGCAATGTCCTTGAACACCTCGGCGTCCACCAGCTCGATGACGCGCACGTTCTTGGGGAACTTCTCCTCCTCGTGCAGGTGGTCGAGCACCATCTGGCCGCGCGTGTGGCAACCCTTGAGGTCGACCGTCGCATGCCACCTGGTCTCCTTGCGGATGAACGGCTTCTCGAAGAGGAAGGCGGCCACCAGCATCGCGTCGCAGGGGTTCCAGCACTTGTAGCCGGGCGGGATCCACTGCGCACGCTCCACCTCGTTCAGGATCTGGACGGCGGGCGAGACGGGCGCCGCCTCCTGGCCGAACACGTCCAGGCGCCAGTTCTATAATACAATGAACCAAACATTAGTCGGCAACTGGAGTGGACAAGTTGAGGTCAACTTACGATGCAGATGAAGAAGCGATCGTCCATGCAGGGCTCCCAGGGCAGGATCGTGATGGGGCAGGTGGACTTCGAGAGCACAATGTAGGCGGCCTCCGGATCGGCGTAGAAGTTGAACTCGGCCGAGCGGGTGAAGTTGCCGACGCCCTGGTGGTTGCCGCCCATCACGTAGATGTCCTTCACGTTCCGCGCGAACTGCTGGCTGTACATCGAGTAGCAGAGGGCGATGTTCGTCAGCGGGCCGACCGCAATCACGGTGACCTTGTGCGGGTTCTGCAAAAGACAAACCAAGTCAAAATCTCACTCCTGGAGGACGACAAAAGTCTCCTTACCTCGATGCAGAACTGGTTGATGGCCGCCACGGCGTGCTCGCCCTCCACCATCTCCTCGATGTCCAGGTCCACATCGTGCGGCAGGATGTCGCCGAAGCCGTCTTTGCCGTGGAACAGTTTGCGCGGCTCTTTGGACGGTGGGGCGGGAATCAACGCCTCTGTGGCGCCCAGAAATATCGGAATCTGCAGAAGACAAAGAGGTTTCAACTGCAAACAGACTTCTCCCCGATTCAGCCCACTCACCTCATCCCTCCCGCAGGCCTTCAGGATGCGCAGTATGTTGCGGGCTGCGTTGTGCAGACTCGTGTTGCCGCTGCCGCAGATCGTCACCCCGAGGATGACGAGGCGCTTCTCCTCCTCGGCCTTCAGCAGCAGCAGCAGGGCCCAGGCGTCGTCGCTGCCGCCGTCGCAGTCGAAAATCACGTAATTCGAGGACATGTCGCGAGGTTCGTCGGCAACTGACATGAGGAGGTCGGTTCCCGTCTGGCTTTCGTCAACGTCTGACACCTGGAAGCAGAAACAGTGGAGCTTAATCGGCTGAAGCTCATTCGGGTTTTTGATCTCGAGTGAGAGCTTTCTAAATGATTGCGAGCGATATCCCCGATTACAGGAATTGATAACTATTTGTTGTTGTGACTCACTTTGGGCTCCAACACGAGTGCCGCCCTTTGCCTTCGTTCTCAACTTGTCTCACTAACTTGATCGCCCCAATGCTCGAATTAAATATGCGCACACAAAATAGATCTTGGATCGAACCTGGTGGTCTGTCTGTGGTCAGTTCGTGACACGTGCGCTCCAAACAATATCCAAAATTCTACTAAACAGCGTCATAGACAAGGAATGAAAGCTTGTTGACTGGCGGTTCTGGTCTGCTCAGATTTAGTTGGACTGAGAAAGAGAGAAGCGAAGCGATCGTTGTGTAAATCACGGAAGAGAGCGTTGCTCGACCTGGAAGAGAGCCGCGAATGGAAACAATAGGGAGAGAAAAGGCGGCCTTTATTGGACACGATACCGAGGCGCTTTTATTTGTACAATGATGATGACCGAGACCCTACCGAATGGCGTCGCTTCGGCAGGTAAAACAACATTACCAAACATATCAGATCGAAATTATTTTCAATGTAGATTTCATGTCCGCTCGGCTAGAAAGTTGGGGAACTTCTTGGGGCTAAGTTTTATCGCAAACATGATTTGTTATTTGTATTATTAATTTTCGTATTGTAATGATTTAATGTTTCATGCGCTTTCATTTGAGTTTTATAGCATAATATGCATATACTTTTAAAATTTAATTTTTTAAAGTTTATATAACCAGACTTTACGGTGATTCGATACAGGTTTTGTTTATAGACCATAACTTCTGAAATATCAACATTTCATTGAACTCAAAAATTATATTTTTAACTTATCTAATTACCCAATTACAATTTAAAGGTTATTATAATTCAGCAAAAATCTTTAAATCATTCTTGACACCGGAAAAAATGAATATGAATTATGAATTTTAGAGATACTTACTGAATAATTACTGAAGCGTCGAAAGCAAAAAGGAATTTTCTACAGAAAATTGTAAGGATTGTGCACATATGTAAACACTACCCTTCAACATTAAATTCTTAAATTTAATGTGAACATTTGGTGAGACAATCGTTGCTAAACTCGTGCTCATTGTATACAAGTTCCTAGAAGACAATGCGAAAATTGTAATCCCTTTGGATGAATCTCGTTTTCCTTGACTTTCGCTTTCTATTGTTTTTCAATTAAGACGAAAATGAAAACAATTGTTTTCCTTTCAAATTCCACTGCAGTCCACTTCAATTTTATAATACGTATCTTTATTGTTTTGTTTTTGTTGTTGTTATTGCTCCACGGTACAACCTTATCAGCGAGAACCCGATCTCTCCGAAGTAAATTCTTATCGCATTTGATGTCCTTCACTAATTATTCTATTTATTTTACACAGTTGTTTACTCGAGACACTACTGTGGAAACTGGTTTGCTCTCTACTTCGAAAACTTACCTTAAATCCATTAATTATCCCAAGGGCTGAACCGTTCTTGGCTCGGCTGCCGAAGGGAAACTTAAAGAGAAGTCTTCAAGGAGTTCCCCATCATATAAATTTCCTTAGAAACTAGACAAATCCTTGAGAAAATCTCACTAGGCACTCTCTCTCCCCTCTCTCTCTCTCTCTCTCTCTCTCTTCCTCCATCTCTCTCTTCCTCCCTCTCTCTGTCTGTTCCACCCTATTTCTCACTGTCTATCCCTTTCACCCCTCTATATTTCTCATTCGCCTGCCCCTCTCTATTTCTCACTCAGTCACTCTCCGCGGTATGAGCGAGCTCAAATGATATATCGTCGGAAAGGCGATGTCGCTGTAGATGAGGTGGAAGAGTAAATCTTATTTATTTGCACACACACCAACTATTTGTTGTTGTTGATAATAATTTTTACTGTTGTTAGTTTTATTGTTGTCGATTGTAGTTGTTGTCAGTTGTAGTTGTTGTTGGCTGTAGTTGTTGTCGATTGCATTGCTGTTATTGTAGTTGTTGTTCGCTGTAGTAGTTGTTTTTGTTGTTCGTTGTATTGTTGTAGTTGTTGATGTTGTTGTGAGAGCAGTTTTTGTTGCTACTGTTGTTGTTGTTATTTCTCTATTCAAATGCACGCAAATTATTTATAGAGCGCACGGAAAACAAACACAATCTTCATACACGTAGACGCGTCTCTCGTCGCTCGACGCCAGAGCTCGGTAAATTATTTAGTTTTTAATTCATGAGCATGAGAGTTACTCCTGTTTTGTTATTTTAGTTTATTGTTTCGATCCACTCAAGGATGAGCTGGGATTTTGTTTCCCAACCTTCGCTCACCTCAAAATCTAAGTTAATAACGCTTACGCAGTTTATATACGCTGAAATTATGAATATTCCGAAGAAATTACAACACGGAAAACTGTTTTTCTTCTCTTCGTCGCTGAAGTCGTCGTCGGTGTCGAGAGCCGGAGAGAGAACTGAGTTCGAAGGAGAATTAAATCGGTCAGAGTGAATAGAAACGATCAGCTGATCGGTGTAGTTTAGTCTCCAGCAACAACTACTAAAGCGATACCTTCGTGCACTCTCAGAGAGAACGTAAGCGAGAGAGTGTGATAGAGAGCGAGGTGATAGTATTTGATGTGACTTCATTGACCTTGGTGAAGCCCTACCACGCCTCTCTTCCCACCCTCATTCTTCACGCCTCTCCTTCACCATCATCTTCTTCAGCTCCTCTCATCAGTATTCTAATCACCATTTTGCTTCCGAGTTCCTTGACACCTACTTCCACGTCATCACGACGCTCCACCCAACCACTCATCCATTCACCCATTCATCATCACCTTGTCTCCGACTGCGAATTCGGAGGCGACGTCGTCTGGGGTCTCCTGAAACAGGTCAAAGTCGAACAACTCCCCCTCCGCACACCTGGACTGTGGGAGTGACTTGCATATATGGAAATGCGGATGTGCGCATGGCATTGCGAGCTGGACGTCCTCGTCTCGTCTCGACCCGAACCGAACCGACCGACATAAGCTGACGCCGTGTGACGAGAAGAATCCTCCCCTTATCTGTCTCCAGATGCGGGTTGAAAGGTTCTCATTGTCACTCACATGGATGCGATTGCGTTTCTTGCACGACCAGGGCCGCTTGGGCGACGTGCACGACGCAAAGGCAATCGACCCAGAGACATCCACCAACGGTTCAGCATTCAGCACAAAGGACCTGGCTGCATCGCCATGTGCATCAACAGCAAATACAGTAGCATTTTCAGCCATTTCGGCGTCAAGCCGGAGGGGATCTGGAGATGACATCGGGTTCCTTTTACTCGTCCGACAGCAACTTGTCGCACACAATGCCAGATCATCGGGACGGAAGTTTGAAGCATGATGGGCGGGCTATTAAAGCTCATCCTCTTGGGTGGGGTGGGGACAAAGTTTGGCAGAGTGATCGGAATATGATATTCTGATGAATGTCTGTGTTTGGCTTCCTGTTGGTTCCATCCGAGGAAATGGAGTTATTTTCTTTTCTGCTCTGCACGAAGACGCGCCCGTCCTGGCACGACCGAGTTTCGGTTGAGGTAGGTCACGTTTCTAATGGCCAAATAAATTGACCGACGCTTCGTGTTCAGACCCAGAGCTGATTGTATTCCACGACGACGCGAAACGGAACGATCCGACCGGGGAAATTGGATGCGAGCAGCGACGCACTGATTCCGTTGACGTCGGGAGGAAGTGGCTTAAAGTGCGCACTCTCACTTCAAGGAATCGCGGGCATCGACCGACCGACAAAGAGAGCAGAATTTAATTTCCCGATGGACCCGAAGCGGCCACGTCATGTGGACGTGTGGAGAACGTCCGAAATTCCCCAGAGATTCTGCTCCGGGGGCACCTTCAGCATCACACATGGAATCCTGCTCCAACGACTCGCACACATTCAAACACGCGCACACAAATGGCACTACTGCCCACATACAAAGAGACTGTAATTAATTGTTCGCATTGGTCGGCCTTGAGAATGTGTCGAGCAGGGTCGTCGAGTTGCCTAACCAGGTGGAAGACTCCAGGAACCCTTCCGTCAACCCCTACTCTGTCTGGACGCGATGCTGCATTTTACCCACAAGTGGCCATTGGTCACACTAAAACACCCCACGGCACCGCGGGCCCCACACACACGTGGTCTAATTTGCAGCTCAAAGGGAATAATCCAACGGTCATTATGGTGATTCACAGGCACCACTCGCTCGAACCTCGTCTCGTGGCCAGCTGGCGTCGGAGGCAGCATCTGCATGGACGACCGATTTCAATTCGAACGAGCCAGGCATGCGTTGCAGGAAGCAACTACCCGACAGTCCTCATCATTGACTGCAGGAAGCAATTGCATTCCAGCATCCACGAGCCACAGCGACTCCCACCGAGGCCAAGTGCAATAAGTAAAAGAAGCCTCTCCGGCTGGCCCGACCGAAGACCGAAAGTAGCTTAATCCACTGGTTCTTGTGGGGATTAATAATGCTCTTCAAAATAAAGTAATATCTTCTTACATACCCTCGTTATCTGCTGCTTGAAGACTGCAATTATTTTGTGTTTCTCAATTTAACAAATAGACTAGAGATTGAAATCGATATTCGAAAGCTAAGGCACGAGCACGTGTGGCTCGAGGGCCACGTTCGGGGGCTGCAAAGTGTGGAGCAACACTTGTGTGGCCAGTTGGCAACATGCAGTCGGCTACATGCAGCCAGCAACATGCCGAGGGCAACATTTCGGAATTCATCTCATTCAAAAGCTTGCATCTTTCCAGGATGTTGCAGAGCTTTTCATATGCTTTTATGGTTGTTTCGTTATGGAAACTTTTGCGTATGAAACATTTGGCTTCGAATTCCGATATGCAAACATAACAAAAACATGTTTCGCGAAACATAACGAACAAAAGTATGTTTCACAAAACTCATTAAACAAATCTTGCTAAACGTCGCGCATCATGTTGAGAACATGAGGCGGCTATTATCAGCATGGAAACATGTTGAGGACTTTCACTTGAATCCTGGGAACAGATGTCGAGTTCCATGGACATACAAATGTTGCTACATCTTTCGCTGTCCCTTTCACTATTACAGATACATAGTTTTCTAACAAAAGCGATGGAAACAACGATGGTCAAGGTCATGGAGTTTGGATGTGTCGCTTATTGGAAGCTGCATCATGTGATATCGTGTATAAAAGTCACCTTATTCTGAAGCTGTTCCAACAATCATTAATTGCTCACATGCGCTGCGCCGTCTCGAAACCCAAAAAAGTCATGCGAAATTGGAGACTAAAAATGGCTCCACCGAGAGCCACAGTCTTCCCTCGCGACAAGCGTCACTGATGAATTCTATTTCATTCATGAGTCGGGCTTCATTGGGACAGTTATTGAAATTGGAGCTAAATATCTCGGAGCTGTGGTCGTGCTCTGGAGAGTGGAAAAACGCAAATTTTCGCCAACGCAATCACATTGTGTGAATGCGATAACATGCATTTTTGTGAAAATAATGGCCACTGGGGAAAGAGCGTCAAGTGGACAGAATTTGCATTGAATTCCGTCGACTCCACACATTTCCCGGATCGTCTAGAATTATACATACAAACATATTTCTATGTATGTCTGCATAGGAAGAGTCTCTTAAGTAAATGTCCGAGGGAGAACACAATGGGTCGCTCAAAATGTCAGTAAGTCGCCTGGATCTTTCATCACAGGGATCGAGGGAGTGGTGGGGAGGGGAGGAGAGGAGAGGAGAAGGGGAAGGTGTGGCGCTTCTCTCGGGGGACTCCAGTCGGTTGTTCCATTTGTTGTGTCAGCTGATTCCAAGTGTTAAATAAATGAAATTTTCCCCACATGTAACATGCGGGTCCTTCCGTCTCCTTCCCCCGCCGTCTCCAACAACCAATCACTCTCTCTCTCTCCCTCTCTTTCTCGCTGGTCGTCTGTTCTCTGCCGACGGAGGGCGCCTCAAGTGCTCGGGGCTTTTGTCGGGGGGCTCCTTTCGTGAGTATGCGTTTATGCATGGGTGTGTGTTATTTGCCTTTTGAGAGGAAAAACAAAACACAATGCAATCGCTTCAAAACATCATCAGCCCAGCTTCTTTATCGGACTCGGGCAGCGACAAACTCGCACACACACAGGCACACAGACACAACAACAACAATACACACATAGATACCAAGCCTGGGCACAGGGTACGGAGTGTCCAGCTTCAACCAGCTCCATGAAGGCTTGGTGCAGCAACACAAACAACAACAACAACAATAATACCGAAGGCAACAAACGAACACGAACCGAGTGCCGAGCTCGGAACAGGGTACGAAGGAAAAACAACAAAAAGAGAAAAAAAAAACACATTGCAGCGACGCACCACGGCAACAACAACAACAACAAGCACAACGGCAACAATCGTCATAACAACAACAATAATAATACGAGCGCGGCAGCAACTTAAAAATACATTTTGACTCACTTCTGCTCGCTGCCGGCTACTAACGAACGGGCGACTCCAACACCGACTGCGACTGCGACTCCGGCCGCCACTGCGATACGATTTATCTTCTTTCTCAGTTCTTCGCTCTCCGACGACTCCGGCTGCGACGTCGGCAGCGACGACGACGGCAGCAGCAGCGACTTCGGCGGCTCCATGTTGGATTTTGTATTTTTCCTTCGTTCCTGCGCTCGCTCGTCTGCTGGCGACCGACTTGCGGCTGGCTCCGCCGTCGAACGAACGCACGTCTCTCGGACTCTGCTTTTATTCTACTTCATTCATTGTCGTCGTTCGATTTTATTCGAGAGCATTAACCGTCCGAGTCAGACGTGCTTCCTCCTCGAGCGCCGGAAAGTGTGATTTTCCTGAATTTCAGTTCAGTTCGATTCAGTTCAGTTCAATTCAATTCAGTCCACTTCAATTCAATTAAATTTAGTTAAATTCAGTTCCAATTTGAGGCTGTTTAGTTTTCGATTCGATTCCCCGTTCGAAGTTTGCGCCTGGCCTTGACCGCAGAAGGATTTTGTATTTGTTCGAGACCAAGGTGCGTCCCCACTTGTGCTCCGACCGGGCCGACCCCGCATCAACCGCCGCATCCAATAAAGTGTTTCAGTTATTAATATTCCACATAAAACAGTCGACAAAAGAAAAACGCATACATAATGTAAAAGCGTTCATAGTCGGCCAAAAAGAGCGAATTTGGGCAGTGGCGATGGCCCGATTCCGAATTCAATATCTGCTCCTCAGACCGTGCATCCTTCGTATTCAAATTTAGACCCGGTCCGCGGATGGCGGCGACGGACAGCGACAGCTGCGCCATCTACAGCCATCTACAAGAACCACAACGGGAGACGTAACTGCAAAGAAACGAGTTTCTTGTTGTCCCCGTCCGTCCGTCCGTCCGTCCATCCGTCCGTTTGTCGGTCTCCCCGTCCATTCTGTTATCCCATGTTCCTCCTCTCCTCCTTCTTCTCCTTCTTGTTCTTCATCATCTCCTTTCTCCATCTGCTTTAATTCTGTGGATTAAAATCAGTGTTTGCAACTTTGCTCCAGCTCCATCTCCAGCGTCAGCCTCCACCTCGATCCACTCCACTCCGCATCGCACGTCACTGACGAGGACCGGCACAACGCCAACATAAGCGCGGACCAGCGACAGCAGCAGCAGCAACCAGAGCAGAGGCAGCGCAGCAGCGGCGGCAACGGAGGCAGAGGCAGAGAGGCCTACAACAAGAACAACTCCAGCGAGAACCACTTCTACGCAGCATCCACGAGGGGTCCAGACGTACAGCGAGCCCCAGCCCCAGCAGCAACAACAGCAGCAGCAGCCAAAGTCAAAGCCAACATCATGTCAGACGGTATTGAAGTCGAACAAATGGTGGAGAGCAAGCCACGAAGGGTAAGTAGGATTCTCGTGTTGTCGGTACTGTTATTGTTGTTGTTGTTTTATGAGGAGCCTCCTGACGTTGTGAAGTTCGTACTCTTGATCTCTCGCACTCCGGAATCCGGACGGAGAATACGGAACGAGTGTACAAAGAATGAGCAATGACTTCAAGTCTCGGGCCTCACATTCATCAGTCTCAACATCATCATCCCCAACAGCAACATCATTATCGCCATCTTCTCCGTCTCGTGTGTTCTTCGTCTGCATGTTCGTGTGCCGGTCTCAAGTCGAACGCCGCCGTCCAGTTTCTGGTTCTGGCTGACTCCAAATAACTCCAAACAAGTGAAATCGAATGGTTGAATTATATAGGAAGCATTACATGATATCTTCCTATACACGTTCTCGGCATTCGGAGCACCGAGCGTCGTTCGCCTTCGCTCTTCTCCCCCCTCGCGGTGTCCCCTTTTCGATGGGGCATTTTCCATGGTGGATTATAGAACCGATGAACAGTTTTAATTGAATCGCGGTTTCAGTTCGTACTGAAGTGAGTCAAACGTTTCCACGCTTCAATTTCGAAATTAAGTTCACTCCCCTCCATTCTTTCCGTACTTCTCTCTCTCTCTCTCTCTCTCCACACCGGCTCCACTCTTTCCTCGCCGCATTGTACAGAGAACAGATATATATTTGAAATTAACAAAAATAGCGGTTGGAAAAACCATGCAGCATTCATTCGGTTGTCGCATGAATCATCTGTTGCGTTGGCCGAGATTTATCAGCCTCAGCATCGCCGGCTGGGCCGGGAGAAATTGCTCGGACACATCGGTGGCAATGGCTATTATTAGCCATAAGACCTCACTTCCCCCACCCACGGTTCCAAGCGCGAACTGTACCAAAATCACTTGTTTGTTGGGAGTTGGCGAAAGGGTCCACCAATTCAACCCACTGTATCCACCTACATGCAAACAAACAAACGAAGTCCGCGAGAGCATGTCTCGTTATCAGCAGCAACTCCTACAAAGTATTTCTTGTTGTTGGTCCCACTTCCGAAACCACATCGGAACTCACTACATGGAATACTACTCATGCACTATACTATATACTCTCTATACTTATTACCTACTCGTGCATTCGAAACGACCTCGCGGCGAGAGTTTAGAAAACTACAGTTTTATGAGTTGAACGTGTTGCCATTAGTTTTTGTACACTCCGTTGGAAGCAGATGGTTAAGTTGAAATCGTATGGTACCCGATCATAATGAAAGTTAGTATGTGTGAAAAATCGGGAAATCATATTGCAAAGACACAGGGAGAAGTTATTGGGAGTGCTTGTTTGTTGACATTCTCCAGTGCAACAATAATTATCGACTGCTGTCGCCGCACCCCAGCCATTTCTATTATTGGATGTGCAACAGCAACAATAGCTGCAATAACCATGGACAATAGGAATATGGAAATTTACGATCCCTACTGAGAATGGAGAGAAACAGGCGCACGGACAGACATAATTTATTGCCTTTTGCTTTGTAGTTTTAATTGAAATGTGTCACTCAATACATTTTCCCATATTCCGTAATTGCCCGGAGTTTGAGGACCCGATTTTATTGGATGCCACCCGCATGTTGAGCATCACGATTTGATGATCTCCTGGGTAGAGCTCCGATAACATTGTCGGGGATTTCATATCAGTCCGTGATAAACCATTCAGTCGATAATAAAGATTAACACTATAATTATATCTGCATGGCATTAGAACAAATATTTGCTTGCCTAATTAGAGAGAGCGAGGCGTGGACGTTATTGTGGATCCCTGCTGACAAGAGGTTGGGTCTTTGGCGGAACCGCAATTATTGCAAGGAAGTGCGTTCACGCCCTGACACACCTGACACTCCATACCCGCAGCCTTGACACACATCGCCATTAGAAACCACAAGGACTCGGGACGGCGCTTCCCAGGACACTTGACTGAGCGACATTAATTGGTCGCTAATGGTTTGGTGGAGTTCCTAATGGTTTCCACTCGCGGTCTCGGTGACAGCACCTCATTTGCCGCCTTGGCCTGGGTCTGTGGTATCTTTGTGCCCGGCTTCGAGTCAAATGCTGATATCGTCGACTCGCATGTGTGTGTGCGTTTTAAATTGCTCCAATTTGCACAGCGCCAGAGAAGAATACAATAAACATTGCTGATATATGCAATGAGGTATAACATACATACTGTCAGATAGATAGACAGACAGACAGGCAGACCGAAAGCAAGATAGTGAGATATAACGTTCATTCGTGACGGCAACAAAGAATTTTATGGAGAATGCAAATTCGTCTAATGGCCGTTTACCTAACAGTTCCCTGCGCATACACAAATAAACAAATTCGAGTGTGATTGTGTGGGTTTATGTGGCTATCTGTGGATGGAAATGTGTCGTTGCCAGCGGCGCCTCCGCGGTTCATTACACTGATAGCGCATCCGACGAAGAAAAGACTGACTGAGCGAATGACTGACTGACTGACATAGAAAATCGGAGGCGACGAGCGAACGTACGTCTCCAGTGTTGCCAGAAGATTAACAAAAAGCCCCAACCGGTATCTGGTGAAAGTATTTAATGAAACTTAATTGTTTCACGAGTTTACTCGGCCCGTGCGATGCGATCCGATCCGATCCGGAATTTAATAATGACATTAACCGAGAGGTGCGAACGATTAGGCTTACCGCAGATTAAAGCCCGGTCGATCATATCGCACGAATCATTCGTCGAGATGGTTTCGCGGTGATCTCGCGTCAGGTGCTGCTGTTGGTTTAATTGTTTGACAACAATCATCGGTCGTCCGAATGTTGTCCACAACCACTTGTTGCGGGCTGTCCACCTGATCCCGAGTCGTGATCGCGCCATGACCCAGTTGGAGTTCACCGCGGGATGGAGAGAGAATCCCCGAATTATAACTGGAATGGCAACAGAAATAGTTCGCTATCAACCACAGTCGACACAAGAGGCCCAGGGGGAACAGAAGCATGTTTGTTGTGATTGCGTCAGGAGCTCTAAAATCAATTAATTACGCTGGCCTCAAGAACACAGTAGCAGTGATATCTAAAGAAATGGGGAATTTCTGCAATCTCAATCTCTTGAACACAGAGACCGGGAACCAACAGAGTTTCTTGGGCGCATTTTCCGTTTTATCGTGTCGCGTTTAATTACTCCGAACACACTCGCAGCCCGTATCATGTGATGAATCACACACGTACAATATCATCACACATACATATATACATACAATGCAATACGGCGACAAATCGAGTATTTGCCTCGCCCATGTTGTGTTGTGTTTGGCACGATAATATTATATCGGTGCATTCGGTCGAGTTTTATCTTAATTGAACAAGGAAACTCGTTGTTGCTGGCGAAATTGTCTCATCGCTTCGGATTAATTCCTTGTCACTACTTCGATGAATGTTTTCGGTCTTTCAACAACTGATAACTCCCGATCGATTTCCTCATCGAACGCGAATAAAGCAATGACAACAACAAGGCCGCCAGCAGGCGTTCGTAAATAATGACGCGAAAACAATGAAACCCCGCCACAGTCAACATTGAAACAACTGCGCCCGCCGGTTCGTCGATTCCTCCAGCGGTTGAGGTTGAGGTCGTTGCTGCCCTCGCGGTTACTCACTCTTGGTTCTTCACACATCCACTATTCCTGGACTCCGTACAAGGCTCATCGTAAGTCGTGATCGATTGCGGGTCATCCTTGGTGATAACCCCGCAGTGGGCAGTGGGCAGTGGGAAGGGGGCGTGGCTGGGAGGGAGGAAGCCAGGCCATTCATCAGACTCAGGCCGTCATCGAGGATACAATAAATCGATTAACGGCCAGTCGCCAGTCGCCTCTTTCGTATGCAAAGCTAAACACAGTCCTAAATCACATCCGTATCCGGTATTTATAAATGCAACAAATGCGATTGCAACAACAACAACAACTACCTACAAACACTACTACTACTGCAGCAGAAGCAACAACAGCAAAGCGAAGAGAAATCCGAAAAAATCGAAAACCACTCGCATAAACAACTAAAATTTATGCATTCGCGTGAGCAGCAAACTTAGCTTTTGTATAAAAATCGAAATTTTTAAAAATAAATCAAATGAAAGCCGAGTGGAGTTGGGTTGAGTAGAGACGGGTGGGGTCGGCTGGGGAGGCAGTCAGTGGATGGGATGCGATGCGCCTCGGTGCGATCTGATGCGTGGAGTTGCGTTTGCCAAAAATACGTCCGTCATCTCGTCCGTCCGTCGCTCGATCCCTCCGTCCGTCCGTCCGTCCATTCGTCCTCGCATCGCACACGTTCGCTCCTCCGATACCCAGCCCTCCTCATCCCAACCCACCCCACCTCGTCCATCGCCACCACGTCTGGCCTCTGACGCATGGCGTGGCGACTCCGCCATCGTCCGTCCGTCCGTCGACTGATTGCCGCGACTCGTGTGAGTCAGATCGGCTCGGTTCAGCTCAGTTCAGTTCAGATCAATTCGAGGAATTCCGAAATGCTTCCTGGCAAATGTGAAGAGGAGAGTCAAGTCAAACTGTCTGTCAGACCTTTCCGCGTTGACGCAACTTAGGCGTGGACGACGACAACAAGAAGAACACGACACAACCACTTGAACCAACCAAGGCAACGACAGACAGACAGACAGACTATTGAGAAAGTCGCAACAAACAAAGAATCGTGCCTGATCTGAAGGGTCTGGTGATTCGCACTCGATGCGATTCGCAGCATTTCTCAAAATGTTACGTGGCCAATATTTGCGAAATTCGTTCTCAACAGCGGGGACGTGACGACGACATATCGAGAGGTCTTCTCAAGCGTGGACTGGAAGCCGTTCGTTCTCTTCCCAATAATGACAACGACATGAATGACAAGGACTGAGGAGACTGGGGATTCCCAGGACTCCGCGGGAGTCCACGGTTGGGCAACGACTCATCGTCATGAATCGCCCCGAATTCGATGAAACCAAAACACAAAAGAGACCATAGAAAAGTTAAATTGAAATCGAAAGCAGCCGCACATGCGATGGTGGGAAGTGGTGGAGGATGGTGGGTGGTGCTGCTGCTGCTGCTGCTGGTGGGGCGTTTGGAAGGAGTAAACGAAAGTCTGCTTTCCGCCGCTGTCTGTTGTCTGTCGGCGTTCGAACAGCGAGCAATGAGTGTATGATGTAAAATTCAGCTAATAACAGTGAAAATTATTGGCCATAACAAAACGCATTGCATGCCGACCGATCCGAGGCTGGCTGCGGGTTCCAGTTGTTTGGCGATTCGTAAAAGGTTTCGTTTTGCTTGACGGTTGTTGTTATTATTGTTGTTGTTGTTGTTGTTATACTCTTTATGCTATTGCATAATGGAACATCACACCATATATGAGGAAACTATTGACCTTTCAACGTAGCCTCCTCTCTCCTCTTCTCTCTTGGTGATGGGGAAAATTGCATCCTTTTACGGCTTCCACGATGAAGACCATATTTCGATTCTATCATCATCTAATTTGTTCATTTCTGAGCTGCAGCTGGAGCTACTGCCAGAGTTAGAGTCAGAGCTCGTCAGCCGAGGTGGAGTATTTGCTTTATGTGTGATCATTAAATTTCCATATGAGACCGGGCACGCTCGACAAATACTCTCACACACTCACACACACAGCCAGGCAGACGCCGGCGAGACAGACGGACGGCCGAACTGAAAGACAGACAGACAGCAAGGTCATTGGATGTGGCTGCGGAGTCGTTGTACGAGGAAATGCACTTTAAGAATTGATGTACTCGTTGCTGTTATGGAGTCAAATCGAGTCAAGTGATGGCGGAGGGGAAGGGGAAGGGAAGATGCCGAAGTCAATTATGGGAAACTGCGATTGAGGGGGTCCTTCATCGAGTGTGTGAGTTTATGTGTGTGTGTGTGTGTGTGTGTGTGGGTACTCACTATCAGTCGAATGAGTTCGAGTCGAGACAGTGAGCGACGGAAATTGGAAACTTTCCGAATGCGATAAAGAGGTCATTAAAACCGACTTAAGGGGAAAACCGACCTCTCTTTCAGGGGGGTTCTTTACGAGTTTTTAAACATATTTTTTTAGTCACTTATTGATGAATGTCTCCGATTCGATTCCTTTTCAGATGCCAGTCGCTACCTCCCTCGATAAGGACGCCGTACGCGAGGCCTACGAGGACGTCCGCTCCGATCTCACAGACACCGAATGGTAATGGCCCATGATAACTCACTTGTTCCCCCTTCTTGTTAATGTATGTGTTTGTCTCGCCAACCCCCCGCAGGGCCGTGTTCAAGTTCGACGGTCCACGCATCCTGTGCACGGCACGTGGCCAGTGCTTCGAGGAGTTCCGCAATCAGTTCGGCGACAACGAGCGCGCCTTCGGCTACATTCGGATACAGATGGGCGACGAGATGTCCAAGAGGAAAAAGTTCATCTTCCTCACATGGATCGGACAGGATGTCGGCGTCATACAGCGCGCGAAGATGTCGACGGACAAGGCCTTAATCAAAGACGTGCTAAACGTAAGTGGGCGGCCCGAACATCTCGTGTAATTGGTCTTGTTGTGGCCTCATCTCGTCGGCGGCAATAAATTTCAATATTCATTCATTTGTTTTCGCGCAGAATTTCGCCGTCGAGCTGCAGGCGGGCGTCGACAATGAGCTGGACATTGAACTCTTCCGTGATGCCTTGAATCGCGCGGGCGGCGCCAACTACGGCACCGGAGTGCGTGATTAGTGAACGAGAGGAGCAACCACAATAGCACTAACAAATAATATAAACTTCAATAATAACAACAACATCAAGAAACACTTGCAATAATGTACTTTAATTACCAAGTAATGACCATTAATTGATCGATCGAACGCGCTTTGCGGCGGTTGTATTTTTGATTTTATTGTTTTTTGAAAAATGTGGAAATGTATTTTAGCGGAAGTTCGAGTCCTGATTAGTTGCTAAGCGTATTTAAGAGAAGAGTATAGCCTTCCATTATCTGAACATGTTTTCCATTTGCGTATGAATTTAACGTATATTTCCCTTTTGATTTAATTCTATTAATTTCCTTTAATAATAATGAAGTAACCAAAATTATATTATAAACGCGTGTAATTTTAAACTGAATGAGAAATAAATATTAAAAGCAAACACAAGTTTTAGTTTTACTTTGTACTTTTTAAAGGAAAAGTCGAGTATTTGTTTTCTCTTTTATTTTCATACATTTTACTATCAATTGTATGTTTTGCGAATTATGCGAATTACATGTTCAACTTTAATGCATGCTAGATTACAATTAAATTATAATATCGGCAGACAGAGGACAGTTGAACCAACGTTTAACCATTATTCTAAACATCGACCGTGTCTTACAAATTAATTACTGATGCAATGATTTCTAAAAGTTATGAATTGACACAATTTTTTTGCAAATTATGTTTCTTGTTATGAATATATTCTACCAGACATCACTCATCCTCTTGCCATTGTCTCCTTTTGTATTGAAGTGTATTTTGTTTATTTGTTGAAATTTCTTTCTTATCACTAAAAACTACTACTGCCGGCGGAAGAGCACCTTGTGCAAAGCGTCGATATCGATTTCAAGTGGCGTTTTCCCCGACGAATGCCTTGAGCTAGAATTAGAACTGAACAGAGGACACACCATAAGTGAGAAATGTCATTTGGAAATTGAAAAATAAACGTACCTTGAAGTTTTGATGGCCGGCGCAGTCGGTTTACTCGAAGACCTTGGATTCACCAGAAGACACTTCATTGGCAGTCCGTCCAATTGCCGATTGTGATAGGTATCCACGGCTTTCTCGGCATCGTTGAGTGATTTGTATATGACTTCGGCCACGCCAGGGCGCACAATTCGCGAATCGTACAGTTCTCCGATGTCCTCGAAGAGCTCCTTGATGTCCGACTGCGAGACACTTGTGTGCAAATTGCTGACCACTATGCGGTAACCGGAGCCCGATGAGGACGACGAAGATGGGGCTTCCTTGGCAAAGATGCCCATCGACGCATGCGGATCTGGAGCGTGCTCCAGACGTGAGCGCATCTCGTACGAGAGATGTGAGGGTGGCTCTGGCGCGTAACGGCGTTGGAACATTTCAGGTGGACTGTGTTGGCGAGCACTAGGGCGGAGAATGCCCTTCGGCGGTGGGGGGAGTGGCAAGTCGGGAGACATTCGGGTGACTTGGCGCTCGTGTCGTGAAAGAGGCACTTCGTACACATCGAACGGATCAAAGTGGTCCGAGTTGGAGCCCCACGAATTGAGACGTCGTGGAGCCGGTGGCCCCGCCGCGTCACGTGACCCAAATGTAGGATAGTGATCCAGGTCGTTTGTCACTGTGCGACTCAGCCGTGATGCCGCGGCGTACTCCTCTGTGAAATACTCAACGTCATAAATTTGTCACATGAATTGCATCTGATAACCTACCCTCCTCCATCCGCTCCATATTGTCGTAGTCCACGTAGCCTCTGGGAATCTCAACGATTTCGGGGAGCCTGGAGTGTGGCGCCGCACCCGTTCTAAAGGACTTGGGTAGAGTTTTGCGTGCCAGGCCACCTCCGACATGCCCATTGCGGTAGCCTGCCTTGAGCGAGGACCCCGTCAGTTGCTGCTTCCGCAGAAGCCGCTGCCGGGCATCGCCGCTGTTGCGTGTGATCTCGGCCAGTTTGTCGCGGGCATCGCGGATCTTGGCACGGTTCTTCTGTATGATTTTCAGTCGTGCGTCTGTGACGCGCTGCGCTTCCTTGAACGCCGGCTTGTGCAGCGTGCGCAGGGGTTTCTTGAGCGGTCCGTTCTTCTTGTTGATGCTGGAAGGAAACCCGATTAATAAGCGCTTTGTGTCGGCCGCCATTGCATTCCCGATTCTTACAATTTCTTGGAGGGCGCGACGCCGATCCGCTTGCTCTTTATGATGTCTTCCAGGCTTAAATCCATTGTGGTAGGTGGTCGTTGTGGTGCGAAAAATACAGTGCGGTTCTAAATTACCTTTTTTGTTCGACGATTTTCAACGGCAAAAGTTAAAAAATTATTTTTTTCCGGTCTGATTTCCCGTAATACTTCTTTCTGTCTTTCTATGCTGTAAAAAATGTAACGTAAGACGCGTTACGTTCCGCGTCCCGTTGCTTGTTCCGAAAAAACTTTGACAGACTCTTGATCAGTGTTGCCGATTGCAATTCAATCGAAGTTTTTCACTTCACTTTTGATCTGAACACTACGGTACGTCACTCTAAAAAAAAAAAAAACACTTTCAGGATATTAAAAGTTAATTTTGTCGTGTTTTCGGAAATTATATAGTGAAAACCTTTTTTTTGGTCATCAAAAAATTTGTTAGTTTTTGGGGATTTGGATTTTAAATCATGAAATCACTTCACACTTTTTCACAACATTTCACTTTTCCCACCATTGCACTACGCTCTAAAATTTTGGTGCGGCAACCCTGGCGAAGACGGAACGAAGTTGGCGATGATCCTGACGAAGCGTTCGGAAACAGCACTCCTGTACAGTGCGATCGAGAAGTTTGACAGAGTCGTGTCTCGGCTAAGCAGTGGAGAGAGACTCTAAATCCACTGATAACAATCGTTTCTCAATCGATATTTTCGAGACTCGTTCGGAAAAACAGCAGGCAGTTTCATGCAAACCGAAAAAAAATTATTCGACAAGGTTTTTTTAATACGATTTTTTGCACATTTTTCTTAGATATTTTTTTACACGGTTTCTCATGGTCTCCCGGACGCAAAAAAGGGGCAACTAAAAATAAGGGAGTCGCGAATTCGCTACGAAATTTCGAAAATCAGGTTCGAAATCCGGGTCTGAGGCGACACCGCTCATACGGAGTTTTTTGCGATAACTGGTTTATTATTCCCAGTGGGCGAAAACGCGTGAAACGGATTTGAAATGCAACCCTGGGCGCAACAATCGAATTCGCCGCAGAGCGATGAATATTATTAGGTTGGCTTACCTACAGCAGGGTTGTTGTCTGCACTTCACTATGACCCTTTTTTTTTTAGTTTTTCTAAGAAATTGTCATAAAAACATACTTCCTCGTTAAAACACTCGTTAAACACACAAGGAATTGAATTTTAATGAAATTATAAACACAACCCAAGTGACAAGAGGGAAATCGCTTTGATTGGATTGATTGCAAAAGTTAGTCATTCACAAATGAAAAAATAATAATAAAAGAATGAGTACAATTTAAAAAGCGGTAATTTCCTCAATATTTCGGTTTGTTTACCTTTTTTCTTACCTTCCCAGTTTCCTTGCTTTTGATAGTTCCAAAAATCACCACCGGCGCCCTTTTCATAACATTCACACACACCATCAAAGCAATTTTAACAACCACATACAAGTGTATGTGTGCAGGGTTGTCGTTTCAAATTTTTAGACTGAAGTGAAGTGAAACGGAGAAAAGTGAAGTGTTTTGTAAATGTATTAATTTCATTAATATCACATAAACATATCGCCGATATTTATACAAACTTTTCACTTTTGGAATAACTACACGAGAATGTCTGCATTCCAGTATTGAATTTCTTAGAAAATGTTCGGTGAGTATACGTCTGTAAGAGATTCTGACGAGCAAAAAATAGCGCAACTTTATGTTTTTACAACACATTTTAGATAAGTTGAAAAACGAAGTGTTTCCAAAAAAATTGAAGTGCCGTAGTGTTCTGGGTCAAAGTGAAGTGAAACACTTCAATTGAAGTGACAACGACAACCCTGGTATGTAGTTCCATATCTGCTTCGTGCTCGTTCGGTTCGTTCGTTCGTAATCGCGGAATCGTGGAAAAAGGCAGCAAGCAAAAAAAGTCATTGATTAAAACATTTTATTTTTAACAATTAAATCACAATCCATTATTGCTTACACAACAAACACGAGCGAAACCCAAGGGCGCAGGAGTCGCCCACGCCAGATATATTCTCGAAAAGTGCATCAAAACACGGTGCAAGCAGTGGAGGAGGAGGTCGTCGTCGCAGATAAGGAAAGGATATAGAGAGAGGCTGAAATCAAAACAATAAATGCTGGAACATCGCCAATTTTAATGGGAAATAATGCATCCAGGAGAGAACCCAGGAACGCACGAAGCCAACAACACGATCTAACCAGAAATCGGAGTGGAGCGGACGAGCACGAGACGGAAACCAGTTCGGGCACAGGCCAGAGGCAGAGGACAACAGCTTTCTTAGGAGGCGCTTCAGCTGGGGAATCAGCTGCTGACCAGGCAGCAGCACATCAGCATCAGCATCAGCAACAGCAGCAGCCACAGCAGCGATCGAGGCAGGTACGTCGGACGGCCCAGGCAGCGTCATACTTCTGGCGAAAGTTGTTTTCTTTGGTGCTCGTCTGTTGTTGCTATTGTGGTTGATTATTGTTGTGTCTTGTTGGTGTCGATGTTATTGGTTGTGTTGTTGCATTGACATCGTTCCCCCCTTGCGATGTAAATGAACCCAACAGCAGCAACCCTTGTTATTCGCCCGTGCCCCACACACACACACTCACTCACCCCTGCGTTCGGAGTCGTTCTCAGCCCTTTCGACTCTCTGTTGACTTATTTTTTCTCGACGCGTAATTTTCTCACATTTCTTGACTGCGCAAACCCCAGATGTCTTTGTTAGTCGCCAACTCACCTCCCTCCCTACCTCCGTCCAGCTCTCCCGCAACGACAACGAGACACGGACCCCACGAGCTCGGCGTGTGGAATTTTCTTTGTTTTTGTTTTGTTAGTCGAGAATTTGGTTGATTGAAATTTGAAATTTTCGCATTTCCACATGATTTGTGTTATGTGAGTGAGTGAGTGGTTTTTGGCTGGTCCTCAGCTGTTTCGAAACCCGCTCCACACACGCGTCTCCCACTCGTTCCCCCCGTCCCGTGGGCTCTGGTTCGCTCCAAACGTTGGTCCGTCGGTCGGTCGGTTAGGTTTGGGCGCGCGTTGCCATTGAACGAGGCCAATGACGTCGCCAGCAACAATGCTCGAAATTGTTGTTGCTCCCGTTTGACGATTTCTTGTTATTGTCCATGGTGTTGTTGTTGTTTGTTGGTGGTGTTTTCATTGCTGCCATTGTTGTTGGCTTCTTATTTACATATCGACATTAATTCAATGACGTCGCCTTTTTTTGGTTTCTACTCCGAGAGATGTTTCATTTGCTCTGCTCTGCTTGTGCCATACCATGAAGACGTCTAAACGCGACAATCCAAACGCGAAAAGATACAGCATAACAACTCCCTTGGCCCGCTCGAGTCTCGTTCACAGCGGGGCCATTGCACGGTACGACCACGTTCTTTGGAGACTGAGCAGAACTCGTTCTTGAAGCTGAGCCGCCAACCATTGGAACTCGACACGATCGCGAGCGCTAGCATTAGGTCATCCCCAGCTGGGAAGCATAAGCGAAGAGCGCCGCGTCCCAGGCGCAGAACTACTCCATTTTTTGCGCCGTTTCTCCGCTGCTTCGCAATTCACGTTCGGTTCGACTTGGATCGGATCAACTCGACTATTTCCCTCCGCAGTTTCAAGTTGGAGGTTCTCCACACGCGCATACGTTTTCTTCCTCATTAATTACGCACTTAAATATTGAAACAACCTTGAAGTGTGAATTTCCAAACGACACGCCGCCCCCTCTCCCTCCTTCGCTCGCCTGATCGCGTTCACTCTCCCCTTGTCGTGCTCTTCTCTCTCTCTCAATCCCTTGGCTCACTTGTCGCTCTCACATGGCCTTTGCGTAAACAATAATATGTAACAAAACGTTTACCAGACAAAGTACAAGTTTCATCATATCCATATTCAATTTGGGATTTAATTGTTTACCTTGCACTAATTTCCTCGCTGTTCTTCTTCTAAAGTTGTTGTCGATTTCATTCATTGCTTGATCTCTCTCCCCACGCCCTCTCCCCATTTCACTCGCTCTCTCACGCTATCGACACGATCGCTGACGGCTGGTTCTCCCACTCGGCTGGTTCGCCTCTCTTATCAGCAGCACACGCGGCGCTGATCGCGAGCACATGGACGTGGAGAGATTCTAGTTTTGTTTTTTTGCGTCGGACGATCGTCGCGAACTATATTTTAATTGTTGATTTGTTTGTTTGCATATTCGTCGATGTTGTTGTTTTTATTTATTTATTTCATTCCTTCGCTGTTGTAGTAAAAGACATTAGTTATTAGCAAAACAACTTCAGCCACAACAACAGCAACAATTCTACGTCTACGGACTCTGTCTTGCGGACTCTGTCTGGCTGTCTGGCTTCCTTGTTTACGTCGTTTCTGCCACAGTCGCGCAATAAACGTCGCGTCTTTCGCAGTGAGAATTCGCAAACACTCAACACATCGTCGTCATCGGCGACGAATCAAATTTTACTTTTAGTTTTCCACGTTCATAGTATTCTAACATACCGTAGAACACGCGATTAATTAATCTTGCGACCCTGCCACTATCATCCTTCACCTAGGTGGTGTGTCCGTGAACGGTGGATTCAATTCCAAATTTGCTCGCTTCAATTCATTCTGAAATTTCGTTTGATTGAGGTCACACTTTTCTCTCGAACGCTAATTTCGCAATTAGAACCATGTAATGTGTCTAAGTGCTAGTTTATTAGCGACTCGCATATTTGTTTAATTATAATTTTGAATTAAACTCACGTACACATATATATTCATTTAGAGGTGAGTGTCGTCTGTCATAAACAGCAGGTCGTTAAATCGTCATTTGTTCCGGTTGCCAAGTATTGTAGACTACGACGGTGAAATTCTCCGCTTCACACATTTCAAAATAATCAAATGATTCATGAAGAATTATGGGCCAATGATCCTCTAAATATTTATTTTTCAGTCTTATGAATCGTGATCAGTCTTGGGGTTCTGTTGTATGTAACTTCTTTTGCTCGTCTGTCTCTTTGTGGGATATTTGATTTCAGTTCACCTTTGCGGTAGTGGCTTCTCCTGAACCTTTGGCTCTGGCTGAAGTCCCGGTACAACGAAATGTGTTCTCATTTTGTTGGCTTCCGTTTCGTGGCAAGTGAACCCTTTTTCAACGTCTAGTTGTTTCTCCTCACAACAAGAGAGAAACAATTCTGACAAAGTTGAGCCAGTCGATGGCCATGTGGGTTATATTTAATTCTGAACACCATTCTCAGTTATCGCCAGCTTGTCTAGGACCACACAGATCAGTTGTAAATTAATTCCTTATCTCTGCTGTGCTCACCATTTGACATTGATCCCAAAAAGTAGAGTAGCGCAGTAACGAGATTTCGTTGATCAAAAAGTAGAACTTTTGCCTTTTCTTTTGTTTGTCTTTATCTCTTTGCATTCGTTTGCTCGATAAACCAAAAACAAACAAATCGAAAGAAAGAGCTCGGTGCTGTTGTTGTTGTTCGGTGGCACTTGATGAGCACGAGTGAGCGAAACACAATTCGCGAGTGCAGACACCGCGAGAGCAATGGTGTGGGGAGCGAGTGTAGTGGAGGGAACTCTCTGCAAAGTTGGTTGAACTTGTTTATAATAAATTGGATGTTTAATCTTTTGGAAAGGAGAAGTACTAGAACGCAAAGGGTTCAGTTTTCACCTCACCGCTCAGACATCGGAGTGGAAATTGCGCCTCTGCATGACGCATAATCTCAGTTGTGCTTTCATATCCAATACGAAACGTGTTTACTCATTGTCGTATTTATTTTATGCACTTGTTGTTTATTTCTTTATTACTAATTCTTCATTTTCGATTTGCAGCAGTCAACTTGGAGTTTGGGCAGCTTGAGTGGACGTTTGAATTGGAGTTTTACAGGTGCTTCGAGAAGTTCATTTCGCAACCGCACGAAATCCACCACTAGAAAGAGGTCAGTGTCCCATCACTAGTTTTAAATGATGTTCTCTTGCAATTCAATTTTCCTATTTTTCTTTCGTACAGCTTCAGCTCGGTGCAACAACGGCGCTCCAAGACAACATGGCATAGACCTCTCACCAATGCCATTTTCAGTTCACATTTCAAGGAGACAAGTCGCAACGAGCAATTTCACATCGATCGTCTGGTTGCAAAGGGAGCCTTCGGTGTCGTCTTCAGAGTGATCGATAAGCAGGGAAAACAACAGGCACATTCGACAATTAATGGTGCCGTCAAAGGTTGCGATGAACAACTTGTTTACGCACTCAAAGTGTTGAAGAAATCTAAAGTACGATTCGCTGCATTTCACTGAAGTATTGAAACCATCGTAATTCTTTATTTGTTCTTCCGTTTCAGATTATTGAGGAGAACAGTGTGCAGCAAATAAAAGAGGAGGCGGATATACAGAAACTTTGCGGCCATCATCCTTTCATTGTTCAACAGATCGATTTGTGGCAGAACCGCCGCAATTTACATATACGTAAGTCTGCTTGTTCGTTGGTCATCGCCATCTGCATCGTTAAATGGTTTCCTTTGTTACAGTTTCCGAATACGTTCCCAATGGTGAACTCTTCTCGAAGATTGTCACTTTCTCCATTGATTTAATACGACTTTATTTGGCAGAAATTGCACTTGCGATTGGTGAGTTTTAAACAAATCACTGATCAGTCGTTTTAACTTCTGTAACTAACTTGTGGTTTTATGTAGATTTCCTACACAATGCTGGCATCATTTACCGCGACGCCAAACCTGAAAACATACTGCTAACCGAAACTTATCACATCAAACTCACCGATTTTGGACTTAGCAAGTGGCTGAAACAGGGTTCAACAACCAAAACAATGTGCGGCACATTTCAATACATGGGTACGATTTCAACTCATCTCAACTGAACTAAACTAAGCTATTAAACCAAATTAGTAGAAAATGAAAAGAAAAATAACCCAATAACAATAAACCAGACCTTATTCCCAAAGTGTAAATGAGAGAAACAAGAAATTGTCCAAGAACCATATTCGAGATTGTCGTGAGAAGAAAACAAATAGATCACTGTACAAATCTATATCACAAAACTCTATAGCGCTTAGAGAAACATTTTACTTATCCGCTATTACCTTGTGTTAGACCTTATTTAAAGTTAATTGTATAATATTACAAATCGCATTCTCTCGAACTCGAAGCATATATTCCTATTCATCGAAAATGAATGCACGATCGCAAGTCTTTGATTTGGCCATGGAGGGTCGTCAGGTGGACGAGGCTGTTGCCAGCATTTTCCACACTGTGCTCTTTCATCGCTCCCTCGGCAAGTACATGTACACCGGCGACGCTCAGTACTCAATTGGCACCGTCGGATACACAGATGTGGATTGCGATTTCATCGACTTCACCTATGTCTGTTGCACTTCGGATAGTTTGCATCGCACGGTGAAACGGGCGATCAACATCTTCAGCGAGAAGCTGCGATCGAACGAGAGCTGTGGCTCGGGACAAATCAGTTTGGAATTTTTCCAGAAGAAAAAATCCCGCTGGCCCTTTCAGCAGGAGTGCATACCGTGGGAGGTGTGGACCATACATCTCGATCTCATAAAGTACGAAAACGAAGATGACCGTCAACTGTGTCGCGAGAACGTCTCCGATCTGCTGACGGAGAAGGTGATCTACATAACCGAGTTAATGAATCGCCATGACTATGTCCCGAAGACACCGAGTCAGAATGAGCTGGACTTGATATTCGATACATCGTATCCGGATGTGCAGCCATATTTGTTCAAATTCGACTACTCGACGTCCGGCTCGAATGTGCCCTCGGTGGGGAACACCATGAAGAAGATAATCAAGGAAACGCTCGCATTGTGACTGCGTGGAAATCAGTTGAATCGTGGGCTGTGCCATCAGGCAATAAGAGACGATGGAACAAGTATTATGATTTCTCAAGAATTTAATGTAAATACAAACGCAACTACGAACGTAATTGTTTATGTATATGATGGGAATTACGAGGAACGAGAAATGGCTCATCATAGTGATAGGCCAGCCGATGGCAAGTCGCTGCTGGCCACAGCGGTTGGGATAATAATGCTATTTCTGTGCCATCAGAATAGCATCATAGGCTCGACATAGTGGGAACAACAACAACAAATTCAATTCAATGATAATAAATTCTTAACAATCGATTGCTAGAAGCTATTTTCGTACTAAATTGAATACTGTTTTATTATAATTTACGCTAAAATGTTGAAATTTGATATTCACTGAAAGCATTGAAGAAGAACAAGAACTTCACATAAAATACAAATACAAATAAAAACCATGTTTCTATTAATTCACACACACGATTGGACCGGGTCATCAGACATTATATTCATAGAAAAGATTAAATTGACAGCTGGTTGATGCCTCCTTAGGTTAGCAATGTATTGTTTTTTCAATTTAATTTAAATATTTTTGTAACATGCATATGAAAAGTACCTTCATTTAATTTTTTTTTATTATTTAAATGTGATTTATATTTTTATTTGTCGTTAATTTTTAAAAATATCGTGATAACAATATAGAAAAATACCTATAAAATGCGTTTTTAACTCTCCTTAAAACACATAATGTAACTATTTAAAGTTTTGTACAGCAAGAAACACAAGATGCAAATATTTTAACAATTAAAGTAATTTTAGTTACGCTCTACTCTAAGAATCCACTGAGATAATGTGTTATACTAACAGAGTACTAGTATATTGAAAGTAACAGCAAAAAAATACAAAATATATTGAAGGAAAGAAAACACGGAAACACGAAAATACGTTTAATATTCACGATCTGTCCCATCGTACATGTTAATACAATTAGTGTAATAAACTGTCATCAAGCTATGTATTAAAAACTCTTATATTTCATAATTTTAGGCTTATTTCATAACGCGAATCAAAATGTTAAAAATCTAGTATCTAAGAAAGTTAAGCAAACAACACAAATTTATGAATGAGTGTTGATTTATATGGAGGAGTATGTGAGGGGATGATTTTGTTGGAGCCTCTCTTAGTTCATAGTTTCGTTCAACGAAAACACACTCTGGTACAGACGTAAACGTGTTTCGGAAATACTTGGCTCAGCACAACGATTGCTTTAAGCAGAATCACATAAATAAAAAACACACAAAAAAACAAAGCAAACAAAAATCAATCTGATGGTAAACATATTGACCTAGAACCCTGGAACTAAGTTATCTCCCTCCTACTCCATCTGCCATCAGCGAAATCATATTTCTTTATTTATCCACAAAAGCGTGCGAAGTGTGAGAGTTTTACCTTTTAGTAGCTCGCTAGTTTAACTCTATGTAGGGTCTTAATCTAAGCTTACACATGAAAAGCATAATTTCAAGAAGAAAAGAAATAAATAAAACAAATATAAAAACATACAACAACAAAATTGTGATTTCTATGAAAAATAAAATATATTTTTAATTTAAATTTTTACTCTAAGCATTATATTAAGCACTTTAATTTTTAATGTACATTACTATTATACAAATAGTGTTTTCTTTTGCAATTTTAGGTAATATTAGAAATTTTTAAAACGAAATAAATCCTTCAAATGAGATGTTCGTTGTGATTGTTCTTAAATATAAAGCAAAAACAAATAATTAACATCTTAGAAATTGTATAAAAAATTGTGTGAAAATATATGAGAAGAATTTATGAAAAAAAAACAAATATCGATTCACTTTTTTGATTCACTCGAATGCATTTTGCGTGAATTCCACTATTAGTTTCCCCCTTTTTCTTTTCTACTTTTTTTGTTATTCTGTACACTTTTATTTGCAGGTAAGTAAATTCTTTATTTCGTTCTCTTTGCAGCCCCGGAGATCCTGCGAGGCGAACCCTACGGACACGCCGTGGACTGGTGGGCGCTGGGCGTCATCGCTTGCCAAATGTTTGTGGATCGGGTGAGTTTCACTCCACTCTGATGCTTGTCCTCCCGTTCGTCTTTTGTACAGTGGGCCAAATACCGACCATGTCCATCGCGTGCCTACTTTTGTTAGAGCTCCCCTTAAGTGCACGCCATTCGAGACTAATTCCTAATGCTGTCTGGGCAATTGATCGAGACGAAATTGCTATAGAGTTCTTAGTCAAAAGGGAGGGGAGGAGAAATCTGCTTAAACTTTTACTATTATCTTTTTATTTCGATTCTTTCCCCTCCCCCTTAATCTTGTTGTCGCCGAGTGGTCGTAAAGAGTGGAAAATCATATGAAAGGAATGTTTCTAGAATAATTCAATTACTTTATTTACAATCGTGAACGTGTTCCTGAGCCACACACGCACACATCTGGAGAAGATCCGTTGAACGACACTTGAATAAATTAGCAGTTGTGTCCAATGGCTCGTGAATTGCCAGCAACTGGACATCTTTTTGCAAAATACGTAATTTTCGTTTAAATTCTTATCGTGTATCGATACTTCAGAGTCGTACGAAATCATGGGAGAAGTTCTGGAGCAGCAAATAATAGTCTTGGACTCGATCAGATCGGGTTTCTATGTAATTCTGTTGAGGTCACCATTTCTGATCATCTATTTCTCTGATAATTTTCACGAATTTCGTTAAATTATTCGTACTTTCTTGGTAATAAAAAGTTTTTGTTTTCATATTTTTTCTATTTTATTTTTATTTAAAAAATTTTCAGTCTATATAAAAAAATCATACAAATATTTGCCAGTCCATTGTCTGCCTTTGGGGGAGGCAAACATTGTCTGGGGTTTTGCGATTCAAATGATATTTTCAATTTTCACAAAAGAAAAAACTTCAATGCGATATCAATCAAAATTCTCACTACAAGTGACCAATAATAAAATTGCAATTTCGGAAAAACTTTTACACAAAAAAATAAAAAATACTAAAACACATGCATAATTAATCAATTACTTAATTAATTAAGGGAATGATGTCTAGCAATAATTACTTAAAAACAATTACTTATTGGAAAACGGCGTGTGTGAATCGTCGTTAGGCGTAGATCATTAACATAATAATACAGAGCATGATTGCGGGATCGGCTCCACTGTCGCTTCCGCTCCGCTTCCGTTTCCGGTTTCCCCTTCTCCTGGGTTACGCGAGCAGCAGCTTCAGCAGGTTCCGACCGCTTCTTGATGTCCTGCGATGACTAAATTTAAATTAACTCCCGCTACTTGTAGACTTAGTGAGTGGTATTGGTTTTTCCGTCTGTGTGTGTATGTGAGAGTTATCCATCTTATCGTAGTCATTAATATTATTGTTTGTAAAAATATAATTAATTATAAGTAATTGCTTGTTTGCCATCTTCTTGGTTTGTCTTATATTTGTTGTTGGTGGTGGTTGGTTGTTCTTGTTTTCGGACTTCTTATACTTGCTCTTGTTCCGATTGTACACGTGAGTGTGTACGTTAGAGTGTGGTGAGGGGGATTTCTTCGTGTGTATGTGTCTGTGAGTGTGTGTATGTGAGTGTTCTCGATTCTTTAAAGTTTCCTTGCAAGCCTTTCCGAAGCGTGCTCCATCGGCTACATTGTAGTTAAGCAACCTCTGCGATATTCGATATATATTCTGTCGATCCCTGGTTTTTGTCCGTTTGCCTTTTCAATTTTTACAACTAATAATAACTAACTAGATATATATTAAGATAGGAAGACGTTGTGTGTGTGTTTGTTTTTGTGTGTGTGCGTTTCAGGATACTTGTCTGGGACTGGGGGCTGGTGGCTGGTGGCTTGAGGGTTGAGAGGGATCGTATCCTCGGGCTGGTTGAAAATTAAGGGTGTTTAAGCCAAGCTCTTGTGTCGATGTTCCCGATTCGATTAGTTTTCCTTCGACTCGTCGCTCTCTTTCGACTCCTCGGATTCCTTGGACTCCTGCGACTTCTTGGACTCGTTGGACTCCTCGATGGCAGGGGCGGCGGCGGCGGTGGCATCGGCGGGCTTGTCGTCGATCTTCTTCGACTGCTCAGCAGGCTTTTGCTCGGCGACTGGCTTCAGATCCTCAACGGGCTTCAGTTCCTCGACGGTCTTCTGCTCCTCGGCGGCCTGAGCTTCCGGCTGGGCGGGGGCATCGAGGGTCTTGGACTGTGGGACGACTGTCTCCACGGCGACAGCCTTCGGGCTGCTCTCCTCGGACGACTGGGACTGCGCGATGTCGCCGGCGGCGGCGGCGGGAGCCTCCTCGGACTTCTTGTCGACGGGGGCGGAGGCGAGGGCTTCGGCGTCGCTGCTGGATCGTACAGAGGGGACGACGGCCTCCTCGACGGCGGGCTCGACAGACTTGGTCTCGGGGACGACGGCGGGCACGGTGGCGGCGACGGCAACGGCTTCGACGGTCTCAGCCTTCTCCTGGACAACGGGCTCGGCGGTCTCGGCGGCCAGGCTCTTGACGACGGGCACCACCTCGACGGCGGGGGCGACGACGGGGGCGACGGCGGCATCAACGACGACAACGGCGGCGGGCTTCTCCTCGGCGACGGCGACGACCTGCTCCTCGGTACCGCGTTCCTGGCGACCGCTGTTCAGTTCCTCGGCCACTGGGGCGTCGATGGACTTGGCGTCGGTGGAGGGGGCGACGACTTCGGCGGCGGCGGCACCGGGGGCAACGGCAACGGGGGCAACAGCAACGGGGGCGTCGACTTCGGGGGCGGCGACAGCATCGACGGATTTGGCGGATTTGCCTTCGATCTCGATCTCGTGCACGGCGGGCTTCACCTCATCGACGATTTGCTTCTGCTCCTCGACGGCGGCGACCGGGACGGCGGGGACTTCAGCGACGGGCAGAGCCTTGACCTCCTCGGCGGCGGCGGCGGCGGCGACGACGACGGCGTCCTCGGAGCGGATCTGCTTCTCGGCGGCCTTCGGCTTCTGCTCCTCCTTGGCTTCCTCGGTCTTCTCGGGCAGCGACGCGATCGATGGGAGGGCCTCCGCGTCGGGGGCGCTGATGGGCAGGTCGATCTTCTGCTCCTCGGGCTCCTCGGCGGGCTTCAGTTCGGGCTCATCGGCGGACCGGGTCTGGGGCTTGTCGTCGGCCTTCTCCTCGGGCTTGGCGGGCTCGTCGGCCTTGATCACGGTCTTGGCGGCCTCGGCGACGGGTTCGACGACGGGCTCGAGGGGCGAGACCTCCTCGTCGGGAACGGGCAGGGCGAAGGCTCCTACCAGGAGGGCGGACAGGATGACTAACTGAAGCTTCATGCTGCAATGGAACGAACAAAGGGAGTGGGGTGTTAGGCGGAATCATAATTTTGATGAGGAGCACTTGGAATGAGAGAAGACGGCGCAGGTGGCCGAAGCGGCAACCCTGGCAACCAATGTGACCTTTCCACATGGGATCGTTCAATGTCTGCACACGGCGGCGTTGCCACATTGCCAATTAAGCGGATAATTACAACAGAAGAGGCGCCTCTTCGGCGATCCCCAAACACACAAAGGTCGCCACGGCGCGGATCGTGGTCGGCCCCGCCCCACCCCGGCCACAGTTTGATTGCACCACTCAATAAAAAAATAATCGTGATTGCCATTGTTGTTGTTGGTGGTGTTTGTTGTAAGCGCGGTTAACTTAATTAAGTAAATTTATCAGAAGATTTATCAGCCTGACCGCGGTCAATCGCACATTCGAGCAAGACGGAAGTTCGCAATTGAGAGAAGCGAGGGTGAACTATGCATGTATGTGTGTGTCTGTCTCCATCTCTTTCTCTAGCTCTCTCTCTCTCTCTCTGTGCTTGGAAGTGTTTTCCAAAAGAATCTCAGAGATGATTCGCAGCCGAGCCCCAAGTACAAGTTCAATGATTCTTCGCACGACGTTCTGTGGTGATCAACTACAAGACCAACAAAAGCAACAATTCAATTGGCACAAGTTGTCTCCGGGTCGGCAGATTCGGTGAAGGCAGGCGGGAGGCCTGAGAACTCGCATTGGTCTGGATCGGACTGTTTGTCAAGTCTCGGAGAAACCTCGAGAAAGCGGAAAAATGTTCCCTTCGACTTCCTCGCCAGAAATATTTGAAAATAGTTAGAAATGCCTCAATTCGAAATTGCAAAGTCTCGAGCACAGCACGTGGAAGTCGCAGTGCCAAATCGTGTCTATTTGTGCCAAAAACACCCTCATTATCTCGTGGTCTCCTTATCAGGTTCCTGAACTTTGACACACATTTCTATCAGAGCGCGCCTCGTCCCCAGAAGCGTGTTTTTATTTCCGCACCTTTGACGCAAATTTGCGCATTTCCGCGATAAGCCGCGAGTTTGTCCACGACTTCTGGATGGCTTCATGGAGATGGACACGAGCGGGACAGGAGAGGGAGGGAGTGAGACAGCTGTTCCTTCCCTTGGGCCCTCATGTAATATCGGACACATCGAGGTCCAATGGCTCTCTCTGGGGGAAACATCGGCCGGCTCGAATCGTGTCCTGGTGTGGACGGTGCGTCCTGAGTGAGTTTTACATATTAATTGCATGTCCGTCCTGTTTTCACTTCGTCTCCCGTATGTGTGTCTTCATCGTATATGCGTGTGTGTCGCGAAATTACGTAATTCTCGAAAGGTAGGTTAAATATTTGCGACCAAATTCAGCAGCGCCGATGGTTGCAGATTCAACCGAGACAACGACGATGAAACAAGTTTCGACGAGTCGCTGTTGGGAGCCACGACTCGAGTCGTGATCGAAGGGGCGGGAGTGTCCAGGAGCCCATGGAGGAGAAAGAGGAGCCCCGCGTCGAATCCAAGACGCTCGAGTCCATTGACTCTCGACAAACTTGTTCCACGCACAGAATGTAGAAGCTTCTCTTGGTGGCGGCGGCGAACTGCTTCCGTGTAGCAAGTGGCTCCTGGAGGATGCTCGAAGCCAGATCGATGCAAGGGTGTCGATGCGAACTGAAGTGAGCACCAGGGGCGCGAAGAGGGCAAGCGAGGGAGATGGAGATAAAGCAGCATCGACGGCATCGCGCCAAATGCTCTGCGGAAAAGTGCATCCCCGGCCCCTCAGCCTTGGCTGCGGCTTGTTATGGTCGTCATTCTACTCGCTTCGGCTTCTTTCTTTGCCGTGGTTTCTTTTCTGGTTTTGTAGCTTTCGAGGAGTGGCCCCACCGCCCCCTCAGTCGCTCCCCCCTGAGCGAGCCACGACGAGCCTCTTGAATGACAATGCATCGGCAGCAAGATTGCGTTGCATAAATTCTTGTTAATAGCTGCAGCCAGTCGGACGGACGGACGGACGGAAGGACAGACGGACTGAGAGATAGACAGAGAGGCAGCCAGCAAACGGGTTTAATGCGAGGTGGCCAATTAAATAATCGGCCGATTACCGAGACTCACAGTGATCTCGTACCATGCAGTCTGTCTGTCTGTCTGTCTGACGGTGGTTTCTATCGCGAAGGTTCATCGCCATCGTTGCAAACGCCTTCACCCTCCCCCTCGCCCCGGGTTCTATTGCATCTCTGAACTTTTCTTTAGTTGCAACAATAAACACATAGAATTATCGACTCACGGACGGACAGATGGACAGACAGACCGAATGACGATCGAGATCGATTCACTCGGCTTCACCTTTGGCCGAGAAGCCAGCGAGCCAAATGCCAAGAATTCTCGATGCAAATCTGCGGTCGTTGGGCAAGCGTCGATTGTGTGCAGTGGTCACATTTTAGTGGGTCAATAATGTATATATTTATATGCAGTATATATTTGATTTCTTTGGTGCTGTGCTGTTGCTGTTGCTACTACTCTTGCCGCCGTTGTTATTGTTGTTCTTCTCTGTTACCTTTCTTCGCTTTATTACCATCATTTATTTAATTTCGATCGTTCGATCGCAACTGAACTGGTTTAACTTGGGCTCGACACGGCGTCAATGTCAAGTTTATTTATGTTTACACCTTGTGTCGATGTGAATTCGGACATGTTTTTTATTTTTCGATAAGCCTCGTGTTGGTCATTTACAATATCTCCCTTGACCAGACCCGATCCGCCCTTTACCGACTTGTGGTGGCGCGGTGTTTTAAAAAATACATTTATGTTTGGTACTCATCAGTCGCTTCCATACTTTCTTCAGACAGAATAATAAATATTTGGCCCTTTAATACAACTTTAATTTTCATTACTGGGGAGCTTTTGTTTTTTGTTTGTATAAGTTTCGTATTTATTGATTTTGAAAAGCTACTGAATGAATATGAATACATGAATAATTTAAACTTCAGTTTCATAATATTTTCCAAGAGTTTCTTTAAATATTTTTGTAGAAAGATTAATAATAGCATTTCAAAAGAATTATCGAGCGATCAGTTCCGGAGATATCGACTTACACGTGAATTGTTTATAGAAGACGTGAGTGGACTCTAAAATAACTATAAACAACGATCAAGTACACAACAGGAATTGCGAATTTAAACAATTTAGAGAGAAAACAAAACAAAAAATTATAGGAAACTTCGAAATTTTAGAGGATCATGTCTCGCGAATTTAAGGTGAAAAAGTTCTTTGAACCTGAACCTGATCGACGAGATCGATGTTCACACTATCAAGTACCCGAAATAGGGAATATTCGAATCCGATCGTAGGTGTAAATTATCACTGAGTGGGGGTCTGGAAGGAGGTCCTTCACGGGCGAAGAGCCTCAGGTTCTTGAGAATCCTGATCACTGCACTCACCTGATGGCTGCGAAAGTTCGATCTCTCGTTATCGACGGCGTATGGTTATCACAAGAACTGTGGATGGTGCGCGGTGCAAACACTTTCACAGGAAGCGGTTCGGCTCGGAGAATGAGGTTCTGAAAATCTCAAACTTAATCCAAGAACGCGTTGGTGGCTCTGATTTGATTTGATCTGCGCTGGTCTGGTCTCTGAAGCCGTGTGTTGAGCTGTCGGTAGTGAGAAACACTTTGTGTAGTTTCAGCGATGCCCAACTGTTTTTATATCCCAGCGAGTGGTGAGTTGTGGGGAAAATGCTGCGACGACGACGACGACGACGGCGGCTGCTGCTGCTTCACATTCGTATTTCCGCACGCTCACACACACACACATACACTCGAAGCGTGCGCCCTCTCTTTCTCGCTCGTTCGCAGTGTGTTCGTTCCATAGAATCTGTTTTTCACGTTCTCCATGTTGTTGGTGTGGTTCTGGTCGTTTCTCTTGTTGTTGTTGTTGCTATCGCTGTTATTGCTCTGTTGTCTGCCTGCTCGTGCTCTGTTGCCCGACTCAGGTATGCTGCGTGTGTGTGTGTGTGTATGGGACAGTGGAAATGCCGCTCACCCATACACGTACGCAACTAGGAGCTGGTTTTTTCTACGCAGTCGTAGAGATAGAAAAACAACTCACTCACTGACACACACACAAGCGCAGCTGCCTTCACGTCCCCCATTGCAGTCGATCGCAAGTGCCGAGAGCGACTTCGGCTTTCGTTGGTTCTCGTGGGGTGGTGGGGCGACGGCGTGGCTCTGTGTGAGTGTGCGTGTGTGTGTGGGGTGCCATGGGGAGTTGGGACTCGATCGCAGGTGGGTTCGGTGGAAGTTTTCCTTTGATATCATGCGTTCTTCTCTCGCTCTCACACCCTACATCCCTCCATCTTTCTGTCTCATTCTCTTGCTTCCCTTTGATCGCGGATTTTTTGCTTTACATACTTTCGAGCTTCTGCCTCGATTTATTCACTTTAATTCGATATCAGCGAAGGAAGGAGTCTACTTTGTAGACCGGAGGATCCCATCTTCGTGTCGAGCACTTGCGGCGTGCACTTGAAATAAATGCGAGTGATTTCATCAGGCTTCATAGAAAAGTCTATTATCCAAACCGCAGTAACCATTGTCCATTCGAATGGAGATATTTTAAATAATTATTGCATTGCTCTGCCCTCCATCATTGAATGTAAACAAATTCCTCTATGGAGGTCGTGGGTTCCTCCACCATCCATGGGCGAACGAGAGAGATCGAGAGAGAGAAACGAATTGCGCTCCGAGAGCGATACCGACATCGAGAGCTTAGAGCGGAAAATCAGCTCAGAAACTTCTTTCCACATAATCATAATAGATTGAAAAATAAAAAGCTCGTACGCAATCTCCTCGGTACTTTTCCAAAACAGACACAATTCCAAACCAGATACAAGAGAAACTCTCAATGGAGTCGTCATCGGCATCATTATCATCATGATTGTCGGCGGCATAGTCGTCGAAAAGACAGGCCCAGGTCATGGGTTCCCGCACTCTATAAGAACCTCGGACCGTGGTCTGTCTGCCTCATGGTTGGACATAATAGCGAGCGAGGAAATTTCTCTCAGTGTCGCAAAACAAGTTTATAGATTTGCTCACTTTAGTTTTTGTCTCTCGTATCTAGCAACGTTCCATCGCAATTATAAGGAATTGAATAAATTGATGTTTTGCAGATGGCACTTCTTCCTCACCTTCGCCTTCATCCCTCCCCTTCTCGCCGTCACCCTCTCCTTGTCCTCCCCTCTCTCCCCATTCTACTTCTTGTACATCGGGTTCTTGTTTTTCGTTCTTGTCCAAGCGATGGCTCTGGATCGATCTGGCTCTTTGGCTCGATCGTCACCGAGTCCGAGACCGCGACTCAGGCTGGGGGATGAGGAGGGCGTTGAGTATCCTCGGCTTACATGTTCTTGCAGAATTTTTCACCTATCACAGGCGCAGCCCAACTTCCAGATGCATTTATCTTGTTCATTTACAATTCCATGCTTGTCTCCGCGTTCGCTTTGATTTGTGGCGAAGCCACCTCCAGCTGAACCTCGAGCCGCCGTTGCCATTGTCGTCGTCTCTTCGCCTGCTTCGTCGTCGTCCTTCTGGTTGTTGTCGACCCCCCTTTGGCCCTCCTTCGCCTTCCCCACTATCGAAGCCGTCTTCGTCGTGATGGTCATGGTCATGGTCCTGTGCCGATGGTCGGTCGGTCTCTTCGTACACTCAACGCAATTCCTCCGGATCGGAGACCGAGAGAACTTTATAGAAGTTTCTCGCAGTGTGCTCAGTGGGGCATGCAGGAGGATTCAGCATCCATCCTCGGGCTGGATGGTTTTTCCTGCCGTCATTCTTGTTTGTGTTCTTCGTCTCATGTTGTGTGCTGTTGTTCTTGGTTCTTGTGATTTTTTGCTCCCAGTGTATTATAGCATGCTTGTAAAAATAGAGTTTCAGGTTTTTCTAGCCTAGCCGCAAGTGCAATTAACTATTTTTCTATTTATGTTAAAATATTGATTGCTGATATTATCGACTTTGCCAATAAACCTTATTCGCCGATCGTGCACTGCGCAACTTTGGCCCTCACCTTGGTCCGCGAGACGTTTGATCCGCTCGCTCCAAACCAGACCTCAAGGAACAACAACACGGATCCACAACAAACCATCCGTGTCCACGGAACACCGAGAGGAAAAAGCCACACGAGGATATCGTATCTGGTTAAAAATAGATTGTGGTCCAGAAGATCGGAGGCAATGGTTTGGTTTGGATCGTTTGTTGGCTTTGGTAGCACGAATATAAATGAGCCCAGACGACGGCGACCAAGAGAAGACCAGAAGAAAATCGGAAGATGGGAAGGAGTGAAGTGGGCAGAGAGAAAGGCAAGTGGATAACGAAAACGTCCTCGAAAAGTTGGAAGTGTCTTCGAGAAAGATCGCACTTTCGCATTTCTCTGCCCGAATATGGGAAAGAACACACACACACATGCATACTTGCATAGGTATATATAAGAACACACATACGTATGTAGGTACATTTATGTGGAGAAGCGCGTGGAGACCATCGAGAAATTTGCAAATCGGTCAAGGTTTTGGCAACGCACGCGCTCAAGTGGTTCCCATTTCTCTCACTCTCTACCTCTTGCTATCCTCTTCGTCTTCACGATGCCTCTCGGTATCAAGTATCGATCGCAGCAACAACAAAACACCCGAGAAGAACAACAGCAAACACGAGAACCACAAGCCAACCATCAAAAGTCACCGGCGATCACCGGCAGGCGATCGTCGAGAACCCGCTCGAGGTCAACGATCGGAAGAGCCGTCCGTCTTATCGTCCGACTCCCTCTCCAACTCCATCCAGCACGGCTCGAAGCCATCGAGAAGCTTTCCAAAAAAATCGACGAAGCCGCCGACGCCGCCACAAGAAGCTCGGCTGGTCGTAACTCAGAATTAAGCGAAGAAAACTTTCACCGGAGCCCAATTGGACTGGATTGGAGTGGCGTTGGAATGAATTAACGTCCAATTAATACGTGCTGCATCAATCAAGCGTGTGCTGCACAAGCGGTCCGCAGGCGGTCTCCGCAGTGGAAAATCCCCAAAACAGAATCGAATTCGGTCCGATCCGATCAGATGAGATCTGAACCGAACAGAACAGAATGAGCCGACAGGGGAAGAACTCGAGAACGGGAATTCGATAAGCCTGACAATCACTGGTCGCCCCACCAGAGACATTTTACTGCCCCAACAAATGCGCTTCTCATATTCCATATTTATTCTCCATATTCTCCATATTCTCATGTTCATGTCCATTTTCCCATTGGTCACATTGGTGTTCATCCATAAGCAGGAATTTCACAATTGTCTCCGTAAGATTCTGGCTGATCGCATTATCTATCGATCCTTGAAGTGTTTGGTCTTTCGCATCAGCTCCGATCGTCGGACGGTTCCACTTTGAGAAAGGTCACTTCTTCCAAAATATTTACATTGGCTTTGCGTGTGTGTTTGTGTGCCATGCCACATGTGTCCATGTTCTGGGTTTTATCTATCTGTCTATCGTGGCGACTCCTCGTGGACGAAGTGCAACGTGTGCCGGAGCACGTTCGGCTCGGTGGGTTATTTTTAGCCCGGACTCCTCACCATCATCGGCAATCAACCAACGGGGAGGACGATAAGAAGTTTAACGACAATCGCTTCCTTATCGTCTTCATGGACAGCTCCAATTAGGAAAAAACACACATAAACAAAGTATTTCATGAGGCTATAGGAGAGATTTCTACTCATTCCTGCTGAATTCTGCTGAGATGATCCACTAAATTTGACTCTGGGATCCTTCTCACACAGATTCTAAAGACATTTATTCTGGAGTCCTTCTCACTCAGATCCTAGAGGGATTTACTTCTTACATCTTCCCAGAAGTATCATCGTTGGGGGATCTCCTGGTGAGAGTTTATGGGTTTTAAAGAACATTACCATGAAGCAATATAAAGGAAAGGATGTGTTAAAGCATATGGAATATTAACATCTGGGGAGTTGAGGAGACCTTGGGTTATCTGATACATCGCAACAGCGATTGGAACCAGCATAATAAAATCAAACTTTAGGAATTCAGAGATTATTCAAGAAAGAATTCCCCGAAGAACCATCAAACAGCTCGATTGAGTTCTTGAATATTAATCTTGAGTTCTCCTGGTCATTCCCGATTTGTCGATTATGCTGATACCAAAGTATGGAACTTGTTATTGATTCGTTTAGAGGCGCCACCCGTTACCCTCCGTCCCCCATAGTCGACATGATGATGCTGATGGAGGGGCGTCTGCTGATCAAGATGCTAATGATGCTATTTGTGGACGCCGCTGGGTCGGCCGTTAACCGTGGTTCGATTAATTTTCCATAATTTTTGCAAATCTATTCAGCTTTTTTATTATGGTTTCGACTTATGTAAATATTTCCATAATCAATCATAATCTAAATCGTTGTACATGCATATATTTGCATTGAGCACAATTTGATAGATCATAGATTTTTCATTGTGTTTATTGGTGTTATTGTTGTTGGTCTTTTACCACCAAGGCTTATTTGGCTAGTTTGAACTATCAACATGTGTTTCACTATATGAATAAAAATATACACGAAATGTAATTAAGATTTTATGTTTTATTTTCTACTTTTCGATTGCATGTTATTTGCTACATGTTAATCGCTGACAGCTCTACGACGACGCCGACGGACAGCAACGACAATTGCTGCTGCTGCTTCTTGTTGTTGTTGTTGGCGCTGCTGCTGTCGTTGCCTTCTTGGCTTCTCGCTCGACCTTCACACTTTCGGTCGATGCAAATGTTAAATACATACATATAGATGTGTTTTTCAAGATGTATCTATTTTGGCTTACGAAAAGCAGATGATGGAGATGATCTTGTTGTTGATGATGATGAGGTTCTAAACCTTAAATATTTCGATGTGGTTGTTCTTGTTGTTGCAATTGGCTGGAAATGTGATAACGTATAATTAACTGGTCGCACTACGGCGAATCCACGCTCGATAATCGTCGGCAATTTACTCAATTATCAGTCGAGACAACAACACCACAACAACAACAATAACAACACTAACAACCTCTCCTCTCGTCAGATACGAACGTATCTAATGGTGCGGTCTCTAATGCGCTTCCTAGATAAACTACATATCTGCATGTCGACCCGCTCGGTTTTATTGTCTCCTCCATATTCTGCACTCCTCCTCCTCCCGGCCACACTCGGCGTGGGCTGTCGGCGGTTCTCGTTTTACGGCCCGTCCAAACTGGTGGCCTGCCTGCCTGTCCGAGCAGGAAGCCGCGGCACCGAGTTCGATCGGTAATTAAATAAATGTCCAAACAAGAATGCAAAACGCATCCTACGGACTCGGCAGAAAGGAAACACCTTCCTCTCGCCGACCGACCGATCGACCCTAATTGCAGTCTAATGGTTTCCGGGACGAGACGGAAAATTCCCGAGCGTCCGCGGTCCTTCCAGGTACCGGATGACGCCGATGACGAATACGCGGAAAGTCACGAGGGACACGCGTGTGTCCTGGGCCAGGCAGGATTGTGCAATGCCAGATGCGGGACATCGGACATCGCAAGTTATCCTCGGTCGAATACCAAGTATCAACATTGCTGATCCTGCTGCCGGCGCTCGACCATGTATCATCATCGGATTCGGGGAAAACCCAAGCCATTCCGACACACCATGCGCAAATCAACCTTTGGCCAACCGATGACCAAAGCCATTGACAATGATTCTGTCTGGCGACGCGATGGATTGACAGACAATACAGATTGATAGGCAGACAGACAGACAGACAGACAGTCAGTGGTCACCAGGCCCTGATAATGAACGCTGTAGTCTCGTAAATTATCATTCATAAACTCGTAATGCGATTTGTTGGACTCTGTCTCCACGTTATCGTTGTTATTGCTGTCGTTCGTGTGCCTGTCACATCGCAGTGACTGACTAGACTGTCTGTCTGTCGGCCTGTCCGTCCGCCAGCTGATTTGTCTGCCTGTTGACTTTACGCGATTATGGTGAATTGGATATCAAGCGCATTGTGAGAAGCATGTGGGAGTCATTTTGTCGGTCGCCATGGTTCGCCGGACACCCTACCGGTGGTGACCCATGGATTTTGTATGATTCTCCCGACTCCAACCTGTCCTCGACTTGCGGATCCTCCATTTGCCGCAGCCAAACAGGGATCGCCAAACGATCGATGTAGCTCTCGGCAGTCGTGTAAATAAACAAATTGATCCACATTAAATAAAACATGATATTGTGTCAAGAAGACGCAAACATTCCAGTGGCCACAACAATGGCAACAAAATGACAGCATTACTAGCACGTCAACAAGAAATGGGGAGAAGAACGACAATGTGTCGGTTTAAAAGCAAATTGTCTGTTAATCGCCGCATAAAACATATTCGCGATATTACCAAACAGAAGCCGGGCCTGGGCCGGGTACGGATGAGCGGACGGACAGATAGATGGACAGACGCACGGAAGTGGTTTCGAAATCAGTTCAGCGGAATGTTTCCATTGATTTCAATTTCGTTTCGAGCTCAGCTCCAGCTCCGGCCGGAGCATTTGTTTTCGAATCATTTGTCAGCAGACGTTTCCGAAACAATAACTATCATAATCACTCCAGTAGGTCGGTCGGACACGAGTCGAGTGAGTCAAAGAACGACCTCATGACGAGCGCTTCCCAAGAACCTATAAAAGAAGCTCGCTTTACGACGCCACTCGTCCGTCGCCGACATGGACAGAGACAAACCTACTTTTATCGCACATGCGAATCTCCTCCGTCCGGAGGCTGTTCAATTTTAATTGTTCGCGCGGGCAGATGGGGCGTGGCGGTCGGGCCAGATCCGACCGGATCGGAGGGGGTTTTATTGAGTTCCCCAGAAAACTTCAATTGAAACCAAACTCACGTGTTTCACATTTTTCATTAGGATGCGTCTGCGCTCATGGCGGTCATTATTCAAACTAGTTTACATGTTTTTGCCTCTTTGTTGATTATTCTATATTTTCATATTCTACTTCGGTTGCTAAATGCTTAATTCAACGAACCAGGAAGACGCAATTACAATTATTGTTATTACTACTACTTGTACCATTTCCATTGTGGGTTTTGCTGCAACACTTGTTGGTTTGTCATAGAGTAAAAAAAATCGCAGATCATTACACTTTTAATGGGCTCGAAAGCGAATTCGATGTCGAGCAAAAACTAATGCAGGTCAGCCCGTAATTGGTATCGACTGCGAAGTTTGAGGTTTTCATAGAAATCGCAGCATTGTTTGACGACCCATTCAGATTTCCATGTTCGCCAAAATTGCTAGGCACAATACTAGGCCGGTCTGTCTGCGCCAACATATGCCGCGGATAATTGGTCTATTCAATTGGCGAACGGTACTTCCATCCGATCCACTGTCGCGTGTTCACATCGGCCCAGTTGACCATTGGTCACCGGCCATTGTGGGTGGCATTGTGGGGACCCACCGACCTACAGCCGGATCAGACGTCGATCAATGAAAGGCCGTGGCAATGCCATTGAGTGAGTGACAAACGCCTCCAAGGAAGACTCGGTCGGTCGATGGTCAATCTCTTTATATAAAGACACAAGACTTGTCGGAACCCTGGCACGAATTCGCAGAAGAGATCTTGGTGTATACTGTCGTTGTATTCCACTGATGCCAAGGGTACAGATGGCAACCCAATGATTGGTCTCCCGCAGGAGTCAATGTCCCGAGACATCGAGATCGAGATGGAAATGGAGTTGGTGATGGAGAAGGGCTCCAGGAAGGTGGTTCTCAGGTCGGGTTCGCTCCGCTGGCCAAGGGACGCATGTTTAATTGTAATTTAATTCAACTTGTGGAGGGAACGCACAACATGCGTTGCGTGCAGAATTTGAATTTCTGATGGATGTGCACATAAATCGCTGTGACAGCCCAGGAAGAGCCCTCCGAGTCCTCCCCTCCCCGACCTCTGGCTCAACCTGGTGGCTCAACCTGGTGGAGATCTGGAAGATCTGTTGTCTCGAAGGGAGTCGAGTAACCGCGGGAGGGCGAGTTGAGGGACTGCTGCAAGAATGTGTGGAAAATACCCGATACAAAGCAGTTCTGGATTCTTCCAACAATTTGCACCTCAGTCTGGTGTCTCCCCGCGAGTCCCTACTCCTCCAAGTGGCCCAAGCGGCCGGTGCCAAGCCATGCATGAAACTATGGTCAACACTTCATTCCAAACTAAAATGCAGATGCACATTCGTCTCCAAATGGTTGCGTTCGCGGCATTCGTCGTCGTTGTCCGGCGACCATCGACTTGCGACTGGCGGTTGGCGACTTCGCCAAATGCGGCTCCTTTCAAATATGGCAAAGGGACGACGTCGCGATGCGATCCAAAAGCCAACTGATCCGATCCGATGCAACCTCCGGCCAAAGTCGACTCCTCCGCCCCCCGTCCCTGAACCGGACTCGACTCCGTCACTGAACTGAACTCTCCTCCGTCCCTGAATCGGACCGTCTGAGGGACTGCGTACCACGGCAGGCCGATCGGACGCCGTTCGTTTCCTCGCTCGTACGCCTCCAGTTACAGACCGCGCCAGGGTTGCCTGGCTCTGAGTCGGCACTGGGATTGGCAACGGCGTCGGAGTCTGGTTCTGACCGTCGATGCGAGTTGTGGTCATGGCTTTGACATTGACTTTGGCTCTGTTACAAGCGCAGACTCGCAGCAACATAAATATTTGTGTAAAAATCATAAATTTTCGCTCCAAGTTCACTTAAATAGATTTTCTCCTCCTCCATCCCATGCCATCCGCAGCCTCAACAAAAAGATGGAAGGATGGTCTCAGTCTTTGGCCCCCTGGCCCTGATGTCTGTCTATCCGACTTTCTGTCTTTACGTCTGTCTGCGTGTCGGTGGGCTTCTTTTCCTTATTTGCCATTGTTGTTGATGATGTTGTGCTGGTTGTTGATATTGAATAAGTTGTGGTTGTTGTTGATATAACTGATGTTGATGTTGTTGTTGTTGTTGATATTGCAGTTGTTATTGTTGTTTATATGGTTGATATTGTTGTTGTTGTTGTTTGATGTTGCATCTTCTTGTTTGGTTCTCGCTGTGGCTCCTTCTTCCACTTCCACCTTCTCTGTCGTGTTTCTGCAATGCATCTTCAGCTAGTGTTGCTGATTTTAACGTTGTTGTTGTTGTTGTTATTGCTCTTGGTATTCTTATTCTTGTTGCTCGTCTCCCCATTGTCCATTTGGAGTTTCTTGCGTCTGCACACATAATTTGTTTGCCACTGTCCTTGAAGATCCTAAGCACGAGAAAAGAGGTCATTGTCGCATAATGTGTCGGTCGATCGGTCGTCGGTTGGTCGGCCGTTCTGTTGGTCGGTTTGGTCGGTCGGTTGATCGGAGCTCGGACCGTGGACCGATCGGTTGGTGGGTTCATGGCTGCTGGTATAAAAAGGGAAATCTCTTGCAGTGCATCGTTCGCAATTAGTAATTAAGGTTTCGTTGCAACGAGCAGACGGCATTGCATGTTCATCTATCCCCCTCTCGCTCTACCACGCTCCCTCTCTCTCACCCTTTGTTGAATGGATGGCCAATTGAAATTTGCATTTACATCGATCTGCATGATCAATCGATCTACGTGGGCACGATAAACTACATCGGGATTTTAAATCGTCCAATTAATCTGCTCAACTTCTTCTTGTCGTAGAGATGATCCTTAGAGAACCTCTGACTTTTACCCTCTCTCTTTTTCTCTGTCTGTCTATCATGATCTCTCATTTCCCCTCTTGGCTCGTCTTTCATCCATCCATAGTTTACTCCACAGTTTCTTGGGCTCTGTCAGTTCTGAATGTGAGTCAGAACTGAGACTCCAACAACGTCTTCCTCGCCACACTCCACCCTGTCTGCCTTCCGCCCACTCTCGCTCGTCTTGACGATGTGGATGTTGACGTCGTCGTCGTCGTCGTGCTCCACGTCCCATATTAAATCGTCCAAGTGACTGGCCACGGCATGCGGTTTATGCAGAGCTCGTCGATGGCTCCGACTCGGCCGACGCTCGGACTCCGACCACGACGTCGTCAACGGCTCCCGTTGACGACGACAACGATGAAGCAAAGGTCTAGGTCGATTGGAGGCGCCAAGACTGGGAAATCAGCATATCGTTGACAGTTGCTTCTCCGCTCTTTCCATACACACGCACACACATTGCATAAGTGTGCGTGCTCATCAAGTACATACAGACATATGTGCATGCGGCTTTGTGTTCTTGTTGCCGACTGTATGTCCGGTCGTCGTCTGCCTATCTGTCCGATCGTCGTCTGTCTATCTGTCCGGCCTTCGTCTGTCTATCTGTCCGATCTGCGTCTGTCTGTCTGTCCGTCGGAAATTAACTGTCGTCGGGATTTTCGTCATCTACTTGTCGCTGTAATTGAAATAAGGCCGATTACTCCATCAGTAATCGGGGATAATCATGTGGATTCCTCTATCGGCCTCAGAGTTTTGTGCAAGATCTCCAGATTTCGGGGCTTGACAACAATCTGCAGCTGTGGCTTCTGAAATTGAATCAGAACCTCGATTTCGTCTCAGAATCCCGCCGACCTCTGATAAGCATAATTGATTAATATCAATTTGCACATCGTCTGAATATATAATACTTGTTTGTAGACACCTACGTCAGCCAGTCCCCCACAATGTTGAGTCACGGATACCGACCGCTCTAGCTGAAAGTCTTGTTTGACGGACAATTTAACGAGAACCCCGATAAAATACAAATCTCTGCAGTTCGTGATCGGCGAAACTCGAAGTCATTAATGACATTATACAGGTATATTCGGTTATCCAAACAAAGCCAACTGGTTGTCTATCGGTAGTCTGATAATTTCTATAATTTTCATCTCTTGCAAATGCATATTTTCATCTTCTCAAAAAATGTCTTCAACTTAGTTTTAGAAAGTTATCGTTGATAAATTTAAATTTGTCGTTAGCCCATCAATCCTTGACCTCGCTTGGCCAGAAAGAAAATTAGTCTGTTTTTCTATTCGCCTTCTGGTTCGACCTACTTAGGGACGGTAGAAACCCTAACGAACCATGTTTTAACCTCAGATCTCTTAATTTTGTGCCAATGGTATTTTTTTCGTTTCCAAGAATTATTTCATAGAAAGCATAGAAATTAACCAATGCTCATTTATCGTTATCAGAAACGGACACATTTTGATTTATCCGTTTGACGTCGTGCATATATTGTCCGTGTGGGGAGTAAAGAAAGCCGATCGCATTGATTTATCGCAGGTTAGAAAAGCACATGACTTCAAGAAGTTAGCGACAATATAATATATATGGGTTCATGCAAATAACCCCGGTTGTTCCCCTTGTATAATGACTAGAGAAGGCGAAACTCGATGAACTCTGATGTGGAGCCGGCCATCGCCCAACGGCTGGATGTCTTCCCACTTTGTACTTCTTCTCAGGTTCTTCTACTCGTTTGTTCTCTGGCAAGATTGATCCTCCATAAGTTCTCTTTGATGTGGATCAAGCATAATCGTATATGTTCTATTGTAGGGAAATGTCTGTGAGGTCGTGAGGGGGCGTGCGAAGGAGGGGGTGGTAAGAACACCGGGGGGGGGGACACGAACACCGGTTTGGACTATCATAAACAGGTTTCTTTGAAGCTTTCGGGAAGATTATTCGTGATCGGCGGGTTTTTGGTCGATCGATGCGTTGGAGAAACATATCGGGCGATTGATTGATGGCTCAACCTGAACCTGAAGCAAATCATTATCATGATGATGATGATGGAATTGGTGGTGAGGGGGTGGCAGGTGGGTGAAACACGTTTCTGGTTCGTGCCGAATTCTGCAGGTTTTATTTTGTTTTTTCTTCTCCCCCTCGCTCGTTTCTATTTCTCTCTTTGCGCCCCTTACAATGACGACTGCCTACTAATGAAGTCGGCCCAGAGGCCCAAAGGTTTCTGCCGCGTCATGGACTCCGCCGCCTCCGCCCCTCTCGACGCCGGACAAAATTCGCGGCAAGCGGCCAAAGAGCCATGGGAACGCGTGCGCCACGGTAATGAGTGGCGTCGGCTCGTAATCGGATCAGCGAATTCGCTTCTCTCTATCTCTCTCCCGCCCCATGGAGAATTCGTCAACGTCTCCCTCACCGAGAACCGCGACTCTTTTTGAGACCGGGCTCGCGATGGACGGATGGATGCACCAACGGCTCATGTCGTGACCATGAAGTGTGGGAGGACCACCGACTTTATTTTTAGAAGTTCTCTTTGCGAGCCTGACTAATTTCAATAAATTTAAATATTCTCTCCTGCCATTTGGCTATTTTGAGCTCGGACCCATCCTGGGCTCCAATCTTCAAGACCCTAGGCCGAGGAAGGACCAGGGAAGAAGTTTCTACATGGCCGGGTCGGATCGGATCGGATCGATGAAGTTGCCATTAAAGCATGGCTATAATAAATTCTGGATTGTGCCCATGGGGTGCGTAAGATGTACGAATTAATGCATCCGATGGTTATTTCCGTCAACCGTGTTTTTTCACTTTTTTCAACTCTCTTTCTCTCACTCCTTCTTATGCGCCGGGGCGCATGCGCATAGAGTCACGCGTTATACAAGCCATTAGTTCAGTGGCCAGACTGCAATCAAATCGCGCACCTGATTGGCCATTAGTTACCATCGTCTGGACAGTGGACACAGGGCACGACTCGCCTTCTTCGCCTCCACCCTCCCGCACATCCCAAGAGATCCAGGGATGACTTGTTCCTTCTTCGTGTTAGTGGCGATGGGAGGAAACCCAGCCAGATATGCCATAGATATATGCGTTGTTGGAATTGTCCTCCTCCCGTTGTTGTTGGAGTTGTTGTCGTATTTCCCCCGATCACTTTAGATGCAATCAATGTATTCTGCATGTCCAGTGGAAGCGTCAGACCGACCGCGGTTTTAAAAATAGAATTTTCCCTTCGCGGCACGCATTCACAGCGCAGCGTACAAATTTATGCAGTGCATGCAGAGCGAATTCCCCCCGCTCCCGCGCCCCTCCCTCCACCGGCCATCCTGCCCCATCCTTTTGCGGCGTCCTTCGCTCGTTGTGCAACCACCGCCGAAGGTTGAACATCCTCGAATCTATGAGACACTGAGCGAAAATTCCCTCCAAAAACATGCGAAGAACTATTTTTCATATTAATTTTCACTTCGGTTATAGTTTTTCTCTTTTGATAGTTTTTAATTAAAAGCCTTATTTCATTCTGTGGTTTTGGTTTTATTTCTTTAGTTCTGTCGATGGCTGGAAATTAGCTCCTTTCCGACAATTATCCGAGCCCCGGTGTTCTCAAGAGCCGCGTCCGCGGTCCGGTCGCTGGGAAACGAGCCTCTAATTAATGACTCCGCAGCTCCGTGCGCCTGCGTCTTCGCCAATTAGGACCAGAACGCAGCTTCTGCCGTGTCGAGGTTGTTCTTACACGATCGTTAAAAAATTATTGTCTTTCTAAGTTCTCCGGTACCAACGCGCACTTCTCCATACGTCGTAAACCGCTTCTCTAGGAGGACCAGGGCTATTTTTAGCTCCTGTCGTTTGTGGCCTGTTCGAGTTCGTCGCTGGAGCGATCGTGTCGGCAGAGGCTGGATTGTGGGGGACACATGGGCCGAGGGAAAAACCGAACTCTTATTCGATGCTATTCGATTCGATTCCCCATAACCAAATAATTGCATCTTCCTCTTGCAGAGCCCCGACATCAAACCGTTCCTAAACGTTGATCTCGACTCCGTCCCAGTGGACGTTGCTGCAGCTGCGAGCCCGACGCTGGACTTTCTGCCGCCCGAAGTGGAGTCACTGCCGCATGAGGGCCGGGATGTGATCAGACGCCTGCTGGAGCTGGAGCCCAAGCAGCGCACTCGGTCGGTGCTGGCGCTGCAGAAAATCGCTCTGTACAAAACCTACAAAATCGACTCCAAGCACCTGCTAAGTGTGAGTTTTCTCTTCTTTCTCTTCCTCTCTCTCTCCCTCCATGTGCATAATTGGGTTTTATTACAGATCTCTCCGGTGGATATTATATTGCGGGACAACGTAGGCGTCTCGAGGCAGAATCTCGGCGAGGACGACGGAGAGGCGTTTAAAACATTCCAGGGCTTCTGAGGCCGTCATAATTCCACGCTCCTGAGTGAATTCAAGTGCCTTCGCTTTAGAGTAGATTCTAATGGAAAACTTTTTGCATGATTAATAAAATTAGGAATTTCTAATTAAGGCAATGTAAAAGCAAATAAAATGTTATGTGAAATGAAATTAACTCGATTTTCAATGGGGCCCGAGAAACGGCTCCATATTCATTAGAATTGAAAGTTTTCACGTTGAGGATTAATTAGAAGAGATGGGAAAAGTTCCATTGATATTAGATTATTATACAGTTCTAAAGCATCGACATTTGAATCGGAAACCATTTTTAAATTGATCACAAAAATAGGGGTATTCACACTGACTGATTTAGAATTGTATGCCGTGTAATTTGTTTTCGTATTACACGTCTAAATTTATACATTTCTAACCGAGTTGAACCCTGACTATTATTCATTGACTATACTTGTATAATAAATCACAATTATCTATACGAATATAAATGTTAATTTATTTAATTTATTAAACTAAATTTATTTGCATTTATAATATATATAACAATTTTGAAATATTTTGTGTATCGAAGTGTAATTTTTTGAGACCTTAAATTTTGGCAAAATATAACACAAAAAGTAATACTCTTGGAGTTAATGAAAAAACAAACTTTGATGTTCAGACTTTTGGAAATTGACATTTCATAGATAAGTTTCATGCCTTTTTTATTATATGAGTATGTATACAAGTAAATTTATAAATTTTATGCTGAGAGTATTCGATGAAATTATTCTTGAAATCTCCGTTCCATTTTCACATTCGTTCCATTTTCCCATTCCGTTGCACAACTTGGAACTGCTATCTTTCCGACATACCATCTGGCAACGCCGTTTGAGAGCAAACTGTTGCTAGTTTGACAATCACTGACAGCTGCTCTCTCAGAAAACAAACGAAATTTTGACGTTTCTCTGAATGCGTTGGTATTTTCACGCAGCTGATACAAAAAAATCCTCCCTACCCTCCACTAGCAAATTGTTGAGTGAAAAATTGGAAAAAATGCCAAAAGTGAAAGTGACGAAAATTGAGTTTTCCCACTGAAAAAATTATGGTTGGTCGTTTTTTGTGCGGAAATCCGGATTTAAAAAATTAAAGGAAAAAGTTAATTAATTTTTTGTGAAATTTAGATACACAAACAGACAGAGTAGAAAATTTCGTCCCTACAGACGCATAACAGCCAGGACAGGGCCAGACAACAGACAAACATAATCGGACAGCAATAAATAAATTGTGATAATTTTTTATACACGAAAAATGAAAATGTTGCTGTGTAGTTTCTAAGGAGGCGCCTAAAAGTAGTGCACGATTCCCGCAATCATCCACAGAGTCTTGCTTTGGTGGCGGGTCCTCGCGTTCATCACATCTACCTTACCCTGCCCACAATGTCCTGCTAACTGCTTTCCTTGCCGTCCTGAGCATTCCCGAAGCACCTAGAGGAGACATGGCCGTGGAACACACCTTTCTCGGCACCTGGGAGGTTTGTAGTAGCCCATAGCTCTGTGTGGAATTCCAGTAAAAACGCACATCCTTTCCTTCTTTTCCAGATCGTGAGCTGCACTTTCGAGGGAAAACCAGAAATATCCGGTCTAGAAGGGTATGCCCGACTTATGCAAGCTTTCAAAGTTGTCCATATCCTTACAATCGATTCCTTTCAGCATTAAATTCCGCTTGGATGACACCTGCGACATTACCTGGTACAATGATTTGGTTAGTCCACTTCCTGAATCTAAAGACTGTGACATTTGCTGCGACTCGGCGAGTGTTCTATTTAGTTGCGAAACCTTCGATGTGAACGAATCAAATCCGCGTTTGATATTTGGAGCCTTCGCTGGGCATAGCATAGAGTTTAAGGTGTAGTAAAAAACATTGCATACTTCGCGGCTTAGATGAATAATCCCCAAGGCATTATATAAATGCGGTGCATACTTTTAGGAATGTATTTATTTATCTATGGGTCCTTTCAGACAAACACGTTAACACCGACTGATACGTTAGTTCTGGATTGCGAGAACTGGTATGCGCTGGAATGCAAGCGTCTGAAGGAGGGCCAGGCAGCAGGCCAGGAGAAGGAGTTCTCCTTCGCGGAGGCCCTGACCGAATCCTATTTCACTGATGTCATCATAAAGAGCTGCAATGGATTGGATGTAGGAAAACACCACCCTCCTTATTCCGATATGTGGTGTCAATAGTTGAAATTTTGCTTTATTTTATAGTTTTTATTTACATCCTGTGATAGACATTTCATAGTCTTTATTTACATTCTGTGATATATTTAAATTTCATGATTATTTCATTTAATAAATGTTGTTTTATCTTTTTGGTAAAGTTTTGTTTGTTTACTTTGAGTTTCTTTGTATAAATTCTGAACTAGTAATTGACGTTGCCTTCTTTCACCAGTACCACGTGCACTCTTCGGTGCTGCGTCTGAATGGCTTCGAGTGCAGCATGTGCACGCAGACGAACTCCTCGATTCTCGCCCACTCCAGCTGCAAGACGCACGACACTCTGCAGCACCAGCTGAACAAAGAAGTGCAACGAGAGCAACAGCGGCTCGAACTCGCCCAACCCCATCAAGATCTCGGTCACGCTGCCGATACCCTCGGGCGGCCACGAGGAGAACCAGAAGTCGTTGCCGCGCCTCAACCTGTCGCCCATCTACTTGCAGCCGCCCTTGGAGTACACGGGCGGCGGAGGGGGGCTGGGCGCGCATCGCAGCCACCAGTTGTCGAGCTCCTTCAACTGCCTCTCGACCACGACTGCGACCCAGTTCGGCAGCAACGGCAACGCGATGCCCGGCGACGAGGGGGCCGGCAACAACATGCGTCGCTTCCCGCCCACCTCCAGCTCGGACTCGCACCTCGAGACGCAGCCGCACTGCAAGAACATCTTCAACTTCTGCCAGGACCTGGTCCTGAACCCCGTCGAGCCGACGACCGTCTGCAACACGCGCCGGCCACCGCTGTCCCCGTACCGCGCCCGCAGTCCCTCGCCGTTCCCCAGCTCGATGGACACGCCGCCGTCGTCGCCCCTGACGCCGGTGGGCGTGCTCTACAACTTGCCCTCGTTCCTCCTCACCCCGATCCTGCACTGGCTGTACACGGAGTCCCTGATGCCGGACATGGACGAGGACGTCTGCGAGAAGCTGATCAACTTCGCCGAAACGCAGCCGTCGCTGACGAAGCTGGTGGAGCCGACCCGGAAGTACTTGAAGCTCATCACGCTCAAGAAGTGTGAGTACCGAGTGATGATGAGTTCTACGAGGCGAAACGATCATTGAGTTTCATGTCTCCTCCCGCAGTTGTGGTCAACATCATCATGGACCTGCACGGCATCATGAACCGCACGATCCAGGCGATCAACCCAGTGACCATCTCCCACCAGCCCGCCCTGCTGTACGCGACCTTCAAGGGCTGTCTGCGGGACTGTGCCATTGGTGAGTACGAGTCCTGGGTTCAATTATCCTCTTTAATGCTTCGCAAACCTCCGCCAAAGGATGTGCCAAAGTGTTGCAGTTCTGCAACATCTTCATCAAGGACGCCGCCGACATCGCGCGCTACCAGAAGAACGAGATCATCAAGTACGTGCGCACCCGCATCCCCCTCTTCATGACGCAGATCCACCAACTGCTGAAGAACATCCTGAGCGTCTTCATCAGCCTCACCGCGGAGGAGAAGACCGAGCTAGTGAACTATTTAGTACCTGAGGTGAGCAGGACAGGATCATAGTTGAACTCTCTTTCACTCTGTGTGTTTCAGATCGAATCAACGTTATTGATATTAACCAGTGTGATAGAGGAAATCAAAAACTCCCTGGAGAAGATGTGCAAGGTGGGTTTGGCTCAAGCTCTAGGCTGGATTTTATTCACTGTCCCCTTTCTAATCCGCAGGATCTGAAGTGCTCGCACCTCGATCTGTCGATGAAGCAGGAGGCGGAGGACGCTGCCATGTTCCAGTTCAAGAGCAACGCCTTCATCTCGTCCGCCGCCATCGCCGAGGAGACGACCATGAGCATCTTCAACCATGCGCCGTTGTCGCCGCGCCCGCGTCGCTCGCCGCACGTCGGTCTGACGCTCTACGACAACCCGACGGACAAACAGCGGCTGATGTCCACGGAGAACGACCTCAAGTTCGTGCTGTACATGTACGAGGTGCGCAAGATGCGCGACATCTACGGGCGCATCTCGGCGGCTCTGGACATCATCAGGGACAAGAAGTGAGTCTCAGTGGATTCCCTTTCGACTTCCAAATGATCTCTCTCTCTCTTTGTTTTAAGGACCACCTTCTGCGAGATGGACTTCCTGAGCAAGCGCAGTACGATCCACCAGAATCTGGAGCAGCTGATCGTGGACATCCCGACGTATGTCCTGATCGTGGAGAACCTCTCCGCCCGCCTCGACGAGAAGCTGGGCTGGAAGGAGTTCAAGTTCTGCTTCAAGCTGGCCACCAGCCAAATCGTAAGTGGCTCCCTCTGATCTTTTCCAGCAATCTAATCTCTCGTCCTCTTTAGAATGGTGTCATCGTGAAGCTGTTCGACCACAAGGCAGCCCTGAGGGACCCCATCAATCAGGTGAGTTTCAAGCCCTCAAAAGTCTCATTTCGTTTTTCTTACTAATTGATGTTCCACCCTTCACACGATAGGTCTGCAAGTTGGTTCAGAAGCGCGAGTTCACGCAGTCGCTCGTCGAGTTGGGGCTGCTGGAGCCCTCGAACATCCTGCAGAACGAGCTGAAGCTGGCGGAGTGCGACAACAACATGGGTCTCAATGCCCAGGAATTGACGATGGAGCGCCGGCACGCCTACGACTACAAGAACGTAAAGGTGGGTAACAAACTTAAAGCCATTATAATACCCTCATAATGTTGACACCTCGTCCACCTTCAGCTGAACCTCATCCGACACTTGTGCGAGCCGCCCATTGCGGCCAACAGCAGCCTCTCGAAGAACGCCCTGCGGCTGCTGCACTCGGCCCAGCTGGCGGACATGGAGTTCGAGGTGCACACGTTCGTCGGCGACCCGACGCCGGGCAGGGATGAGCTGGAGGTGACGCAGCAGCTGCGGGGAGCGGCATCGTCGACGGCCGTGCAGATCCACACCTTCCGGGCGCACCGAGTGATCGTCTCGACACGGTAAGAACAGGACATGGTGAATGATCTATAGATGCTTAATTGAATTCTCTCACTTTGTGTTGCAGGTGTGAGTGGTTCAAGAAGGCGCTGCTCTCGGGCATGCAGGAGAGCATCACCAGGTGGGTCTTAACTTTTCCACCCATTTCTTAACCAGGTCCACTAATCCTCCCTTCTGCCTTGCAGGAAGATCGTGATCTCGGACACGTCGCCGGTGATCTTTCGACGGCTGCTGCTCTATCTGTACGGCGCGCCCATCGATCGCACAGTCGGCGCCGAACAGATCTGCGAGCTGATGCTACTCGCCGACCGCTATTCCATCGACGACCTCAAGGTGAGTGGCGGAGCTTCTTCTTTCTCAAAAACTACGTCATTTCTCTCTCTCTTTTATTCTTCCGCCCGCAGGAGCTCTGCGAGAACACGTTGAACTCCCTGATCGACGAGGAGTCCGTCGTCTGCCTGCTGAGCATCGCCGATCGCTATCGGGCCGGCGTCCTGAAGTCCAACTGTCTGTCGTTCCTGTCGCAGCACGCGAACCTCACCAAGCTGGACATGTTCAAGGAGTTGCCTCCCGCCATTCAGGTTCATCCTCGTGCCAACTCTCCTTGGCCAAACTCCTTTAATCTATTTTCTAACTTTGTGTCCCGCAGCTCGAGGTGAAGGACCTGATCCACTGGTACGGCCGGGTCTCGGAGCCCTGGAGCGATGGCTTCAAGTCGCGCAGCGGATCTCGCCACAGCCTCAAGAGTCCTTCGAAGCCGCGCTCGCGTTCGCGCAAGTCCTCGCCGTCCTACATGTGACGCTGACTCCAGCTGCTGCTCTCGCGACGTTTGGCCGCTGCAACGAGGGGCGTGGCTGCGTGGGAGGGGGGCCGCTGCTACAGGGGGCGGTAGAGAATTGATCATATCCCAAGGTGTTCGCGTGGAGGGAGGCGCCGTTCACTGTCTTTTAGAGTTAATCATGAAGCCATCAAATGTTATCAATTTATCAATTGTGTTCTTGTTTTCCCTTTCCCAAACACTTTTCGCTGATGAAGAGTTGTCAAGTTTATGAATCGCTCGAATTTGTATTTTCAGTGTTTTTCTGGTGAAAACACAAAACAAAATATCACAAAAAAAAAAGAAACTCAATGTGTATGTACCTCGTAAACCCGTGGATTTATATTTATATTCCTTTACTTCATTGATTTTCGCGAATTCCCTTTCGTCTTCTTTCATATCGATCTCCGAAATTTCGTTGAACTTCGCATTTGCAATTTATTGTCCTTGTCATTTTCGAACTCAATATCATCATTAATTATCTCTCTAAATTCATCGAATTACGATCCTTCAAACTTCGATATCTGGATCTTTAAAACGCTCGCATTCGAAATCTCTAAATTATCATCATCGAATTTAAAAAACAGAAACAAACATTTTCCACTCGTGACCATTCGAAATTTTGAAATGAAATTATCTTTAGAACTCTAGAATTATCATTAAACTTATCATTACTTTTACTATTATTATCATTATTGTTATTATTAAATGAGAAAGTATTTATTGAAATTTAATTGTCAACATATTTTTATTACTGTGTATTTTCGAATTTATTATCAAATGCAATTCGCAACTGTTTATCTAGAACTATTTATATATGTATGTATTTACATTTGAAACCATGTAACGAATTGATTTGAAACAAGAAACAAAACCAAAATGAAACAAAAAATACAAAAAAACAAAATCAAGAAAATTCTGGAAAAAAGAAACCAAAACAAATGAACCTTAAAGTGATGTAAAATTATATTTATTGTTGTCTTTTAATTCTTCAAATAAAATGTAACACAAAATTTACAAAACCCTTAAGAATTTTGTTTTTTATTTGGAAACAATTGTTGATTGTTGAAATTCTGATTTGATTTATAGGAAACACGTAAAACTCAACAATGTTTGGATTTTGTATCCGATTACCTGCAAAAAAACTTTGTTGACTAAACGGTGAAAAATCAAAGAACGAACACATTTCAAAATTAATTCAAATCCGATTTAAAAATTCCTACCCGTAATTCCTAAAACGATTACTAATTACTAATTGCAAAATTTTACCAATTGCATCATTTTGAAAAACTACCTTTGATCGAATGGTTTGTCGTCACTTTTGCACTTGCACTTCTTCATTTAAATTAAAAAAAAACACAGAGGCTAAAAATAATGAAATTCAAATACTTTTTTTTCTGTTTTACATGCCACAACAACAATTTCTAATGCATGTATTTGGCTGGACTTTTTATTACTCCGTTCACGTTTCTCCGTTTTATTGAAAATTTTTAATTTTATTGAAAGTTTTGAATTTTATTGAAAGTTTTGAATTTTATTGAAAGTTTTGAATTTTGAATTTTATCGAAAATTTTGAATTTTATCGAAAATTTTTAATTTTATCGAAAATTTGAATTTTGTCGAAAATTTTGTATTTTATCGAAAATTTGAATTTTATTGAAAATTTTGAATTTTATTGAAAATTTTGAATTTTATTGAAAATTTTTAATTTTATTGAAAATTTTTAATTTTGTTGAAAATTTTGAATTTAGAATTTTATTGAAAATTTTGAATTTAGAATTTTATTGAAAATTTTGAATTTAGAATTTTATTGAAAATTTTGAATTTAGAATATTATTGAAAATTTTGAATTTAGAATATTATTGAAAATTTTGAATTTAGAATATTATTGAAAATTTTGAATTTAGAATGTTATTGAAAATTTTGAATTTTATTGAAAATTTTGAATTTTATTGAAAATTTTGAATTTTATTGAAAATTTTGAATTTTATTGAAAATTTTGAATTTTATTGAAAATTTTGAATTTTATTGAAAATTTTGAATTTTATTGAAAATTTTGAATTTTATTGAAAATTTTGAATTTTATTGAAAATTTTGAATTTTATTGTAAATTTTGAATTTTATTGTAAATTTTGAATTTTATTGTAAATTTTGAATTTTATTGTATATTTTGAATTTTAATTTAAATTTTTAATTATATTGAGTTTGAATTTTAAGTTTTATTGAAAATTTGGAATTTTATTAAAAATTTAGAAATTTTATTGAAAATTTAGAAATTTATTGTACATTTTGAATTTTATAGAAAATTTAATTTTAATTATATTGAAAATTTAATTTTAATTTTATTGAAAATTTAATTTTATTTTTATTGAACATTTTATATTGAAAATTTATATTGAAAATTTTAAATTATATTGAAAGTTTTGAATTATATTGAAAATTTTTAAATGTATTGAAAATTTGGATTGAAAATTGAAAATTTTAAATTATATTGAAAGTTTTGAATTATATTGAAAATTTTTAAATGTATTGAAAATTTGGATTTTGTGCCGGGGATTTCTTTATACTTTTCAGAACTTTGATAAAATGTTAAATTCTAGTTTAATACGTAGTCGACGCTCGATGTCCGGTGGGAGATTTCACTGTGGTTAAATGTATGAAATTATTGAATTTGTTAATAAAATTTGTTAATAAAATTATTCCACTTACATATCTCCACTTTAATAAATATTCACTACTTATTCTTATAAACGCAATATACCATTTTAAGTGATTTGTTTGGATCTAATATTAATATATTTTTAAAGCCAAAAGTAATCTTCAATTAAACTCCTGTATACAATATGAATAATTTCAAAGTGTCCAAGATATTCTGTATGACACTGTGCATTGATCTGCATATTCACCTCTTATCTTTCTTAATGTATTGAATCAATCTCGTCTAAAGCTGAATAACTACGTTGGAAATTTCTCAAGATTATTTTTTGCAGTGCTCTTCACGTTGGACGATCGGTAAGGACGACAATGGTGTACGCTATATGGCATCAAAATGCTCCTGTACCGGAAGACGAATATAATCGTAATGCTGGTACTTGGTTCAATCAATGTTGCCTGCCGAGAAATACATGAGGGGTTAGTGATTAAAGGGCAGAATCAATAAAATAAAATCTGGAAAAGATTCCCATACTGAGTGTAAGGTATATAAGCTTCGGTTAGAGCGAATAAAACCCTTTTGACCCTTCCCTGGAATTTTGAATGTGAAGTTTTGTTTTGTTCGGGACTGGTTCAGTATTGTATGAATAAATTTTGGGGTCAATATCCGATAATTATGTTCCCCAATCGTACGCTCGTCGTGATTTTTTAGTGGAATTTCCTATGCGACATTCACCAAAATGCATAATAATACGGAATAGGTTAATTTCCAATCCCTAATTTCCTATCTCTCGCGGTTCGACTTAATTAATTCCTAGACCTCTAACCGCTGTCAATGCATTAGGCGATTAAAAGTGGTGAATCGATATTTAAAAACTTTGTGTACACTTAGTTGCTCGCGGTATAGGGCCAATATCAGACATGATTTCGGAATTCTACAAAGATTGTGATATTTTCATCACTGGCGGTTCAGGTGTGTTCTTTGTTGGATATTCATTCGTATAACAGTATTTTTATACACTGGAACTTCAGGTATCGTTGGCAAGTCAGCGGTTGAGAAGTTGTTGCGATCCTGTGACGTGCGGAGGATCTTCATTCTGCTGCGTCCGAAGAAAAACCTCACAGCGGAGCAACGTCTGGAAAAACTAAAATGTTCCAAAGTATTTGATAGCAATTTCCAAGTTCGATCTGAGGACTCTGATTGCCACTCTCTGGTTGCAGGTCTTCCGTGTACTGAAGTCTCAGAAGCCCAATGAATTGGACAAACTGGTGGCCATACCGGGGGATGCGGTATCGCCCAATCTGGGAATCACCCCAGAATACGCCAAAGTGATTGAAGACGTATCGATTGTCTTGCATTGCGCAGCCACGGTGCGTTTCAATGAACCTTTGTATGCTGCCCTGCGACTGAATGTGGGCGGCACCTGGGAGGCCCTGAAGTTCGCCGAAACCCTGAAGAAGCTCAAAATCTTCGTCCACGTCTCGACCTTCTATAGCAACCCCTACTTGCAACACGTGGAGCCGAAGCTCTACCCGGCGCCCATGGATTGGAAAGTGTGCCTCGACATGATCCAGGACGAGAGCAAGCATGATATACTTGACATGCTGACCAGGAAGTAGTGACCACTTCCCAAGTTCGATGTCGTTTCCTCTCTAACATTGTTTGTCTCATCGCAGGATAACCGTGGGCTTTCCAAACACCTACTGCTTCACCAAAAACCTGGCCGAGAATGTGGCCAACAGTTTCCGCGACAGGGTGCCCGTGGCGATTTACAGGCCATCGATAGGTGGGTTGCGAACACAATGGACTCACAAATGGATTACTAACTGTTGAGAGTTTTCCAGTGCTCTTCGCCATTAACGAGCCGGAGCCGGGATTTCCGCCAGCGCTGACAGGAGCCATGGGTGTTATGGTATTGGTGGCAGCAGGCGTACTTAAGACCGTCTACATCAGGAAGGACATGCAACTCGACTTGACGCCTCTGGACATGGGCACGAACGTAATGCTGACGTTTCCTATATTGGCGGAGAAAAAATACCGAGAAGGGTGTGTGTTCCGGATGCCCGGGGTCATTTCCTTTTGTTTTTAATTGGGTATTCTCTCGACTCTCCACAGCACTGTTCGTGATATCCCGATTACGATGTTCTCGACCTACCGCGATATCAACGTCTCGTTAGAAAGAATGTCCAACATCTCGATGAAAGCTGGAGTATTCCACAAGTATGTGTTCAACAAGAGCTTCTTGATACCGGGATGCGTCTTCACAACGTCTCGACTCTTGTACAAGACTATAGTGAGTTGCTCTCAATCCATCCATCGGCAAGTGCGGCTCCCCCATATCTAACGAACTCGTATTCTTCCAGTACCTCACACACCAAGTTCTCCCCGCGATGCTGGTGGACGGTCTCCTCCGGTTGGCCGGACGCAAGCCCGTTTTGCTGGGGGTTATGCGAACTATATACAACTCTCTGGAGGTCATGCAGCCCTTCATGTTCAACGTCTACACCAGCGATGGCATTACCAACACCGATGAACTCTATCCTATGATGAAAGGGTACTCCAATCAGATGTTTGTACAATATTTATCACACAACAAATTATATATCTTCGTTTTAGTACCGATTTCGAATTCGAGGACGACTACGCAAAAGCGAAGACAGTGGAAGCGATCAAGACGAATTTCGGCAAAGCACTGGCCATGGTACGGGAGGTGATCATGCGCGAAGATCCCTCGACTCAAGAACGGGCCAGAAAAGTGCTCAAGGCGTAAGTTCTCCTCTCCAGATCCCATTTTATTTCTGTTCACACTTCCCTCCCTCCTCCTTGCAGCAAAATCATCGCCTATAACATCATCCGCGGTATTGTGTTCTACTACTTGGTCTGTTGGTTCTACAGGTGGCTGCAAAACTACTTCTAATAGTTCCTACAACACATTCTTACATAACAGAATTGACTTTATTTTAAATACAGTTTGAGTATGAAAATCATTTTGTATATTTTTTAAAAATGAGCCCGGTAGATTGGGGTTGTTATTGGGGTCAAGTTATTAACATTATATGTCTTTTAACAAACTCTGAAAATTTTCAATTACTTTCATTTCACCAAATTCACTTTATTGTGTGATTTACCACCCATGAATAATTTAAGGTACAATACGTAATTTCATACAAGAGTGTCGAATATAAATTACATTAGTAAACATTATTATTCACTAAATGACAAACGAATGAGCTTAAATGAATTAATTTTAATACGTCCATGACGTTTCACTTCTTTCACGTGTACTGAGCAATATCAATTGTTTTTAATTTTTCAGGTACTATTAAACACGGGTTCAAACTATTTTTCCTTGGACTTCAATGCTTACTATTCATTCGATATTAGACTTTCATATTATACTAAAAAACAACTCAAACGCCACCGGACACTAAAATGACCAGCTGACCACTACTTTGTACAGAATATATCTACAGGAAGAATAGGAAATCTTTCCTCCAGAGTCATATTGATAGATCAGTCATTTCTCATTTCTCGATAAGTCAAAATTCGTTCAATACCCCATTCGGAATCTTAAAATATACTTAAAATGCTTGCACTCGAGGGTGTCTACAATCACAATATCTGGCGAAAACTCTGCCTAACCGTTCAAGCTTTGGTGGTTTTCTTCTTGCTGCGCTCCTTCTACCTCATGACGAGAAACTACATCGTCGAGAGCTGCAACTGTGGGTTGCCGTGAGTGGCGTTGGCATTTCGGAATAAGTGTAAATGAATTTGTCATGGTTTCCCCCATCTGTAATTCCAACACTAAACTATGAATAAATTTAAAATCTTCATCTACAAAATGAAATACTAAATACTAAATGAAAACATTTCCTGATTCGTGTTTTATAATTTTATTATTTTTTTCAATTATTCTAAGCTGTATAAATCTAAAAATATTGTATTACAGTGTTTCATAAGGAAATTTGTTACAAGGTCGCAATCGGACTCGAATCAAAGGCTGTTCCATAGAAGTTCGGAAGAGAGGAAGCGAGCACGTTATTTGTGATTTGTGTATATACAAATAGATCTTAGTAAAGTAATTATAAGTTTTCGAGCTTAAACAATCTATTAATTTCTTAAAATAGGTATATATGCAGAATATCCCAGAATATAGTGCGGATTATCGAAATATCTAAACATTATTTCCAGTCAATGGGTTCCGTTGGAATTCAGATTGACGTGATTATTGAGCAAAATGTTTAAATTTACAATATTTACATGACTACTCTGCGCTTGCACGCATATTATATTTAATGGGATTTGTATGGTAAGGCAATTGTTTCCCTAATTGAGGGGCTCGCGAAGGCCCCAGATCTCAATTTGCACAGAATCCGTGACTTAATTCTAAGGAGACGTAGAAAGCTTACGTATCTAATGGGTGACAACTCCACGAGGATGCGGAATAACTAAATTATACCGTGGGACAATTGAAATGTTGTCGATGGAAGTACAATTGTAAATAGTTAATAGCATATAGTAGGGAGTATATATTGTATAGAAAGAATTATATAGAAAACAGATTGGGAAGAATAGAATAGCAAAATACGAATAAGAATGAAACCGTATTTCGTCGAATTTTATTCCTAACTATAAATGATTACTAACAAGAACGCAGTAAACTATGTTGCTCTCAGTGTCATCTGTTGGTCGTTCGAGTCCCAATCGGCCTTGCGCTCCTGGTACCTCTGGATGGGCGGAATGGCGAACATGACCAGTCCACTGATGGCGATCATGACGCCGGCAAGGATGAAGGCCGGCGCATACGACTCGGTGATGTCGTACATCCAGCCTGGGGATGAGAATGGAGGAATAGTTTTTATTGCCGAAGGGCTTTGGGGGGGAATCGTTGTACTTACCTCCGATGGGGGGTCCAATGAACGAGGCGACACCCTGGAAGAGCAACAGCAAGCCGAAGGCATTGGTCAACTTGTCCAGGCCCAACAAGTCGACCAGAATCACTGAGGTGAGCCCGACGTAGGCACCGATGGTGAAGCCGAAGACGGCACAATAGAAGCCCAACGAGTTGATGTCCGTGCACAGGGGGCATAAGGCAGTGGCTGGAAGGAGGAAGCAGAGGGATCCGTTGTTATTCATACGTCATGTTCGGGCTCATACATCGCCACAACAGCGACAGACACTCACCAATTCCGCAGAGGGTCAGACAAGCGTTGTAGATCCAGAGGCGATTCACCCAGGGTTTGTCGGCGAGGTAGCCCAGGATGATTCGTCCCACTGTGTTGGCCACGCCGATGATGGCGATGAGGTAGCTGGACTGCTCGCTGTCCAGATTTAAGGTCTCCGCCTGGGCGACGATGTACACGTAGGGCATGTTGAACCCGATGCTGGTGCAGAAGTTCGACACCACGAAGATGATGAAGATCATGTCCTTCAGCAGCGAGAAGTTCATCATCTCTGAGAAGGTGTCGCGCGTCTCCTTGGAGCAGCTCACGCAGCCGCAGCATTTCTCGACTTCCTGACGACGGCCACAAACGGCTCGAATTAGTCTCTATCGAATTAAAAATCTAAGAAGGACTCACCTCGCTCTGACTCAGATGCGTGCTGTGCTTGAGGGATCCGTAGCGGTTGATCATGCCGGAGCCGTAGCCGGAGAGATCGTTGCGCGACCGGTACTCGGGGATGTTCAACAACGAACCCTGCGATCGAGAGGTGACTGTGAGAAGAACAAGGGGGAGGAGTGCCTTGAGGTTACCTGGTACAGGATGTCGGGCCGGTACATCGTGCCGCTGCCGAAGCGATCCTTGTGGGTCTCCTCCAGCTGCTCCATTTGGCTGATGTGCGGGTGGCTGACGCTGGCGCGGATGATGTCGTCGTTCTTGGATACCGTGGGGATCTGAATTTTTCCATTAGCCGTCCCGTTCACCTTGTTGTTCTGCAGAGAGCGCGAGGGAGCAGGACGAAAGGCAAAGAGAGAGCATGTCAATGGAAGAATTTACTATATGAGGACGAAGGGGGCGTGGGTCTACATCCTTGTTAACAGACTAAGCGATTCAAGGAAGACTCAGATAGATTAGTTCACAGCGACAGAGGGTTTTGAACACAAAGTGGAAAGAGTGTTGAAAGGTGAAATGGAGATTATATGCCTCTGAAAAGGAAGGATGTTTTAGTCCTCTGAGAAGGAAGGATGTTTTAGTCCTCTGAGAAGGAAGGAAGTTTTAGATCTCTGGGAATGAAGGAAGTTTTAGGCTTCTGAGAAGATAGGAACATTCCACTCTGTACCTGATAGCACGCGGAGTCTAGGGAGTACTTCTTGGCGCAGATGAGCATCCGCTACAAGTAGTAATGGTGGCAATCATTAAATCGATTAGAGCACCGCGAAATAATGTTCCCTCCCGCAAACCTAGAGTCGAAAGACCACCCATTCGAACACTTACGTGTTGCTTGTTGAAGGTGTGGCCCACGCTGTTCGAGCGACAGAGCGGTCCGTTGGCCGCACTGGCTCCTACGCCTTGCGGCAGCTGTAGATACTGCTCTCCCGGCTGCACGGTGGCCTTGAGGGGCTCCAGCTCCGCTGGCGTCGTGTGGTTGTCGATGAGACCCCCCTTCTTCGGGGCCTTCACCTTCGGCGCCTTCGGGGGCTCCAGCGGGCGGAACATGGCGCCGAAGATGATGCAGTTCAGAACGATGCCGCCGATGATCAGGAGGGCGCCGCGCCAGCCGTAGCTGCCGATCAGTGTCTCGGTGAGCGGTGCAAAGACAAAGGTGCCGAATCCCGAGCCGCAGACAGCGATGCCCGTGGCCAGGGATCGCTTGGCCTCAAAGTACGTCGTCACACTGACAATGGCTGGCAGATAGATCAGGCCGAAGCCCAGGCCGGTGCCGAGACCGATTGTGATGATCAGGGTCAGCACGTTCTGGGCGAACATGCTGACGATGATGCAGCTCGCAGCCAGAATGGAGCCGGCGATGGTCACCGGCCGACAGCCATATCGATTGACAAATGAAGACGAGATCGGACCTGAGAGCAGTCGAGAGAAAGAGAGAACGAATTAATAGAACCCAATGCCTAAATGTAGGCAACGCTTTTCAGCACTTGCCAATCGCACTCACCTGACGCAAACGTGACGCCCACCATGATGGACACGATCCATGCTGTGTAGCCCCTGCCCTCGTTGAAGTAGCTCACGAACTCATTGTAGAACAGGCCGAAGGAGTAGGTCATGCCATCGGCTGCAAGTAAAAAAAAGAAGTTATTTCGGAACCGAAAACCTCTTGATTTCTTCATTTCATGATTTATTTAGTTTCGAAACTGGGGTTCCTTAGATCCCAATCTGACGAAGCTGTCATCGGTACCCTTCTTCCTTATCGATCCATCATAATTCGTGTCAATTAATCAGTTGAAGTTGGTTTAGTTGTAGACATAAGTTTAATCAGACCACGGTTTGGTGGCGGACAAGGGGCCCAAGATCCTTCTATCGATATATAGGCTGCTTATCAGCAGATAGGCGAATACAGTTGAGATTACGAAATGCCTTGTAAAGTGGTCACTTTGAAACGATGCCATGGCGATGAGGGACCATAATTTACGCGTGGACTATAAAAGCTTTCGCTAATAGTTCGCGTGGTCAAATTGGCTGAAATCTACTCGATCGGCCGCTGAAAAATCATTTTCAGAGGCCTCGACACACAACGTGTTCAGCAGAGTGTGGAGGCGACCAAAGCACTAGGGAGGTACATTCAAGTTAGAAGTCGCCTCGATCCGTTGACCGTAGATCAACAAAAGCAATTCGCACTTTGAAGCCAGTACTTGAGTTAGTCGGTCGGTTTTGATCTCGAAGTGCAGCGATTGCAATGGCAACAATTAGTCCGTTAATCATTGCGCTTGATGAACTGTTGGCAGACAGTTGGATATCAACAACAGCACTTCAGGGGGAATTAGTAAGTTGTTCGGATCTGGCAATAACACCCTTAATGGAAAGTTTTATCGGCGGAGCATAATGCAACCTTGTCTCCCACCATGTGGTTTGGAAAGCCCCAAACGCAATACAGTCATGGCACGTGCTTCTGTTTCTCCGCGTACTTTACAGTTTACATACGCTCTTATCGTAAAACCATCAAACAATTTGATGATTATAGAACTCATAAATAAATTGATTGTAGCCCGATAAGATTTGAGAAACGCGCTGAAGAACAGTTAGCAACGAGAGGAGAATTTCAGCACATTCTACGCAAAATTAATACAATCAGAATTTAATTATAAGGAGAGTAACACAATGTGGAATTACGTAGTAACAGTAGTCAGACCGAGTAGACCCTAGTTTATGGAGTTTATATAATTATTCCATAAAACTATTTTTATCACTCCTCAGAATCCAACTGCTAACCGTGTTAATGTTTGACGTAATTGCGGAGGGACGAGTTAGAAGACCGTTTCATTAACCCACTAACGCAGACGAAAGTAAATTGGATGATCACGTAAGGATCTCCCAGGACGTAATACAGAGGATACTAAATAGCGACATGGATACGGTTGGCGGCACTTACTGATGATGTGAATCATGAACGAGCCGAAGACGACCATCCAACCCCAGCCTCCGTCTGGCGGCACCGGTTGATTTGCCACCTCCTCCATCTCCTGCAGCTCACAGTGCTTGGCGACCCCGTTGCTATTGCCGTTGCCATTGCCATTGGAGGCGTTGGATTTTCTGCGCGCTGGCGGACCGTGGACCATTTTGTCTATTTCCTTCTCTCTCTATTTCTCGTGCGCTCGCTCTCGAGTGAATATTGTGAAAATTAATATTTTAATTGAAGCCGTAATTGGCCGAAAGAAGATGGCGGGCAGGGCGCAGGAACCGGAAGTGGGAAACTGAAGAGAATATCACAACGACTGCTGCAACGACATCTGTCGTTGTTGCCTGAATTCGAGCGCCGACTCTCGATGGTGCCTGAGTTATTGGTGCCAAGATTTAAATTGAAGCGTTCTCCTCCTATTTTTGCTGTGTTTCGCTCCTCCGTCTGATGCTCGACGTGGCGCCCCGTTCCGTCGATTCTGCTGCTGCTGCTTCGACCCTCGCTGTCAATCGAGTCCGTGTCGTAGGCCGGGTCCAATTGATTCTCGCTGCAGCTGCAATGACAGAGAAAACGTTGGGAAGTGAACAAGTGATTTTATATTGGCACGCCGAGATGGCGTTTGAATTGATTGGGTTTATTCAATGCTAGTGATAGTTGATCGATGGCGACGAAGGGTGGGCGGCCATAGGGGACTGAAGATAGACTGTTGAAACGAGAGTTCATTTCACTTAGTGGCCAGCGTGCTGAGAGTGGGGAAGGCGCAAGATTATTGAGCATAAATCATAGAACGATCATTCGAAAGATTGTTGAACTAGAAATTTGTGGTGATGATTGTGAGTCGAACGATGAATGAGTTGATTTAATGACCTGTTTACTACATGGTATATATTTTAATAACTTCTTAATTATTATTCCTCAAAACATTATTAACTATTTGTTGGAGTCGTCTGCTTCTCATAGATCACGTGGAGGCGCCTGCTTATCTATAAGTTCGTGTACACCATGTTGCCGATTCCTGAAATAGTCACGAGATAGTCCGGCGTCCAGATCTATTTTTACTAGAAATAAATGTCTGTTTCTACCTTCGGGAACTAGAGATAATTGTTGCTTGCATGATAACAAATGCATTGCATGGAGGAAGAGCATAAATCATTATGCGTTGAGATCGGACATCCGGCCATGATAGATAGATAGTGAGGGCAGATGCTAGACAAAGATTGCAAGGAATAAAGTCCAAAATTAAATTCCACGAAAATTCTTGACCTCGACGACGACAGGTCGGCGATAAATCAGGAAAGCCATGACAATTTCGCGTCAATTTAATTGAAATGAAGAAAAAAAGCAGACAAAGAAGAAATACCGCCAAATGCAGCTGTCAATTGAGTGCTCGTGCGAAGTGTCAAGAGTAACGCAGAGTGGCAGCATCATTTAATAAAAACGGCCATAAATGTAGAATGGACTTGTCACAATATTTGTGACATTTTAATTCAACACAAAATCGCAGACCTACAGCAGATAGAGATAGTGAGAGGATGCCGAACAAAGTATACGATTGTCCATAAAAGGGAGATATTATTCTGTAATTTATTTGTTTATTTAATCTATTTACTAATAAAATGGCGCCCTGATGTATTTGCAGGCCGCAAACAATGCGATCTGCCCAACCGAGAGAAAATATTTAATTATCAACTCACATCACCATCTGAGAGATGTAAATATTTATTGTAATATCTGTATGTAATTACTAGTATTTGATTAGACAGCTACATTCGGCATACCAGCCACACAGATTGAGCGCGAAGGACTTAAGGAAAGATCAATGACCAGAAGATTATAGGAAATAGGTCTCAACGAAGAAGAAAACACCACTTCACTTATCATTAATATCTTCTCTCCATCTGTCTCGGTAGCAGCCAACTGTGCAAAGTTCCTCTGTTTTCACTTTTTTCTGTTTACTCTATTGTACTGTGTTTTATCAGTTATTTTCGTTTCAAACGCCCATAATAGAAGTTTCTTTGTTCACTGCATTTCCGTGTATTCCTTTCATTACTTAATTTTTATTGTTTGTCAACTTTCGTATATATTGTGGTGTGTACCAATTTTCTCACATTTAATCGCAGAAAATAATCTGATTAAACAGAATTATTTTGATTTTGAGACCATTTATTACTATTCGATTGTGAGTTGCGATAGACCCAGACTTTAGATAACATGTTGCCAAGCATTTTCCTCGACCGAGATCTCTCCGGCCACACATAGTACCCGAGTCTATAAAAACAACTGTCGAGTCCGGGTTTTCTTTCGCTTGCTATATCAAAGGTTTGTGTTATCGTATCGAGCTGGAAATATGTATGTTCATTGACAAGTGAAATTCTTGGCCTCATGACGTGTATAAGAAGTCAACTTCGTCTATGACTATAGATCATTCTGTAAGAAAGTCGATCATATGTCACGTATGGGGTTAGTGACGAAATGGACCTGGAATTCAAAGACCTTCACCTTTCTAGTTACATGATTGGGGGGAGGGGACGATACAAATTTCAGGGAATTGTTCAATTAAGTTCTCCATTCAACAAGCATCAAAACACAGTTAATTATATTCCTCACTATGAGAAACACGTTTGACTGCACAATATTTTGCAACTGTCTGTCCATGTTGTTATTTTTATTATATATGTACTGTGATATTCATGAAATATTTATAAGCCATCGATTATACAGACAAATGATTCGTATTTATTTGAAGCTACCAGACTAGCTTTTACAGACGCAGATATGGAAAGATTTATAAAGTTTTTGTTTTGAACTCACGTGCAACGAGGTTTTGTTGTGCTGACGCAATGAAGGTTGCATCTAATTAGTTTGCTACATGTATTGGACTTGGCGCACATTTAAAAAATTTAAAATCATCAACATGACATTTGGTGTAGAACTAATGACGATTAATTTTTAGCACGATCCGATTTATATATTTTTTAATTTTTATATTTGTATCTTTCTATAGTAATGGAAAAACAAAAATATTTTCCAAAAAAGAGTAATTAATTTTCTTACCATAATTCTCTCAATAAATCCCTTTTTGCAATACTAAGAAACTATTTGAACACTATTATTATAAATACAAGTATGATTATAAATAGAGAAGGTTATTTGTCAGAGTAGTTCATGGAAAATTTTTTCCGATATATACAGAGAAGATATATCGTATATTTGACTCAGCTAATAGGGTATTCCGATGTTGAACTCTACTCTATGAATCACTGAATAACCTAAATAACAACAGAAGCAAAAACAGTGATAATGTGCAATGATTCTCAATAACAAAAGAATATTTGTTATTATATTTAAATATGTACATGTATAGTATACACAAATAATAAATCGAAAATCGATTTCACTTTTTTTATTTTAACAACGATTTCAATATAAACAAAACCAATAGTAACGAACAGAACAAATCGAATATTTGTGGAGCTGCAACGGCCGAAGCGAGGTGCAAATTGTCGAAGACGCAGGCTACTCGAGGCCAGACAAACAATTTACCAGGGCGTGAAGTTCTTAATGAGATGTGTTTTTATTCTTCCCCTCTCTATACGCAGTTTGGAAATCAAAACAAAAAACAGCGGTATAAACAAAGCTGAATATCGAAAACAGACAATCGTCGATGATTTGTTCGTACAGAATTCACTTTCGATTTCTTCGGAAAAAGATGGTCTGGTCTGGAAGATAAAAGTTGATTTGGCGGCTATTCTGAAACCCTCTGTTCTATTGTTCTAATCTAATGTGTTATATTAATTGGTATATTTCAGTATATTATTTACATCTTCTTCTATATATTTGTATATTTAGCGTTCTTGTAGAGCTTGAGAGCCGTCCAAGCTCACAATTTGTGTGACCTACTCACAATATACATATACTTGCTAGTTCAGTCGTTCATTTCTAGTGCGTGTTATGATAATCTCGAGTTCTGATGACGTATACGAATAGTTGACTCATGAAACTGTTGATAGTCAGGGGCATATTCCGCGATGGCTACTGAATCGCGAATATTAGTTTTCTTAAAGTCTCTACAGATATTCCTATCTTTTTTGGAATTCTATTCAAAACCAAAACATAAATGTTACTTATTACATTCTACTTTTCTTCTTCTTTCTCAATCTCTTTCTCAATCTCTTTCTCTCTCTATAACATCTCTTGTTTATCTTCCTGGACTTTGTGCGTGCCGGAAATGCGTCATAAGAGGCTGTTATAGTTGGTTTTGTTGTCGGCTCGCGTTTACTTCAATTAAATCGAATCTTCGGAGCGATAAAACATAAACCTTACAAGAGCCGACCCCGATCAGTTCTTAATTGACCCGGCTCATTTCTCGGGATTCGCCACGACCACGACAATTAATTAAAAACTAACTCATAATTGCTATTGTTCCTTCCGATTCGGCGAAATTTCGGGATTTGCATTAGTTCTCCTCTCCTCCCGCCACCAACGAATCTGTGATTCAATTAATTGATTTTGATTGTACTAAATGAGCATTGATTATTGTGCTTCTCTAGTGTTCAAATGTCATGTTCGACACCGCTCTTATCGCTGCGTTAAATTGGGCAGAAGCCCCTCTCTTTCTCATCGACGAATGACCATGACTTCTCATGGCACATTATCTTTTTTCCAGAAGAAGATTTTGTTCGCACTCATTTTTTTTGTTTGATTGTATTTTATTTTGACATATTTTCATTCAGTTGTTTTGCCAATGTGTTGTTCTCTTCTGCTTACGAGAGTTTTACTTTGCAAAATCTTGAATTCTTCGAAAATATTCCATGGCGTGTGTTGTGAGATGTAAACGACCTGAAGATGATAATCACAGTTGTTCGTGGTATTTTTGATAATTTCTAGTGGAAATATTTTTTCGCACTCTTATCCGCGAAAAATGAGATTCTGTAATTGAATTTCAAATCCATGGCCTTGTGGGTTCATAACTTGCCGGTATCGGAGGGAGTGCTCACCTTTGTTATCATCCCGATTTCTCGGTGACATATTTATGAGAATTTAGAGGATCCGCGATCAGCGATTACCGCGGAGTGCACGAGAGACCTATTGTACGATTTATGTCCTCGCTCGATGAGGTTCTTAGGCGATAAGATATGGATTGTTCGTTTATTTTTAAATTGGTTCTGCTGGCTACTGTTGCAATCAAGTGCTCGGACATCACGTCAAGCAGTGACAAGAACACAATTGCTGGTCAGAAGCCAAGGCGGCCGTCAGGGGTCAGAAAATGCACCAAATTTATGGAATTAAATCACTTTCTGTTTTAATATTATTTCATTAAATATAATGTAATCGTACCTTAAGTCCTGAGTCTTTGTCTTTATTGCACGAAGAACCAGTAAAGATTACCGGTGATGAGAGTTAAAAAACGGCGTCATTTTGGAACCCATAAACTTCTTTTGATTCGAAATCTGTCGCGCTCGAACAATTGCGCTCTGCACTTGGCATTGAACTTGCTCTAGAAGCACGCTGTACGGAGTCAATGAACCCAATGGCTCACAAACACACACACCCAGTCACGGACACGACTCGATATACAGTCGGCATCTAATGCAACTGAGAAGTTATCCGACCGCACGCCCTGTTCTATTTCTGATGAAATTTCATCACAGGGGTATCTTGAGGTCTTCATTAAAAACTGAACGGAATATGCTGAACGCTAACCGGAGACCAGAGACCAAACAAATCTGGGTGTATAGTAATCACATCAACAATAATAATTTGAGCGAAAAATAAACAACGACGACAACACAAACTGATAACCGAAAACGATTTGAGCAAAATTCGAGTAAACAAATCCAATCCTGCGAATTGGACGCAGTTTTGCAAAGTCAATAAACGGCAAAAAATAACACAGTGACTTGCGAAGAGCCCCGGAGGCGTTCCGAGTGGGCGGAGAGGGGGCGGGCGTGGCGGAATCATTGCTCGAACAGCTGTTCCAATCGAGAAGGTTACGTCGTTCGAAACAAAGAAAATCTACTCGAATAATTTTCTTGCATATATGTATTTTGTTTTGTCTGTTTTCTTTTATGGAAAACATTCCATTATTCATTTCCATCTTATTGGCTGACGTTTCCCGACACCTTCTGACATTGGGGAAAATCCGACCACGCAGTCAGAAACGCGCCGCAGCCTCTTTGTCTCTTGGCACAGCGGCGATGGTTTTATTCCATTCAATGGACTTATATTTTCGTTTCTGTTTTCCGCCGAAGGCAAATAAAAACCACGATCGACTGATGGACATGGACCTGGCACATGTCTCGATGGGCGGACGACCCTTGGATTCTCTCGGCCCTGGGTTTCCGTTTTCTCAGAACAAAGAGCGACGAAGTTCATATTGGGGGCAAGCTATAAGTTATTCGTTATATACCTATTGTAGAGGGAGATATAGAGCACCGATATATATATATCCGTATTGGGGAAATCGTGCAGAGAGGGAGGGAGTATGCATTTTAACCGATCGAAGGTCTCTCCAACAGGTGTCTGCGACTCTCTCTCTTCTATTCGAGTAGAGTCGATGAGTTGTGTTTTCCCTCGTCATTGTTTTTCTTTGTGGCGCGATTTAGAATCGAATGCGCTTTAGGTCATTGGCATTATTTTATTGCTGCTCGAAATATATAGTAGCGATATTTCTGGCTGATGACGGTAGCTATTTATGGAGATATCTGTGTGGTTCGTTCCATAGGGTGTTTGTAGTTGTTCACTGAAATTATGATTCCTGAAATTTATTTCCCTGGCCCACATAAAACATAATGATGAACTAAATAAATGATCACGAATTTCTAAAAAAAAACCCTTATAAATAGAACAGAAGATTCCCCCACAGCCAAATGCGCGTCTTGGGGAATTTCTCGACAGACACCCACTAAAAATGTAATGAAAAACAGAACAAAGTAAAACAAAACATGCACACGTTTCTTCAAATGAGTACTAAAAACAAACATGTGCAAAAACAACAATGTTGCATTACTAAAATAGATACAATTAGAGATAAATTGAAATTAGATTTGAAAACGAATAAAAGAAATTGCTAAATGAATTTCAAAAAAGCGCCATTACGCTATTATTATTTTTAATTGAAAACAAAACTTTGTCGGAAGAATTTCATCAAGAATATATTAGCAAATAATTCTTGCAGTTCATAGTTATTTGGAGTAGAAGGAAATAAAATATATTAAAATGTAAACAAAAGTCGAAACGTGTCAGAGAAAACATAGAAACAAAATGAAAACAATTGAGTCAATAGAATAAACTAAAAATAAATGTATCGCTGCCTACCTTCAGATGCTGAGGTGGCCTGGACGTTGACTTGTGGCGCTCACTGTGCGGCGATGTTTGTTTGCGCCAATTTATTTCGGCCGTGGGGTGTAGGGGGTGTTTTTTGGCAATTGGCAACACGCGCTCGTTGTGATGAGAAGTGCAGTACGCAGACAACCGCAAAAGCCAGTGTATCCACTGATACCAAACCAACAACAATGGGTTTTATTACTCAAGCACTTTTTACTTCTTCAATAAAAGCATTTCGTTTATTATTAGTATTTTGTATGATACGTATTTTTTGATTTATTCAAATTAGGCTTCTGTATTTTATATGCGATTTGTAACGCGATCGATCAGTCGACGATCGGACGGAAGTGTGAAAAAGTTCAAATTAACGTCTATTTGAGAAACTCCACTACTGCAACAACAATGATAGTAACAACAATAACGATAGCACTATGACACTACACTAATAGGCACCAACTGGAGAACGAATCTTGGTTTCTGTAATTTATGTATGAAAGATGGACGTAAATTCAAAATTTCGAGTCTATTCAACGATTGCTTCTTCTGACGAGCTGTTCTATTTGGTTCTATTCCGTTCCGGGTGGAGGGAATTCAAATGTTGCTTCGATTACGCTCGAGTCCGTGTCGCCTGCTGCCGACTGCGTGCAACGTGCTGTGCAGACTGACGACGATTAAAAACTGAATTAATTTTATTTGCGGACAGAAATTCTTAAACTCAACCTCGACGCCACACCACACCACGACAAGACTCGATACGACGCCGACGTCAACGTCGATGTCGAAGTCGCTGTCGACGTCGATCCACGTCTCAGTCGGTTCAGCCGTTTTATTATTGTTGTTTTTATTGTTGGGGTTTTCGGTCAAAAAACACAATAAATACGAGGGAAATCAAACAACAACACTAATGGGGACCAATAACAACACTGAACGATAATCAAATAATCATTGATACTTTGAGAGCCGCACCAACAGCGAGAGAGAGAGAGTGATAAGTAATGGAGTGGACAGAGACGGCGCCGAAGTAGGGCGAGAGGCGTCCAGTGCTGATAGTGCAGGAGAGAGCGAGAGCCGAGCTGCATCGAGAACCACTCATGGGGGAGAGAGCGAATTGTTATAAATAAATCACTCCCGCATGTTCTTTGTTCCGATCGGTGGAAGCAGTCGCCGGAGAGTCGTCGACAGAGAGAAGGATGGATAGAGAGAAGAAGTAAGAGGGGAGGATCTTCGAAAACAAAGAACAATAAATGTCTGAGGAAAAATCAAATGTTTTCTTCGATGATCTTCCATGAACCTGGAACCGAGTGGAGTGCGAATCACCCTGTAAATGATCGTTCAGACTTTGAGCCCATCAGCCTTTGAGAGTGGTGCATTTTCCACAACATTTTCCCCACTTCGGGTGTATTTTTAGAAATCATGCGAAGAAACTCTTTCTCCCCTTCTCCTTTTCCTTCCTCTCCCTTTCGCTCTCTTTGTTGTGTTGTCCTTATCTACTCGCTCTTTTCTCTCGTCGAATGTTATCAGCAGCTCGCTCTCAGTGTTCGAATTTTCACTTGTTGTTCTCTCTCTATATTGGTCTCTCTCTTATCTCCCAATGACTGATAAGAGGCCTCTCTGTCTCTCCATCTCGCACTCTCCGTCGGTGGCGAGTGATAAGAGCCGGCGTCGTCCACTCGCCGAGAGTCGTGTGAGTCTCATTACGAGCGCGTGCTCTGGACCGCGCCCGAGGTCCGGGACGGGCGGCGTTCGCCGCGAGTAATCTCCATTAACTGATAAGCGGTTGCCTTGCGATCCGCGATTCGCGTTCCACGATGTAGAACAAGATCGATCCGCAAGTGCCGATAGTGACCGCCCATGAGTCCAGGGGCGGTTCCGAAGAGATGTCCCCAAAAATCCAAGCTCAATGGGTGTTCTGTACGATGGTTCAGATATTTGAAAACAATCCCGACTTATTGTACACATGTAATCATAATCATGTACAATAGTCGTTGATTGATATTCGCCAATATAATACATGGTCTCTCGGTTCGGTTCGGTTTGCCACTGTCCCTTGTCCACGGTGCCGCCAGATAAGAGTGCAGAGTACAGCCATAAGCGCGAAAGCGAGAAAGTAGAAAAGAAAAAAAACAATGGCATATTGAATTTCGATCGAGCATAACGAGCCCCGAACAAATTCGCTTATCAGCAATTAAAATGCCCGCATTTAAATATTGTTTTGCATTTTTTATTGTTGTTTATTGTGTTTTCACTCGTATAATGTATATTCGAACTTTCTAGGAAGACATTGTTTTCCTTCTCCCTCTCACATCCCTTCACACCATCACTTGCCTTTCGTAATCGATAAAAGTATTATTTTCATATTGAATTTCCGATTGATTTGAGAATAAAATTCTGAGAACTCTTAAAATGCTTCTGGAAGCAGGAAAATTTATATAAAATAAAAAATACATGCACACATTTTTGTCAGACTCATGCTGTTTGTAAAAAAAAAAATTAAAACTGGTTTGTCTGATATAGAAAATATTTTATTCGTTCTTAAAAATAAGAACGTTTTTTTAACATTTTAATTTTTATAAATAATTGTATGTGGTATTGACAACCTATTAATCAGATATTGTGGACCTATTTTCATAAAGAGAAAATCGTGTTTTGACTAATATAATATGAATTATTTTCTTTAAAAGATCGTTCATAAACTTGAAAAAAGTTTCTTGAAAGTCTGCAAAAAGAATTTGAACCTTCTACAGTCTAAACGGTTAAAGATATCAAGATTTTAAGCTTTTTTCCAAATTACTTGAACAAAGTTTTTTTTAAATATTTTTTTTTAATATCCACTTTACGGACTGGCTGTGGCTAAAGTGTTCATCGGAATTGGACATATAATACCAAAAGAGGGAGAGTTCTTCTTTCATTTTAAGCCCGGCTTTCTATCGCCTTGTAAACGGACAGCCGATTTCCTAAAAATAAGTCTTTAATCATCTCTACAGGCCAAACGATGACACACAGAGCGAATTCGAGCCTTATTCGTGACTACCTAAAACAATTACATGTATATTTTTATTCTATGTTCACATCGCGGACATACTGTGGTTGAAAGTGCTTCCATGCTTCAAGCTTTATGATCTCTACGTCTTCCTATCATCATCACCTCCTTCTTCGTTGAACTTTTTATTCACATTGTTCTCAGATTTCTTTTTATGGCAAAAGTAAAATGGAACTCACACATAAATATTTTAACAACTCTCTGCACACAACTCCTCCCGCCTCCACGAGGGCACTGACGCCTTAAAATATGCCTCAATATTTGACTCTCTCACCCTGCCTCGAATTGAAAAGTCGAACGGGAATGAGAAAAATGTGAGAATCGGAGAATAACCGTCGAATGGAGGTAATTTCAGTGATGGATGTTGTCTTTGCCACAAAGGATGGCAATCACGCCACATACATGGACAGGGTATCCTCCCCGAGTCCCGCCCTTCCTGCGTCCTTCGCCTCGATCGATCAGCGCGTGTCCTTGACTTCTTTCTCTCGACCTCCGACTGACGTCGCAGGGAACGAAAATTCAAATCATAATTGGACAGATTGTCTGCTGCTTATTGTTGTTTCTGTGCTCATGACGAAAATTATTGTCATCATTATTATGAGGATTGTTCTTGTTGTCGGTGTTGGTCTTCGTAATTACATAAATAATTAGACGGAGAAGTCAAATAGTGTCAGCAGAGATAGTTAGTGATTCTCTCTCTCATTCTTGCTTATTGCTGAAGGGATATTACAGGTTGTTTATCAAAACAGCTGCCGTTACCATGGAGTGGAATGCTTACTCCGCTCAACCGCTGTCCATCTTGTCGATCCTGTTGTCGATTCATGTTGGTCCCTATAGTTCTCCCATTCCAACCTTCTGTCCAACGTCTTCCACGGAATCGCTTTCTTAGAATGGCTCTTGAAGGTCTGAGTTTCATCCTGGCCTCATGTACATATTCTATGCAGTTTCATCACCGTCCCTTTTATTCCTTTCACAAATTGTCACTGTGTCGTCTGACTTTCTTCTTTCTTTTCACTTTTCTCTTGCTCAGTTTTCTTTTGAAACTCGCTATCTCTTTTCTTTTCTCGCTGACATGTTATCCGTTTCTTTAGACCTTTCGTTCCTTCGTCACATTTATCATTAGTGCAGGCGAAAGCAAAGTTGAAATGTCAATGTTTGACGATGAGAAAGGATTCCATCCTGTGTATGTGTGTGGTTGTCTATGTGTTGGAGTGTCTTTGTGTGCCTGTGTGTGTGTCTGCGCGCGTGGATATGAGTTTGCTGCATTGTGACTGCATTCAAAGTTTTGCACTTTCATTCGCAGAAAAACTAAACGAGCTGAAGGAAACTAAAACCAAGGGAACACAGATGGAATAATAAAAATTAAATGAAATAAAGGTGTATATTGAAAAGAGAAAGAAATTTGCACAAAATCGAGAGTTACTCAAGCGATATTTGAAACCTGAGCGAGTTGTCTCTTTGTTGAGCACTCAGGCTATTTGAATTTTTATTTTTCATGCTGTTTGTGTATTTACTTAGCTCGAAGAAACCTTCGCAGTTAGTTATTCCCCTAATTAATGCTCGCATTTTATTATCAGTGCACATGATGCTGATGCGTTTGGTCCTTAACAATTAACTTAACTTTTAACTACTACTGACAACTTTTTAATTAAATTTCGTGAAGAGAAATTTAAAGAATATGTATTTTTTTGTTTCATCCCCCTTGCTTTATTACAATTATGTTCCTTTAAATTTTTAACTTTCCCTTTTATGCAGTTTTTATGCATTTTTCACCTTTTTAAACTCTTCGTGGCCACGAAACTTTTGGCTGCGCGGTTTCTTTTGTTTCACTTTGTGGCAATCATAACACAAAAAACAACATAAGCGACAATTACAAAAACAAAGGCAACTTCTACCACACCAAAGCAATGTCGTTGTTGCCGAGCACGTGGTCTGCAGTTGCCTTTCACTTTTCGCCTTCTCTTTAATCCTGCAGTGAATGGGGTGAGGGGGTCCTTGTACTTGTTGTTGTACACTCACCTTCTTTCGTCCTTCCGCTCTTCACAGGCGGAAAGATGGATTTCGCTTGTGGGTCAGGGCCTCGCTGCGCGAGGCGGAGGAGGCGGAAACTTGGCTGCGGATGCTCCCTCGTTTGCTGGTCGAGCCATCGATCGCGGCATCGATTGCGAAGGGCCAACGAAAACGTTGCATACCTTGGGGCGCCTTCTTGTTATTTATTGCACTTATCACCACTCTTTCTCCCACTCTCTTTATATCACTGTCTTTTTCTCTCACTCTCTCTCTCTTTCTCTCTATCTTTATCTCTCTGTCTTTGTATCTCTGTCTTTCTAAACTAGTTTTTGTATTGTTTTATTTTTGTGAATTTTTCTCACGTCGAATGATTTTCGAGTCCTGTTGCTGCACCGCGAAGCACGCGCTCGCGACTGCCTGCAACGGACGGCGGCGACGGCCTCCGTGCGACTCGGCTCACGTCCAAATGCCGAACGAGGCGGCGCAACGCAACGTGCGGCTCTCAGCCGGAAAATATGCAGCATATTTCGAGCGCTATTCCATTCATAACGAGCTCCCGCAGTGGTTGTTGTAAAGTTGGCGCATGACATGCTGCAAGGACAACGTATGAAACACCTGAGGAATAGATGGAAATCAGCTGTTCTCCGTTGTCCCCGTTGTTGTTGGTATGGTGGATGTCATTGTTATTGTTGTTGTGAGTATTGTTGTCATATCCATCGCAGCTATCGTTTCCTGCCTCCGTTAGCGCTGTATCCTGACTCCTCTGCCGCATCCTTTGTTAGCTTCGCATTTGCGGAAATTCATTTCTTTGTCGCACGGCAGAACTTTCGGTGCGGAGCTTTCGTTTGGCGCTCAAATCAACGTCTTCATGACCTTTCGTCTTTCCTCCCACTCCCAAGTATTACGAAATCATTGCTTGCGAAAGCTTCTTCTTATCGCACAAAGCTTGCTGGTGCGACGTTTGGGTTCCGGTATTCGATCTCCCAACATCAACAGGAAGCGGAAGTCGCAGGCGCCATCTTTGAGATGGTGTTGGTAGTTGTGAAATTAAATAGTTACTTAAAGAATTAAACAAAGTCGATCAATTCATATTTTAATCGTAGTCAATGTATTATTTGAATAATAATTAACATAATGAATATTAAATAAAATCGAAGTTTTTCATAAATATTATTCTTTATAATCTTAATTTTCTGAAGTTTATTTAAACATTTTAACATATAACAACAATTATGGGGACAAATATGAAAAATCTAAAATTATTTTCTCAGTTTCCTCTGTAAATTGATTCATAATAATAAATAAATAATAAGATAAAATTCTGCAATTGTTTTATTATCTTTTTTCCACTATGATTGAACTATAACGATAACAATTCTTGACAGTTGTTCACAGTTCAATACTCAGAGTACTCCAAGTCTCTCATTATTGTTCTCAAATTCTCGTAAGAAAAACGATTCGTCAGAATTTCACTGGAGGTTGTTTTACAAAGTCCTGTTGAGTCGTTTAATTCTGAAAATAATAATGTTTCACCATCAATTTAAACCACTCATAATTTTAAGTATGAAAGAAGAGAATACAAAAGACAAGTTACAGTCAGGGAACAGCGGACCAGCAAGTCTAATGGAAGAGATTAAAACCGAAGATCGAATTGAACTGGGCGAAGGAGAGTCGTTGGGAGGTGAACTGCGAGGCTTCCACTTGAATCGGGGTGAAGCCCACGTCACAATAGCTGACAAATTCGTCTGATTGACGTAATACTCAATAATCCTATTTATGTGTTATAACGCACACCCTCCATAAGACCCCAGAGCCCCAGCCCCGGCTACATGCCACGGGCCATGGCAACAACATCACAGCATCACAACAAGAGAACAGCAACAACAAACGGAGCTCGTTTTGCGTAACAACAAGAGACAACGTTAAGTAGGTCTGGCAACAGTGCGTTGACAACACTTGCCCGGAGGTTGCGGGGCAGTCGGGACAAAAGGACCAAAAAAGGAAAGAAGGAGAGGTGGAGAAGGACCAATGAATGGAATGCTATATCATTGCTGTGATAATTTGTTCTCCGATGTTCGATTTTGAATTTATTTTTGCTATAGCATTGAGTTTCAACCGAGACGGAGGGCTCCGGCTCCACTTTCAAATCGGGAGGCAACACTTACGCAGCAGAAAACCTGCTCATGAACTGCCAAAGTTCCTCCACCTTCACCAGGGTCCACCGTCGTCACTCGAATTTTAATGCGGCAAGGCAAGAAACGAACTCCCTCAGACCATCCCACCGTTCGTTCGTCTGTCCCACCATCTGGCTGTCTGTCCCTCCTGCCTATCTGTTCGTTCGCCTGTCCTTGTGCTGCCTCTGAATGTGTGTGTGCGGGTGTTTATCGGTAATTGCAAAGCCTATAAAAATCTTACGAATGATAAATGACCATAAGCTGCGTGGAATTTTAGGGATTGTTTTTTATTTTATTTTCTCCTTGCCTCCTTCCGCTCTCGAACGAAATTTCGATTGTCATCGATTCCTCGCATTTATTCTCGAGGCGTATCTGCATTTCAAACGCAGAGGGGCTCAAATTATGGCATTGATAATTGTGCCTCCCTCGTCGGAAGCGAATGATTTGTGGCTGAGGGTGGTAGGGGGATGTGTCATTATTTGCGGTTTTGTTTGAGGGACTTTTCTTCGTTTGGTTTGAATTACTACCACATGAATTGGGGGAATTACTCGGGACGGACAAATTTAAAAAGAAGAATTCCTTTGGAAAAACGCTTGAATCTTGGAATCTATCAGCTTCTTCGTAAAATATTACAGATGTTTATTTGTATTATATAGTTGGAGGTCTTAGATATTTTTAAAACATAATATGTCCGCCCTTTGACCACAAATTAAGGTCTTCAAAATGTTGTTTGTTTGAGATCGAACAAGTTCGCATAATTTATCTACTGCTTCTTCTGCACTTAACATTAAATTTCGAAATGGGTTATCCGGACAAAGTGACAAAATCCCACGAAACCAATATGCTCTTCATCTCTCCATCTCTCACACACATTCCAACACTGCACACAGATGCACTCTCACGAGCACATACACAGCCGTCCAAGCGAAAACAAAAACTTCCCAAATTGAAAATATGGCGACTTCCTCTGCTTTCGCTGCCACTTCCGCTGCAGCTGGACGCATTCTTATCTGTCACCCAGTTGAGAGAGGAGTGCGGAAGTACGAAGGTGGGACGAGAGAGGGGCGGGGAATCCGGAGGCGGCGGCTGGATTGGGCGATGTTTTTCGATCAAAGCACGAACAAAGGAGGTGCAGGTGATGCCATGGACTCAATGTGTCCGGCAAAGTTTGGAGCACGACAGCAGGTGTTGTTGTCCTGACTGTATGTGTGAGTTTGTGTGTGTTGGTGTGCGTACGTGTGTTGCAAAGTCACTGGTGTGAGTGTGAGGCGTGGCGTCGTGCTCTGCACAAGCTGTTCAATTTAAATGTCAAAATAATGGAAAATGAAACAGTGCAGGAGCAAGAGGAGGTGGTAGAGCCGTTTGACGAGGTGGAGGAGGAGGAGCAGCAGCAGCTTGAGAGAAACTCCTCGGACGACGCGATACCTGGCGAATGTCCTGCCACTCCGAGTCCAAGTATCCATGTGTCCCTCGGTGTGAGGTGAAACTCCCTGCCCTTCGTCTCTTCGTTGGTCACACGCTCTTGTCCCAGTCCCAGACACAATGCAACTCGACAGGACGAATCTCTGTGTTTCGAAGGAAAGTCCTTTATCCCTGGATTCTCTTACTTTCGAACATCATTCGTCCATAAAGCGAGGTGGAGGAGGCTCATTCGGTGGGATCCTTTGGGGAGATCCTTCCGCCGAGTTGCTGAGTAAATATTTTCGTTTCTGCACCAACATCGGGCGGTAAGTGATGGATGAGGTGTACAGCGAGAGCTCTTGTCGGATCCTTACGAGTCCTTTGACAGCTCGCCTCCACTCGATGCCCTTCAGGTGAACTCGCTTTTCTGCTCAGTCGAGGGGGAGTTTTTCACAGTGCACCGCCGATTGATTGATTAATTAATCTCCTCACTTGCCCCAGCCAGACGAGGTTCTGCTCTCTTTGTCCTCTCCTTTCTCGCTTGCACTCTTACACTCGGATGGGGTGCACAGGTATCAAGTTAAAAGTATCGCTGGGATCACTTCCGTTCGAACACACGCATTAAGCAATGGAGGGAGAGAAACAAAGTTATTTAGAGTGGAGCCAAAGAGGGAGAGGCAAAGGTGGGGAGAAAGAGGGAGAAATCGAGAGAGGGTGGGTGACTGTGAGAGGGGAAATAGAGAGTGCAGAGGAAGGAGAGGTTATTGAAACCCGGAGGTCTCACATTGCATTGCATTTTATTTAATTTCAATTCGTTTCGAATACTTGCGGAAAAGGGTGGCAGTGAGTTTGGTTCGTGGTGAAGAAAGGAATGAAGGAAAGAGAAAATGGAGATTGTCTGAAGATGAAGCTAGAGAGGAAGAGAAGGTGTGAGTGAGTAGTGGATCGCGCTGTCGATTACAATCAGCAAGTCTGAGAGATAGAGGGAGAAGTTGTTAAATAGGGAGAAGTATTTAAAGAGGGACAAGTAGTTGGAAAGAGAGAAGATAGGGAGAGCACGTGAACGAGAAGGAGAGAGAGAGAGCGAGGAGATAGAAAGCAATTCCTCTACGGAGGTATCTCCATCCTTCCAGCTTCCTTACCCCACCGTTGCTCCATCTGTCTTGAAATACATTTCGGCTCTCATTCGAACTCTTGCCGTGCCGAATGTTCTTTTGCCAAATCCAGCACTGGTGTTTTGATGTTAGTGTTTTTGTGTGAATTAACTTTTCATTTTGTGAAATTTTTTACTTTCCATCTATATTCTCTATCTCTCATATCTCTCTCTCTCCTCTTCTCCACCCATCTCCCTTCCCTCCATCTCCCTCTAACTCTGCTCCAGATGCACCACTAAATAAATGAAAATAAGGTTCCTAATAAAAGCACCAACAACAGTAGTAGTAGGAACTCCAACGATACACGTATACATATATATAAAACAAGTCAGTGGCTGTGTGTGTGTGTGTGCACGTGTTCGTACGTGTGACACACTTGCCCAGCGCCCGTTGGCATCTCGTGAATTAAAGAAATCAAGTGCCCGGGCTGAGAGCAATTCGAGCGGTCCTTCCTCCAACCAACCGCCAATGCACCACTTCATACTTTCCCCGTCCCTCCTGCACTTGTCCCCCCGGCCCTCCTTCACGTGTCCTGTGTCGAGTTTTCAGTGTCCAGTTTCCACAGCCCATGTCCCGAGGTCCTGCCGGGCATCCAAACATCGCCGCGGTCGAGTGGTCGACTGTGTTGCGTCGATTCGTTCGTCGAGCGTTAGGGCGGGGTCGGAAGGGGCGTGGCGGGAGACGTCGAGAGGGGCTCGAGTGGTTTTCTTTTCCAGGAGTCAAATTCGAGTGTGTGTTCTATAGTGTGAGTGTTAGTGTGAGTTTGAGCAGTGAGTAGTGAAGTTATTTTTGAAGTCAACTCACACCACGATATCCGGAGGCATCTTTCGAAGTTTGATTTCTTCCGCCTCCGTCTCTCTCTCTCTCTGTTTTTCCTTCTCTTTCTGCAAAAATCAATGTCCCATAAATCACACAATCCCACACCTGTAAGGACATCAATCAATTGCGGAGGATGCGATTACAAAGAGCAACAATAATGCCATCACTGAACCGGTACGAACAAGGACAAAGGACAATGCACTAGCAATAGGCAGAGTAGGTGGTGGAGTTGGAGGGAGGTCCTTCAATTGCGCGTTAATTAATTTATCAATGCATAATTGATGTCAATTGAATAGTCATGCAGAGGGCGCTTCGAGCGTCTTCTACGCGTCCTGATTGTATCCCGTATGTATGTTGGGATCACAGGGCGTGTGGAGCAGAAGAGGGCGTGGAGAGTTGAGGGGGGCGTGGCACCATCTTCCACCACGACGAAGAGGAGGAAAATAATGACGAGACCCATCCAGGGGAAGGACGAAGTACGACGACTCGGCTCGAAGGACAGCTGATTGCTCGGCGTAACATGCGGGCACTTAACGGAATTACACACAACATGTTCTCGCATCAGCTCCTGACACCTTTGTGAGCAACGGCTGTCATGCGTGTGTATGTGTGGGTGTATTGGTGTGTGAGTGCCATTCTTAGTGTTGGTGTCCGTGTGTTCAATGGACAATTGAATTATTTGTCTCATCATCGGTGCCACGGCCACCTTCGGTCGTCGTCCGTCGTCGTGCGTAATTAAGTTTCGCCTTCGACAGCTGTCTGTTCGTAAGGAGCTGCCCCTCGCGACCACGCCCCCTACGCCCCTAACGTCACTGGCACCCCTGGAGGATTGCGCCGCATTCGGAATTACTGCTGCATGTTTCATCCCGGTGGCGACGACCGGATGCCGACCGGAAGCGGATGTTGCAGCGTGCGGTTAACCGGCCAAAGGACACGGACCGACGACTTCCTTCGACCAGAGCTGCAACGACGTCAACAACAAAAACGATGTTCGGCAAGCGGTGAACGTAAACAAATCGAGTGCAGTGCGCAGGACCGCCGAAGGGCTCGATGTGAGAGAGAAAGAATGCGAGAGAAAGTGCGAGAGAGCTGGAGTCCATCGAACTCTCCGGCGAATTGACAAGCTTTCTAAAGTTCGAGCGGAACCAGCGGCCCCAGCGAGACGCAAACAATCCAATTGCGGTGGCACCATATGACGGCGTGCCCTGGCGCCTTCAGGGGTCAGACGGTGACTTATTTGCCAGAAGAAGCTCCAGCGATTGCGAGGACATTTGATTCAATCTCTGGGTGGCTTTTTACGATGAGTCCATGTTAATTGAATCGACTTCATTTTCATGTCCTTTCCTCCTTCCTTCCTTTCTTTCTTCTTTGGAGACACTCCTTTTACGGTCGTCCTCTCGTCGTGCGAAATTGAAATAAAACAAAATTCATTAATTCATCTCATGGGCCCTTCAGACTTCTGACTCACACTCCCATGGAGGACAGCTTCCGGCGTGATCCTGCCTGAGCCGTAAAAGCTTCTTTTTATGTGCTCCAAATCGCATGGGTTCCATCGGTCGTGGAGCAGGCGACGGAGTGCGAGAGACATAAATAAATCATTTTCCCATAAAAATCTCTTATTCCTCAACAACGAGCGATAAAATTAAAATTGAGTCAAAATCCAGCGACGAATGGCAACAACAAACAACAGCTGGATTAACAACAACAAATAATATGAGAAAAATTATGGGGACTTTATTTTTCTGTTAGAACGTATTAGGAAAATTGAATTTTGAGCAGATTTTCATTTCATTCTCTTCGTTTCGCTTTACTTCGGTTCTTTTCCAACGTCTTCCGCGTTTTTCTTCCTTCGCTTCTAGATTTTATCTGTGAGATTTTATGGAGTAGGATGCTCATGTGTGCGTGCGTGTGAGTGTGTGTGTGATCAGTTTGCACTGTCGGATGTCGGTGTGTTAAGGTAGAGCTGTTGTTTGTCTCGCTCTAGATGCATTGCTCTTCCAACCTCCCTCTCTCCCCCTCTCTCTCACTCTCTCTTACTCTCTTTGTCTTTCCTTCCGTCTGTCCTTCCGGTCCTTCTCTCGCACTCTCTCGCAACATGTGCTACATCTGTACCCTTGTGTTTATGTGATGATATCTCTCACATAGAGAGATATACACACGGATATCTCTATACACACGGATATCTCTCTATGTGAGAGTCACCTGTATTATTTAACCCACACACACACACAAACAAAAAAACAAACAATCACACACATGCTCACCTCCGTACAACGGGTTCGCATTTATTATCCAGGTGGAGTCGTAAAGTCGACTTCTACTTCAGCGTTTCGGCATCGTTCCCACTTCCTCCACTCAGGGGACGCTGAAGAGGCCGAGGAGGGGCTGAAAGGACCTTCGTCTCGGAATAACACAATCAGCACTGGATGCATGTGTGTGTGCTTTAGTTTGGGATCCTCGACAGTAGTTTATGTTTGTGGTCGGCTTGACCAGTCGTGGTGAGGTGTTGAGTGAAAAGCTGGAGGCGTCTTGTGAATGGAGACGAAATCACATTGAGGTGGATTTACTGAAGGTGGTGAGTTTGACCATAAGAAGGTGGGCTCTTAGTGTGAAAGTGAGTAAAGTGCAGAAGTGAGTAAAGTACAGAATTGATTAAATTGTAGAAGTGGATAAGGGATACGGTGAATGTATTTGATTAAGAAGATATTAACAACAAATTCAATATGGATCTATTTAAATAAATGGTCGAGCTATAATTACTATTTGCAGTACTATTTGTATAACTATACATAAATTAATGTATGTAACATTTCATAATTGAATAAAGCTTTCAAAATTTTCATCCAAGTCTTTAATATTTCGATTTACATTTATTTTTTTATTTACATTTTATTTATTTCCAACAAATATTCTATTACTGCAATTTATTTGGAAAATTGAAAATTTTCTCCTTAATTTGATAAAACTGCATCGTTTCTTCTCTTCCTCTTCTTTCCCTCGTTGCAGTTGCATCCGACGAAATCGCGAAGCGAAATCGATTTCATTTGTGATTTGCGATTTTATTTCGCATCGATTTCCGCCCCCGACTTCGATTCCTCACAGAACTCGTCGCGCTGAGCGAAAACACACACCGAGACACACCAAAGTAAGCGCGGAACAATGTTGTTGCAGGCAGAGTGGGCGGAAGGGGGCGGAGGTAGTGAGAACTGTCGAAGCTCTGTCGAGAGACAACCGAAATGTTCCGAAGAAAACCGCAAATATTTGTCATTCTGACCGCAAGGGACAACACAAACGGAACCGGAAATGCATGCCGGAAGGACGAAGCACGTTTATGACAACAACAAATGAACAAATGAAAAATAGAGTCGAAAATATAAATTGAAGCAAAAACAGCGCATCGACCGCTTCATCGGATTTAATCGAATTCCGAGAATTTGGAGAAAATGTCTCTCGTTTCTCTTCCGTTCTCGTTCGTTTTCGGTTCATTCCTTTTGTTCGTATTCGGTTCGTTCCTTGGCATTTAAATTAACGAGTGTATTTTATTAACTACAATTACAATAACTACTACAGCTACAGTAATTTCAAAGAATGTAAACAATAGTTGTTACAAAAACAACAACACAGACGAATTCCTCCGTCTCATTTACATATTATTGGTATTTGTATAACAACAATAACAACAACAAATCAACACTTTATTCACACAATTACCAAGATAATAAAATCGTTACACACTCGCACTCAACTCGAACAAGGTTCGAACGAAGAACATTAAGAAGGCTTTGAAGGGAAGGTTTGACAATAATAACAACAACAACAACAAAAACAAAACTCCATTACAGCAACCACAACAACAAGAATAACTCATCGCTTCCCTTCCACCACATCTCGTAATATCCTAGGAGACGAAGTTAGAACGACAGAACCCTTTTGGCCAACACTTGTTCACATCGTCAAAATTTAAATGGCAGTCAATAAAAGTCTGGAGGACGCAGGGTACGGGGATTCACAACGAAGGGGAGTTATGACAAGGGCAAGAGGAAGAAGCGAAGGAAACTTTGAAGCTAGACTTTTTCCCGCCGGAAGAATTTAATGAGAAGTCTCAAGAGACGCCTAGCGAGGAGGCACGATACATCTACACCCAAGGGAATTCTCGAAAGATTCCTTCCAAACCTTAAACCGCCTCCGACATTTACAAAAGCTGGTTTGGTCTTTAAGCGAGGACAAGAAAAACATGCATTTGGCAGGAGGTTCCTGCAGACAAAAATCACTCGGATTCGTGGCCACTCACACTGCCAGGTGAGTGGGCCGGACATCTGATTTATTTGCGAGACCTGGATGCAGTCCAAGCCCCGTCCGCCTGACTTCGGTTCGTGCCCATTGACTACATGCACCTGGCATCCGTTCAACTCCGGGCGACCAGATTGAGTCGTCCTCAATGAGGCGGCCGAACGGGGCCAGGGGGTCAGCAGGATGTCGTGACTCGAGCATCCCGTAGGCCTTCACAATCACGATCAAAGGAAAGAAGAGCCCAAAAGACGGACCCGAAGAAACGGATCAATGACTGTTGGCTGAGGAACTATGTCGAAGGAGAAGAAAATGGTTAATGGAATAGAAAAAAATTAAAGGAAAAGACGAAAATTTGAAGGAAAAACTAATGCAATTGACGAAGAACTCAGAAAGGAAGAGTACAAAAAAATAATAGGCAAAGGAATGAAATAGTCGAGAGCGCATTAAAAATAATCTCTGCGAAAGTTTGTTCAACTCTACTTAAATTCCTCTCAGCAGGAATTCCACGTACGCCTCGGCGGAGGAAGCGCGTCCCTTCATCGGTTTTATTCAGTTAGCTCTTCTATTCTGAGCAGCTTTCGCTTCTTTTCTTTTATTCCCTTTTTTCTCTAGAAAATAGAGTCGAAGTACTGAAAATTTAGAAATTCAATTCAAATAATATACACGACCCAGTTTACCTTCTTCTTGGTGCTTCTCGTCTATTCTTTGCTTTGGAGAAAAGAGATTAATCTTTTCTCCCTTTCGTCTGTCTTGAGATCGGTTCCATCGTCAACTCTTTCGTCATTATCACCCACTCGCTTTCGAACCCTACTCTTCTTTTCATCCACTGTCTCTCGTGTCCCTTCACCACCTTGTGCTTTGCCGCATAGAATTTTAATTTTTTCCTAACGAACCACGTGACTTGTTGACGAAATCAGCTGCAGGATGCGTCGCCTGCGTGTCCTGCGACTCCTGTCGCGTGTGTAACTATCGACCAAATGTGCGACTTCAAGAACTTCTCGTTCTGAATTCAGGATTCTTCCATTTTCTTTCGCGCAGCTTTGACTCCCACATCTTCTTCTTTCCTTCTCCTTCCCATCTCGTGCTTATTTTTATTTTATGTTCCTTCTTGTTTTCCTCTTTCATCTGCCGGTTCTGCTTTTATGTTTACAACAAGTGGAAATTGCAACAAGGACGACGGCCGACAGGTGGGATCGACATCGGTGGGTGGGGATCTGAGGGAATGGGCGTGTTCATGCTACGAAACTCCGTTCGACAGCTCTTCTCCATCTCTGTTCGCCTTCACCTCGGTCTCAAGGAGAGGAATAAGAAGACATATTTCGCTGTTCTGGCATCGTGGAATAGGAACAGAAGATAAAGTAGGAGTAGTAGAAAGTAATCAAGGGAAGAGGAAGAAAAGTTGTCGGTCTCTTGCGTAAGCGGAAATGAAAATTATAAACTACGTTTCATTTTCGCAAAGCTGCCGATGTATGGAAGCGAGGGTGGGAGGCGACGACTAGGATATCGCTATCTATCTCCTGAGTTAGGTCAGGGAAATTCAGAGCGAATGCAACGGAAATTCTTAATTGCCTCACATTTGTCTTGAATGTTTTCAACTCGTCGCTATTCGTACCATGGATCAAACAAAGACTAAAGCAATCGTACATCTCTTTCGAACTCCTTTCTTTACCATCATTGCACCTCTCTTTCTCACTCCTTTCTTTGCCATTTATGGAATTGCTCGATTCACAGTTTCATTTTTTAATTTTACCCAGTATTTTCATGCGAATCCTTTCTGTTTCCCTCGCTCCCCCTCTGGATTCTATCACTATCTATATTTCTATCTCCCTCCTTCGTCCGCATGAGCCTCTCTCTCTCTCTCCTCTGTTTTTACTGGTTGTCTGTTTGCTGTTGTTCCGCCTGCTGTTGCATGCGTTCGCAGGAAGTCGTTGGAGTCCTTGGGAGTCAGCTGCAGCCCAGGACGACTGCAAAATGCAAATTCTTCCCCCTGTGACTCCTCACTTCCCCTGTTATAGGGAATCGGGCTCAATTTGCCCGGCAACTCCAGGCTCCCGAAGGACTATCATGTGGCGGCAAACAGAGGGGATTCAAAAGTCAAATAGAAACGAACATGCAAATCCACAAATAAAAAAACCTGTTTGAATAAATAAATGAAGAAAAATATATAGAAAGAGAGAGCGTTGGAGGAAATTGTGTAAAAATGGAGATCGAAAATAGTAAGAAAAAATAGATAGAAAAAATATATAGAATAAAATATATAAATATTAAACATATAAATAATACAGAGGGAGAGATCAACGATGCATATGTAGATGAGGAATTCAATTGGAATATGAAATTTATTTGACAAACAGGACGAGCGGAGGCGAATCGAAGGAGCAGATTTCCACAGCTCTTCGGTGCAGGAACTTTTGCTTCATTGCACTGTCAGCGCCATCCACAACACCGCCATGCCTCCACCGTCCTATTTTCCTTGATCACCCCCGTCACGAAATATATTCCCTCGTCTTCTCTTTCACATCTCAATCTACTGCTCTTTGCCTCCCTCGCGCCCAGATCTCTCTGACTGCTGCGCTTTCTGTCTCCCTCCCTCTCACTCTCTCGATTGCACCACCCACTGCCCTACATCGAGGTGCCGTCGATCCCCGCGCACTCGTGCATATGGCGGGATGTTAAACTTGATTTGACAAGAAAACTTTATGCTATTTTTATTTCTTTTACTTGTTGCTCTATTTTCTCATTTCATTTTTGCATGTCTTTGCTGTAGCTTTTCGCTGAAATTGGCGCGTTTTGCTGCGATTGCAAAACTTTTTCGGGATTTTTCTTGCTTCTTTGCAGTTTGGTTTCGATGTGATGCGAGCTTCTCAAACGATTTATGGAAATTCGCATCACTAAAAGTTTGATCGCAGCAACGACAACAATGAGAGACGAACAGTAACAACAAAGGAGCCATCACAGCAATAACAACAACAACAATGACAGCCACATTTGCAACAACAAGGACATCAATTGTTGCAAGGAGTTGAAAGAAGACGCATAAGAATTTTGCAAGTTTTGTTGCGATTCGATAGCAAGTTGAAGGAAATTTAAAATATCACGCATTTGGAAAAACGAAAGAGAAAGAGAGACAAGCGAAAGAGAAACAGAAAGAGAGAGAGAGTTGGTTTGCTGACCTAGACAATGACGATAATGTTCTGGCAATAACAAGAAACTGCAGTAATAATAATAATATTAGAGATGATTAAAAAAACAAAATATAGAGAACCACGACGAATGATTCTCTTCCAACTATGAGGACGTTAAGAAAGAAAATACTAACGAGATCGAGAATGTCGTAAACAACAGCGAAGAGAAAGACCTGAAAGCTGCTTTCCTTCTCGATGTCACAAGGATGAAACGACAGGACTTACAGAAGGACATCAGATGCATAGTGTGTGTGTAATGCTTTCCGCAAAATTCAAATACAGAGAAGAATTCAAATGAAGATAAAAAACAAGGGTATTTTTTTATAGGCATATTTTCCATACTACATGGTAAAAAGTTCCAGCACATTGAGATTGAAAGGAAGAACTCGGAAGGAATTTTTCAAGGGATAACAATATCAAGGAAGCCTTTGATGACCGATGCAATACAAGAAACCTGTTGAAATATAAATTAAGTGAAATTTCAGGATATCGTACTCGGTCCTGCATCGCTGGTGAGAAGGAAATTAATCATGATTAAGTTCATCCTGATGGTTGATGGTGGTGAAGGGGTCAGGGTTGGCGGAGTGACTTATTGCGGGGACATCGATTCCCAATTAAAACTGAAATTGGAAAAGTTTTTCATATACCCCAACTCTTATCACAACAACAACAACATAAACAACGACAATAACAACAACGGAAACTAGCTCGGAAAATGCAAAATGGAAAATGCCTTTGGCCCGGTATCCGGATGCCGAGATTAAAAAATAATTTGATTACAATGTCATATCATGGCGCAGGACGCACGACATGAACGCAGCGGCTCAACGTACACAAGCAACGGTGGCATCGAACCAGCCTTGGAGACATTGGAGGATCCCTACAAATAAATGTATAGGATGGTATGAGTAGTAATAAAATGAAGTGAAAAGGGCGATGAAAGATTTGTTGAAATGTATTCCTTTTTTTTCTGAAAAATATTTTGTTTTTAAAATAATATTATGATATACAGTTTAAGTTTAAACAATAAATTGTAGCAGTAGTAACATTATACACAATGTGACATATTAATAATAATAAAATAATAATGTAATAAACAAGTTTTAATTGAATATATAATATAAGAATACATTTATATAAATGAATTCATAACAAAAATAAAAGAATTACGAAATAATGAAAATATTCTTTCTTAGAAATAAATAAAAATGAATCATAAAGTAATTTATTAGTATTATATTTCAAAAAATTTGTATTAGTACAAAATATTATAATTAAAAATTATTTATAGAAGTAAGTTTTTGCCATGAACATGAACAAGAGATGATAATAGAACCAGGAAAATACTGAAGGTCGAAATAGATAATGCTAGAATGGAGGACAAAGTGCAGATCAACGGATAAAACCGAAATCAGACCGGGTGCGAGAGCGAGAAACAAGAATGGAAAAGGGCGAAGAGCATGGAATAAAGTAACTGCTATCATCAGAACCATATCAATCACGCACATCCTGCTAACGGTAGGGTGCAGAAACGAAGGCAATCGGAGTCCTTGTGAAAAAACACGCAATCCCCTCTCTGTGTCCCCTCATGATGGGGGCCGAGGACGAGCAACTTGTCGGCTGCTGCTGACGCGGTGGATGAGGGAGGAGAAGTTGTACCTTTTAAAATTTTCGATTTATTTAAATTAAGGCTTACAAACGAGTACACATACGTGAAAACATACATACACGCACTCAGACACACACACGTGTACATGCACTACTGTTGCCACTCGCAGCCTGTGGGAGGAAGTGAGAGCGATAAAGTATGAGAGAGATGGAGAAGGTAGCGTTTGCCTCGTCAAAGCCAATTTTTGGAAAAATTATAATAAATCTCAATTTATCTTCACACACACTTACACACATCCATACATAGACATACATATACACACATATAAAATGTACACATGTAGGAATGTGAAGAAATGAGATTTCCAGAGGGCAAGACGGAGAGAGAAAGATAGAGGCATGGATAGAATGGCAGAGATGAAAGAACATTGCTTAATGTTGACTTAATTTGTTAAAGATATGCATGAAATTTAAAATATTTCCCGCATAAGTACTCACGCACACACAATTATACACATGGAATACGGCATTCTCTGAAACACACACACATAAAAGCGAATTAGGACGAAAATAAAAATGAGATGAAAATAAATATATGAAAATGAAACACCAAGAGTCAGAAGAAGAAAAGAACAGTGAACGAAATGAGAAATCACGAAAAGAACAAGATATTGGTGAGGGAAATAAATGTGAGAAAAAGTTTGGATTAAATGTTTATCCTTCGCCCATGCAATCTTTGATGTTTGACTGTAATTGCGTTTTCTCCAATATAAAGAGGAGGCGAATTTAATATGAGCTTCCCTGAAGTGCATCTTCGACGTAATCGAGGAAGGACTCTGATTTAGAAGTTACTCATACGACGTGAAAACTTCCACGCGAAACCCTTTACGACGCAAGCAAGCGTGTCCTTGTGCTGGGACTAGATTTTCGCGAATCATCCCAATGAACAGCTGAGCGAAGCAATGGAATCCTAAACTAGAACTTTGCAGCATGGGCTCCACCAAAGGAAGCCGTTCACTCTAGAATCCTTTTCCCAATCCCTTCGACACGCCCTCCAATCGGCAATCTTGGCACGGAAACGCCTCGAACTCCAGTCGACAGAGACGAGAAGCCGTCGGGCCTCCGGCCATCCTGCGTCTCCCTCAACCCTTCCCCCACTCCTACATCGCACGCTCACGTCTCCTTGGCGAGTGATGAATCCTTAGCGAGTCATGAATCCTCACCGAGTTAACCTCCTCCGACTGTCACTCCTTCCTCGACCCAACCCTCCTTCAGGAAGCTGTTCGCGCGACAAATTGGAGGCATTCGTAGTTCAAGCGGTGCCGGGATTTATGGCGTATCCCACGAAATGATTTCAGGACGAGAGAGATTGTGGGTGTGCTAGAGGACGGAAGGGTGAAGAAGAGTCACACGCCCCCCTAATAGGGGAGACAGCAACATCGACATCAAGCGACGTCAACGCGTATCCTGCGGCTGGTCGACCGCGCCACCCTCTCGCCATTCGCCCCACTCAAGGACATCGCTCGCAATGTGACAATTATGGGCACTCCCCCATTTCGTCCTTGCTCCTTGTTCTGATGAAGCCATATACCCCTGCGCATCCTGTCGCTCGTCCACTCACTCGGCGTTGTCGACGTCGTTCGTTGAATAATTGCTTCATAAATGTTGCGTATAAATCTTGTCAATGGCCGAGAGTTCCCCTCCACTCCCTTCTCGCTAGGCCCGCGGGCGAATTCCCGACCGTTTATTTTAAATTGGCCTGTCAGGACCGCATCGACCAACCCCGCCCCCTCCCCGGTGGTCGCCCACCATTGAGTGAGTGCCACCAACAACGGGGAAAAACGAATCGCTTCCGGTCGCCAGGACGAGTGGCGACGAGGCGAAAATTGAAAAAGAGGCTCGCCGAATCCCGGTTTAGATGTGCGTGTCTGTCGGTCGTTCAGTCGCTCGGTCGGTTGGTTGTTTGGTCAAAGGAGTCGCTTGGAGACCGCGTTCAACGGTTGACAATCACGAGGATGCCAGCAGCAGGATGACAGCTTCTGCCATCGTCATTGCCGTCGGCGCTGATGAATTAATGGGCAAATTATTTGCCCGCCGTCGACGTGGAAATCGAAGCGAAACGGATGATTCCTTCACGGAGAAGGGCGGAGAAGGTGCGAAGAAGTTCGTTTCCTAATGGATGTTCCTCGAGTGGTTCGGCAGAGACTTTCGCCAAGATTGCGAGATTGGATTCAGAGTTAATTAACTATGAAAATGACTCTCTCCTTATCGCGGACTTTCATCGCCCAGCTCTCCTCACCGGAATCCACTTGGCGGGGTTTTTCCGGAAACTAGTTTCGAGCCGACTGACGAAAGTGCTCTTCATCGAGTCAAGAACTTGCGGACTAATTAATTACATTTCAAATAGTGGAATCCATCCTTTGACTGTGCTAAAGAGGTCCCCAAAAATACCTCAGTTTGGCATCGATCGAAGTTCCCTATGGATTTTGCTCCTACCTTTCTCTCGAATGGATTCTAGCATAACAGGTCGTAGTTAAATGATTATTGCTTGGATAATTCTCTCCCAATCTCGGTCTATACGCAGAAGGACTGCCTTTGATTGAAGCCTGGCGGGGAATCCTGGCAGATGATGCAGGTTGTCCTCACCATCCGTTGCTCGGCAACTGAAACCTCATTCGGCAATCGGAATATTAATTAGAGCCGAATGCGGTGCGCAGGACCCCCGACGCAGGACACTTGCTACAAACCGACGACGTCCAGAGGTCCTGCTGCTGCCTGGAAATAACATTAATTAGTAGTGTTGTTGAGTCCAGGAGGTCGAGAGTAGGAGAGTGGTCTGGGTCGATGATCAAATTCTTGTTGTGCGGTTTGGAGCTCGGGCGAATCATTTCGAAGCTTTATCCTTGTTTGGAGTTATTGGAGTTATGTTGTTGTTCTGATGTTGTAGTCATTTTTGTTGTTGTCTCTTGAATCCATGTAATCCTTGTTGTTATTAAAGTAGCTGTTGTTGCAATTGCGACCCCTCCGGCATCGAAGCCCTGCAACTGCGCACGTCAACAAAAGCGGATTTTGTGCCGAGTTCGGCGAAAAGTTTCGTCGCCACGGCCGGCTGCGTCCAGCAGGACTTGGCCAGCGGCAAAATGCGGTCAGGATTAAAATGCAGAAGAGGCGGCTCAGGACGAGGCACCGACCGAAACCGAGACTGAGGCGAGGCGAACGAACGAACGAACGAATGCCGAGCGGTAAATTCTGACAAATTAAAAGTTTTCTCTCGTTGTGAAAAACTATTTTTCGCCTCGCCTTGCATCCGGTCGACCTCCATTTAACGGAGCCTCCCGAATTACGGACCCAACTCTACGATACCACGGCCATGTCCGTGTCCCCAAAACGGAACATCCTTTCATTATCCTCGCCTCCTGCGCAGTCGACCAGTCGTTCGCTGCCTTTGGTGGGCCTTCGTTTTCTGAATTCCTGTTTTAAATTGAAAAATTAATCACACCTCTAGAGAGCAAGATTCAGGCTCGAGTGTCGAACACTTGCAGTACATGTCGCAAAAGGATGTGTCTGTCGCCGAAGGACATGTCGTCCCAGAATTACACGAGAGTTCTTCTCTTAGTACTTAATTTGACATCCGCGTCGAAGGGTGATCGAGGTCGATCTCTCAATCATCTGGGGAACAATTATTCGAGGGTTGAACTAATGAAAGGATGAGGGGACGATGAATTAATGAAAGGACGAGCGAAAGGGCAAATGAAAGGATCCGAGAGGGAACTAATAAGAGAGAGGGAGAGCAAAAGAATGAATCAGTGAGTGGCCGATTGCGGGTGAGGGAGTGAGTGAGCCACTGAGTGAGTGAAGGAGATAGTGAATCGTATTGTGAGAAAAGCACCGAATGGAGTGAAGGCCACCGTTCGCTGAATTCGAGAGACGTTTGGCACTGGGAGTGGATGCGGGGAAGCGGCGCGGGACGCTGAATAACAAATGGCGGTTTGGGCAATTAGTCGTCAAAAGAACGGGCTCGCCGTCGTCCTTGCAGTCGATTGAATCTTGTGTCCTTTCATTCGAACGACGTCACTTGGAACGCTGCATTCGACAATGCGGACAATGGAAGGAAGTAGTTTTAATTTTTAGTGTCCTTTTAGCGATCCTTGAAGCCATAGCAAGAGGTTACAATAACATTGTGTCCTCGAGCGGCCCGGGGTCGTCCAAAGAGTCAATATGAGAGGAGATTTAAAAGCGAGACGATATCCTTTTTTTTTGAGTTCTCTCTGGTCCTCCATCAAGTCCTCCATCTAATTGACTTCGAATGAAAATTTCATCAGCGTCCTTTTCACAGCTTTCCTCCATCCTTTGATGCATTCTCGAGATCCTCGAGTTCACGGAAAGAAAAATTCTCCAAGCGGTTTTTCTCCAGAATTATCTTTAATCGTGCACTTAAAGAAGACCCCGAGCAAGTGAAAATCCTTTTAAAAATATTTCACCTCTTGTAATAGTTGTTGTTCTCTTTGTTGCTTCCAGCTTCGTCCTTGCAGTAGTTGTTTTTCATATTTTTCCATAAAATATGCAGCCTGAGGACAGGAAATTCTCAGAAATTAAAAGGAGAAAATAAAAGAATTCAGAGGAAGTATCGACAGAGAAGGATGAAGAATACAAATTTGTTGTTTATGTTGGTTTTTTTTTCTCTGGAAACCGCAATTTAATGAACTCGGCTCTTAAAACAAATTTAATTTCCGGTTCGCAAGATCGAAGTCCTTGTTTTTTCCCTATATTATTTTTTGGTGTAAACGAAAATGAATAACAAACCGAGTAAAAACAACAACAATGTCAACACGTCACGCATCCTGTCGTCGGTTGACGCATGGTGGAGGACGATCGTGAAGAGAATTGAGAATTGAGGTGAGGTGAAGACAACAACAATAGTAACAACCACAAAAAAAATAAGAGGCAACAACCATCACTGAAAATTGATTAAAATACACACGTATCTGATTAAAAAAAATGTATTTGTTGTTTCTCTCTGTTTGTTTTGTTGTTGCTTATTTTGGTTTTCATTTCGTTTTTGTCTCTCAGTCTGGTGGTTTTTCTATGTATTATGTGAGTGTCTTGGAGTGTTTGTTTGTCTGTGTGCATCAGACAGAGGTTAATGAGAACAAGCCAACAATAACAAAAATAAGAATAACTAGCGCGCCGGGGTCGCTTCGCTCCCCCGGTTTGCCTGGTCCACCCAGGCAAAATCTGTTAACTTCGGCCAAGCCGAAGTTTACATACCCTACACCCTGCATACAACATTTATTAAAGGAAAAACAGTGAATTTCTATCAATAATTAGTGAAAATGCATCATTACACTTCAATGCTATTAACTCCATCGTGCGATTTTCACAACTGTGGCCTCTTTCAAAGAGAAATTATATATTTGAAGCTATATTCGTATTCCAAACACGATATTCACGATAATCTATGAATAAGAGTGAAGTTAGGAATCTTATAGGGGCCCATGTTTCTACAAAACGAAGTAGTTCTAGTGTTTGCAGCATTGTGCCATTGCTAATATCTTGGAAGTGCGCATTAAAGCTCTGCAATTTATGGAAGAATAATTGAATCGATGATTTTTTGTGTGCCATAAAATCATAATGTGCCTTTAGTTGCTTTTCCGATTTTAGCCTGTTCATTTCAATGGAGACACTATCTGATTCAACAAAGGACTTGGGAGGTTAGAAATTTTCAACAATATAAAGTCCAGAAGTACTTGTTGCGCTACTATAAGCAACATATAGTGCCGCGCGACTTATTCCACTTCGAAGATGAACAGCCATTTGGAAATATGTAGCTCCCTGACTTTTGTGGATTGTGATCCCGTCAGCAGGGATTGTATTCTCTCAATCGTCACCTGCTCATTACGTTTATATTGAAAGGATATAATCAATTTTTTATGGGCGTCCATTGAGGTTCAGTTGGATGTGGTCTCTTTCTTCTTGCATTCACTCCCACCTTTCATCAGCTAATAACATCCATAAAGTAGTTGGATTTCTTGTAGATCTACGATTTTGTATGGAAGGTGCTCGTGTCCTATAAGAGATATTTTCCATTTGATTCTTGGGAACTCTTAGTAGCAATATTTAATCTAATATCTGTCTATATGGTTTACCATATCCAACATTGAGCTATAGCTTTTGAGCTGAGCTGTAGCTTGTCAATTTTTAGCATGTAAACTGGTATCGGTGGTACATGATCAGACGCAAAAATTCATCTTTATCATATATACCATATTCAACTTTTGCGTTATATGGGAGGGCGATGTTATCCATTTTTGACTTGTAAACTCGTATGAGTGGAACATGACCACACACAAAACTTTATCTCGATATATACCATAGTTCACCAGATATCCCACATAAACCTTTTGCTTTATATGGGAGGAGGGCGTGTCCGATGGGCGATGTTTTCCATTTTTGCCTTTTAAACTCGTATCAGTGGAACATGATTACACACAAAATTTCATCTCGATATATACCATAGTTCACCAGATATTCCACATAAACCTTTTGCTTTATATGGGAGGTGGGCGTGTCCGTTGACCGATTACGCCCATTTTTACATACAAGTAGCTTATTAATATAGAAATACTAAATCTCAAGTCAGTATCTCTTAACGTTTCTTCACAAAATCTATTTCCACAGACAGACACACAGACACACAGACAGACAGACAGACAGACGGACATAGCTAAATCGATTCAGGAGGTGACCCTGATCAATAATATATATACTTTTCCATACCTACGACCTCTCCTTTAATGCGTTACAAACGGAAGGACAAAATGAATATACCCTTACCCACAGGGTGTAGGGTATAAAAACAGCCGACACCCACAACAACAACACTTACCATTGATGTGATCTGACGCGTCACGCAATTTATTTCATTTTTTTTCAATTCACAGAGACACCCATACATACACACCACCACACACTCACAGAGGACTCACACGCACCGAGAGACACCCACAAAGCCGCAGACATGTTGACAGCAAACACGGCGAACGGACGAAAGGATGCGATTTTAATGAGAAAAAATGCAAGACAAAAAAAAATAAAACCGACAACATGCGATTACCAACGCCCACGTCAACTTTTTGGATGATCCTGGATGTTTGAAGGATACCTGAGAAAAAAACTTAAAGCAAGGAGACGAGTATCTCGACTGAAGGAAGGACCAGCAACTCGATCAAAGGACATTCATTTATTTCATGGACGGGAGTTGAAAATTTCGGGAATTTTTAATCATGATTGTGAGACGAGGATGCCGAGGTCATGATAAAGGAGGACAGAAAGGAAGTGAGACACGTGAAGAAAAGTCGGAGCAGCTCACCTCAAATTTCCGCCTGCCTCCTCCCGAACGACGCACGCGGGTCGATTGGCAAAAGTATGCGGAGCCTTCTTCGGGAAGCAGAAAGGAATTCTTTTCAAGTCGATGCTTTGACAACAGCACAAATTGGTCTAGTCGCCCATTCTCTTTCTCTTCCTTTTCTCTCCTACTCTTCCTCGTTTCTCTCTAACCTCCTCTTTTCCTCTCTAACCACCTTCCTTTGCTCTGACTCCCACCCACTTCATCAAAGTCTGGTTACTCAAAGCTCAACTTCTTCCTCTTCTTCTTTCGACCTGCAGTAAACTGTCAAATTAAGTTACCGTTGACATGGGTTGCATCGGTGGTCAGCAGCCCTCGATCCACAACAACAACAATCATAGCTATAATTCAGCGATAAAAAGTAAAAGTATCTTTGAATATAACACAAAAAGGACTAGAAAAAGTGAGTATGAGAAAGAGTGTTGGTGAAAGAAGGATTGAACATGAGAAAGAGTGAAAGAGAGAAGGAGAGAGTGAGAGTGAGAAAAATGACGATGAAAAGTGAAAATAATTTCGGGTCTATTGGTGATTGAAAAGCAACACTTGTGCAGCTAACAATAGGAGCAACAACAACATAACCTCTCGAGATGTGATTGATCAGGATGAAGCAAAGAGCACAAAGGCGTCTTAGGACCCCAGGGGAGCTCAAGGGCCGAGGACGAGCAGTGATGAAAAAGTCATCCGTTTTCTCTATTCACCTTTTTTAATCAATTTTCGATTAATTCCCTCGCAGCTGGCAGCGGTCGGGATGTGGGAAAGAGAGCGAGGAGGAAAGGGGTGTCCTTGACGGCGGCGGAGAGAGAAAGAGAGAGAGTTGATGAAGTAACTTTTGATTGTCTTGTCAGTCAAAGGGCAACAACCACAACAGCAGCATTAAAAATAAGTTGCCAACAATTTTTGTGTGGATGTCGGAAAAATTTCCGAAACCCTCGGCGTGAAGGCGAAGGAAAATTGAAGGGAAGGGTTGAGCGAAGGGATAAGCAAGAGGAGAGAAGGATCTCCATCGCCAAAGTGATTTCGGTGGAATTTCCGAGGTCTGTCGGCAACTCTTTGAGTTGGAATCTGTTACCTTTCTTCCTTTTTCCAGAAATGAAAACAAGAGCAGTAGATGGGAAAATATAACAAAAGCGATAGAGAGAGAAAGATAGAAAGGCAAAGATAGCGAAAAATGGAGAGCGAGAGAGTGAGCGAGAGAGAACGGGTAGCTAATTAATAACAACAGATCAATGTCCTGCGGCAGGACGAGGGCAAACACGGCCTAATCAGAGCTGCCAGAAAGTATCAACTTGGCTTCCCCCGCGGCGAAGGACACTCAGTAGCCACAACAATAACAAGAATAGTAACAAAAATGCCGACAGCGGTCGAACACAATGGACGAAAGTTCGCAGCTTCTCGCTTTCCCATTGTTGTCCCACTCCCACCTTCCTTCTATCCGTCCTTTCTTTTAGTTTTATCCTGACGAGAAGTCGTTACGAATTCTCACTTCGCATTATGAGCGCCAGGATAACCTGATTGCAGGACATTAAAGTTATCGCACTAAGGAGGGGAGGAAGGGACGGAAGAGGAAGTGAAGGGAGGTCCTTTGGACAGTCGGGATGATTGAAAGGAATACTCACAGCCCCGGGGAAGACGAGGGCGATCCTCATTCGTCTGACACTCGCCGGTGCGTTGCTGGAATTTTGATGCGCCAAACGAGCCACGTGACCTGCACAAAGATGGAACACACCCTCCGCCCCCTGCTGCCCGCGTCCTCAACTTTTGCTCTATTGTCCTGCACGGATAACAAGAACGACTATGACGACGACATCGTGGTTATCGTCATCGTCGTCGTCGCTGATGACGACGTTGATGAAAACAATGATGCGCAGACATCGAAGGCAGCTTCATGAAGCTGGCTGCCGGGAGCCGAATGCCGGGAGGAGGAACCACCGCCACATCCTCGGAAAACTTTTGAACTTGTTACCTGTTACCGCACACACATACAACCCCCAACACCCCACGCCCTCTTTTGTTGTGCTTAATTTGAAAAGTTTTCGCATCGAGCGCAAATATCGCTCAAACGAGAAGCCATCAAAGGACGTCGCAGGACCTCAGTGAACGTCGTAGCAGAAGACGCAAATGAGTTGCACTAAACTGCGAAACTTCCCAAAGGATATCGAATAATCCAATCATCCATGCGTCGCGAGGGGTCCGAGTAATTAAAAGGGATCCGCACCCGATCGATGGAGCTCGACCCTCTGGAAAGACCTTTCGACAAAGGAGTTGAAAGGGAACTAATGAAGAGTTGTGGCCATAGACTAATGAGAAAATTAAATTACTCTGCAAATTAATAAAATATCAATTATATACTATTAAATATTTAAAAGGAACAAACAAGTTACAAAAACCGAAAAATATGCTTAAAGATTATTAATTTGCTTAATTTAATTAATTTGTGTTTTTTATCCAATAATAATGATAAATAATAATTTAGAGATTTGCAGCATTGAAAACAACACTCATAATATGAGCAATGGAAAATCATTTATCCATAGCGTGGTAGGAAATCGTCTTGTATGTACCTAGTGATGGGCAAATACCCGTCAAAAACCCATTTCGGTTAATTACACAACATTCTTACCAAGTATTTACCCAAATGGGTAAAAATATGGATATTTATAAAGAATGCCTTACCATACCCATAAAATGAAGATCTCTACTTTCCTTTGTGGTATTGGGTTTTCATGAAAAATTTAAGATGAACGATTTAAGATTTCCATGAAAAATTGACTGAATTTTGAAATTTTCGAATATTTAGATCTAACGCGTATTTACGCACATTTCAACGATTTAAGATTTCCATGAAAAATTGCAATAATTATGAAATTTTCGAATTTTCAAAAATTTTGAGGTTGTTACGAATTAACGTTCTTTTCGCGAAATAACGCGTATTTGCGGAGATATGATTGATTTAAGATTTCCATGAAAAATTGCATGAATTATGAAATTTTCGAATATTTAGAGGTCGTTACGAATTAACGTCCTTTTTGCAAAATAACGCGTACTTACGGAGATATGAACGAATTATCCATAAAAAATTGCATGAATTTTTTGAAATTTTCGAATATTTAGATATAACGCGTATTTACGTAGATTTCAACGATTTAAGATTTTTATGAAAAATTGCATGAATTTTCAAAAATTTAGAGGTCGTTACGAATTAACGTCCTTTTCGTGAAATAACGCGTATTTGCGGAGATATGATTGATTTAAGATTTCCATGAAAAATTGCATGAATTATGAAATTTTCGAATATTTAGAGGTCGTTACGAATTAACGTCCTTTTTGCAAAATAACGCGTACTTACGGAGATATGAACGAATTATCCATAAAAAATTGCATGAATTTTGAAATTTTCGAATATTTAGATATAACGCGTATTTACGCAGATTTCAACGATTTAAGATTTTTATGAAAAATTGCATGAATTTTCAAAAATTTAGAGGTCGTTACGAATTAACGTTCTTTTCGCGAAAAAACGCGTATTTACAGAGATATGAACAATTTAAGATTTCAATGAAAATTTGCATGCATTTTCAAAAATTTAGAGGTCGTTACGAGTTAACGTCTTTTTTGCAAAATAACGCGTATTTACGGAGATATGAACGATTTAAGATTTCCATGAAAAATTGCATGAATTATGAAATTTTCGAATATTTAGAGGTCGTTACGAATTAACGTCCTTTTCGCGAAAAAACGCGTATTTACAGAGATATGAACAATTTAAGATTTCCATGAAAAATTGCATGCATTTTCAAAAATTTAGAGGTCGTTACGAATTAACGTCCTTTTCGCAAAATAACGCGTATTTACGGAGACATGAGCGATTTAAGATTTCCATGAAAAATTGCATGAATTATGAAATTTTCGAATATTTAGAGGTCGTTACGAATTAACGTCCTTTTCGCAAAATAACGCGTATTTACGGAGATATGAACGATTTAAGATTTCCTTGAAAAATTGCATGCATTTACAAAAATTTACGAATTAACGTCCTTTTCGCAAAAAAAACGCGTATTTACAGAGACATGAACGATTTAAGATTTCCATGAAAAATTGCATGAATTTTCAAAAATATAGAGGTCGTTACGAATTAACGTCCTTTTTGCAAAATAACGCGTATTTACGGAGATATGAACGATTTAAGATTTCCATGAAAAATTTCCTGAATTTTGAAATTTTCGAATATTTAGATATGACGCGTATTTACGCAGATTTCAACGATTTAAGATTTCCATGAAAAATTGCATGAATTTTCAAAAATTTTGAGTTCGTTACGAATTAACGTCCTTTTCGCAAAATAACGCGTATTTACGTAGACATGAGCGATTTAAGATTTCCATGAAAAATTGCATGAATTATGAAATTTTCGAATATTTAGAGGTCGTTACGAATTAACGTCCTTTTCGCAAAATAACGCGTATTTACGTAGACATGAGCGATTTAAGATTTCCATGAAAAATTGCATGAATTATGAAATTTTCGAATATTTAGAGGTCGTTACGAATTAAAGTCCTTTTCGCAAAATAACGCGTATTTACAGAGATATAAACGATTTAAGATTTCCATGAAAAATTGCATGAATTATGATATTTTCGGATATTTAGGGGTCGTTACGAATTAACGTCCTTTTCGCAAAATAACGCGTATTTACGGAGATATGAACGATTTAAGATTTCAATGAAAAATTGCATGAAATTTCAAAAATTTGAAGGTCGTTACGAATTAACGTCCTTTTCGCAAAATAACGCGTATTTACGGAGATATGAACGATTTAAGATTTCCATGAAAAATTGCATGAATTTTGAAAAATTTAGAGGTCGTTACGAATTAACGTCCTTTTCGCAAAATAACGCGTATTTACAGAGATATGAACGATTTAAGATTTCCATGAAAAATTGCATGAATTATGATATTTTCGGATATTTAGGGGTCGTTACGAATTAACGTCCTTTTCGCAAAATAACGCGTATTTACGGAGATATGAACGATTTAAGATTTCCATGAAAAATTGCATGAATTTTCAAAAATTTAGAGGTCGTAACGAATTAACGTCCTGAAATATGGAATTATTTCTCAAACAAAAAATAACAACACAAAACCATAACAACGTAATATGAGAGAGAGAATTTCGTGTGAGAAAATCTCTCTCTGAGAAAATCTCTTTTAATTTTATTTAAATACCTCCATGGCTATTCTAGTATGATAGCTAACCAGTAAAAATATAAAATTTTGTAGTCGAACATACAACTTTCTTCTTTTATATATTAGTAAAAGTAGATAGATATAGTAGATATATTAGTAGATATAGATATAGAAATAGATAGAGATATAGATATAGAAGTATAGATATAGATTCATAAAATCTATTTTTAATTTATTAAAATAATAAAAGTAATGGGATTTAAAAATCAACTTACCTTTGTGAATGTTTCAATTGACTGAAATCCATTGAACATCCATTAAACGATTTCAAGTGAAATTTGTGAAATCTCCTAAGGAGGCCTTTAATGCGCTTCCTTCGGACCACCAGACAGCCTTCCACCCATCTATCCGGTTGAATCCTCCAATCTTGAACCCCTTAAATTCTCCGGATTCTTCAAATATCCCCAATTACTCACGCACGCCCAGGGATCCCAGTGGGACGGGGGAGGGCGGCGTGAAGGACGACCCATTGGTTGGCAGACAAGCGCCTACTCCCGCCCAGACTCCCCGCAGGACCTCCTCAACATGCGAGCGTAATTTTAAGCAGTTCCCGCAATCGCCGGCTTGTTTCGGAAGGGACACAAAGGACCTCTTCTCGTCCCTCCCTCTCTCTCTCCTTCCCTGTCCATTTACTTATGCTGCAAGGCAAACATAAACAATGTAAGACAAACAGCTACAATAACAAAACTCTGTTGAGAACGAGAACGAAAACAAAGTTTATTTGTTTTACAGAATGATTTTAAAATTGCTCGAAAGTCCTTTCGTGCCGAACCGAAGACCTAAGACCAGTACTTGGGGGCTTCCGAAAATAGACCAACAACAAAGACGACGAAAGGAATTCTTCAAAAGACAAACAAAGAGGTTTGTTTGTTGTTATTGTTGTTGTTTCTGTTGTTCTTATTTGCTCTTTGTTCTTACTGTGAAGCAACAACTTCTTGTTTTTGTCCTTGCTGCTGGGAGGAGAAAACAAAAATAGGAGGAGCGAAGGAGGAGGCGAACGAAACAAGAAATAAATAAATACATTTTTAAGCGGAAACTGTGCGACAATATTTCGAAGGCAATTTGTGCCAGGCTGATGTCCTTTCAATTCCCGAATGACCAACAACAATGAAAACAATGTTGACAAAAACTCGTAACTCGTGCGCTTGGGATGTCGTTTGTTGGCCTTTTTTCGCTTGTTTGCGATTTATTTTTTATTTCTGCAAGGACACTCACACACACCCACCAGCCAACCACACACGGAACCGTTCGCTCACACACACTCACACACTTAACGAGCATCGTGATGACACGCATTCATTTTCGAATGCTCGCTAAAACACTTTCATGTGGCTCGTTCTTGTCCTTCTTCAGTTGTTGTTCTTCTTCATGTTGTTGTTTTGGTTGTTCTTATTGTTGTTGTTCTTCATCATCTTGTTGTTGTTACTCCATATTCATGTTCTTGTTGGCTGTTATTGCTGGTCTTGTCCTGGTTGTCTTTATTGCCCTTGTTGTTGCTATTGTTGGTGTTGTTTTATTGGTCATAAATATGAAATCGAATAGTTGAGGCGCTGTTGTTGTTGTCTTTGCTATTGTCGCTATTATTGCCTTTCATTCATTTTCTTGTTGTTTTCGCTTCCCTGAAAATCGCAGCAATAATTTTGGTTTTTATGTCTTTGTTTGTTGCCGATGCGGTACGGTGTTGTAATTGTTGTGGTTGTTGTAGCTGTTGTGGATGAGTATGGAAATGTATTTTTAATGAAATTTACATTCTCTGTTTCATATTCTTCTTATCGATTGCAGTTTTACACGAACGAATCGGTGAATTGGATTAAAGTCGAATTTTTATGGGAATCCCGAATTTCAAATATTAAGGAAAAGTCCATAAAAAAATATTTCTCATATTAAACAGATAGAAATCACAAAAATAGAGACTATAAATTGATGTCTTAATTCACGAGGATTTTTATTTACCTATATTTCATCGAATTACATGTATCGATTTACGCGGTATTTCGCTGAATATGAATATATTTATTTTCCTGATTTGCGCGTTTTTTTCTAAAACGTATCTTCGCGTAAATATAGAAATTCTTCTTCGTTCAGTATTCAATGATCGAGCGGCTAAGCTTCCCATCATCCGCCTCTTAGCTATAAGTCAAAAGCCAACAACTAGCATTACCACGAAAATCCAGCATGATATTCGAATCCTCGAGGACCTTCCGGCTCTTCCTGAATCGCCCGTTCAGAACCTGATACGAAAGACAAACGCGGATAGTGAGACAAAAGAGAGCGAGACAGGGCGATGCGAATGTCCCGAAATGTTGGGCCGCCGCCGACTTAAAAGGGTATTAGGAGGACTTACTTACATTTCACTTGGCTTCGCTCGCGTTGCTTCTTTATTGCTCGCCGCATGTTCTTCTACCCTGGTTCTTCGTCCTGCTGCCTTCCTCCTTTTGCGTTCGTCCTGTGTCCTTCCTCCTTCCCTATAACTCTTGCCTCCTGCGACTAAATAAAATAAATGCCCGACGATGCCACTGAATTGTCGCTCCTTAAGCGGTGTTCTGTCTATCGATAGCCCTCTGTGTGTGTGTGCCTGAGGGTGTGATTGTGTGTTTAGGGTGTGAGTGTGTGTCTTAGGGTGTGAGTGTGTGTCCCAGTCTATGTTTTAGTGTGTGATTGTCTGTCGCAGTGTGTGAGTGTGTGCCATAGTGTTTGAGTGTGTCCTTTGTCCGTGTGTAACGTGATGTGGAGGAAACAATTTTTGACTTTGCGCGCGCCCGACTCGAGTGGCCACAAGTAAGATTGATGCCCGGAGCTTTGACCAGCTCGAGTACTAAATGCTACTCATTTCCTCTTTCTCCCTACCTTCCTCGCTCCCTCTCTCTCTCTCTCTGTCTTTCTCACTGTCTCTCCTTCTCATGTGTGTGTTTGTGAGTGTAGCAAATGTTGTATTTCTAGTTGTTAAGCTGCATTTGTGATGATTTTTCAATTTTATCTCCACTTGCTTTATTTTTATTTCCTTGTTTGTCTTCGTTTTCTTCTCCCTCTCTCTCTCTCTCTCTCTCTCTCTGTCCATCTCTGAGTCTATATTTGTCCTTGTTTGTGTGCTCGTGTGTGGCCTTGCATCGAGAAATAAATTGCCGACTATTAAGCGGAGGACCATCCAAATAGTCGGCCGGGACATTTGTTATCCTTTGAGCATTCTTAATTATTTAATACAGCATTCCATTTTTATGTCCTCCGGCTGCGAGGACTCTCATTCCGTTGGGGATGTCGCCGTCGGTGGAGATCAAAGGGCAAAGGCAGACAGAGAGAGAATGATGTGTGGGGGGACCACAAGAGTCGGAGATAGAGAGAGGGAGATGTGAAGTTAATGGTTGCGGATGGTTTTAGAGGAATTGGTTTCTGGTAAATGAATCGCATTCTCAATTCATGGACTCATGGGACCCTGAGTAGTTGGTGGGGTTTGTGGCTTGTGGAAGGAAAAGAGAATGACTGAAGATTAGGAATCCACAGAGATGGGTCCAAAGGTCGGCGAAACGGAGGAATCCTGGTCAGAAATTAATAATTCAGAATTAGGACATCGAAAGAACTTCGAGATCAAAGTTTATTTTGAAAATTAAAGAGAGAGGAGAAGATGAGGGAAACCAGAAGATGGAATTAAGGAAGAAGAATTTAAGAACTAAGCCTCCAAAGAAGTAAAAAAAAAATTAACAAATTAAACAAACCAACGGAAATTTACAGAGAACCCAGTAAAAATTCGAAGAAACTGTTGGGAGAGTGTTAGATAGAGAAATAAAACTTGGTTTGAAGTCATGAAGGAAATGGAATGCAGTCCAAGCAAGCCAAACAAAGGAGAGGTGGAGGAAGTAATAATTTCCACCAATTCTTTCCTGCATCAATTCATCCATCGACATGGACATGGACTTGGACGGATTTCCCAACACGATGTCCGTTTTTTTATGTCCGAAATCGTGTCGTGTCGTTTGTCTTTGAGTTCGACACGTTCGTGGCTCGGCGGACCACGGGTTGACCTGCCATGGAGCGATGGATAAAATGCTTGCTCGGACAATGGAAGGACGCCATCGATCATGGTGAACCGGAACCGGAACCAGGCGAAACGAGAAGAAGGAGAAGCTGCAACAGAATCTAGGAAAAGGCAAAGCTGAGCAGAGAAAGATGCAGAACCACAAGGAACTTCGGTGGCAAAGGATGAACGGACGAGCGGATTGGAAAATTGAGACGAGAGAAGGATGAAGAAGTAGAAGGATGAAGAGATGAAAAGGGAGACGAATGAAGAGATGAGGAAGGAGAAGGATGGCGATATGAAGAGGTCGAAGGAGATACAACGAGACTCTAGAATGTTGGCTTTATATCTTCGAAAGGACAAAAGGCGAGCGGCAGAGGACACGAAGGACATGTGCAGAAAAAACAAGCAACACAGCAGAAACAACGGCCAGAGACTCACTTAGAGAGACAATAAGAAGTCACAACAATAACAACAACAATATAAACAACAACCAGAAACCATAACAACAATTGAAAACCAAAAAAAAACAACAAAAGCTACTATAACAAAAAATTCAAAAACAACAATGGATGAACGAGGGAAGCCGAAGAGAAGAACAAATAGATGGAAAACAAACAAACTGATGGATGAACGGGAGAAGGATGGAGAAAGCAGGCAGTAAGAGATGAAAGAATTGAGGAAGAGAAGAATGAGAGAGGAAGTGGGGAGGTAGAGATTATGGTGAGGGAGAAAGAGGAGGAAGGAAGCATGGACGAAAATGAGCCGGACACGCGAAAGTGACACAGAGTGAGAACAAAAGGACGGCTGGCGACATCGGCAGACACGAGTTTTCAGGATGCTGTCGAGAGAGAGAGAGAGAGGGATAGAGGGAATGGTCACAAAGGAGGACGGAGGGAGGGAAACAAATTAAAATGTTTTCTTTTGGCAGTGCGGCTCAGCTGGGAGGCGACGAGCTCAACAATGCAGCCGAGATGACGAAGGACACCAAGGATGACGACAACAAAGGGAGTGGGAGAGAGCGACCAACAAGGAGCAAACGAATGCAATAAACCGAGCGGGGGGCGGAAGCGAACGAACGGCTGCCAATTCGTGCGTCCTTGAGAGACACGAAAGATAAGAACACAGAATGGAACAGAGGACAAGAGTGAGGAAGAAGAGAATGAAAACGAAAAATATTCAAAGAGAGAGAGCTGAGTCAGAGAGAAAAAACCTATGTCTCTCGCTTCGAATTCGCCGCAACTGTTGGAGCGCGGCGAAAGCTCGCCGGGACGACGCTTATAAGGACATGTGCCGAGCGCGAGTCCTGCCAGACACTCAAGGATAGCGTGCGCGAGCGGAACCCCACGGGAGTGAAAACGCGAACCAAGTGAAATCAATCGTTTCTCTCTCTACTCTCCACTTCTCAGTGCGAACGACGAAGAAGAAGAGCATAAATAAACCTATAAAAATAGTGGAAAAAATATTGAAAACAAAATCTGAAATAAAATTTAAAAACCAAAACAAGACGTGGTGCGTGGTGAAAAAACAAATTCAAACAGAAAAACAAATCGAAATCGAAAACAGTTTCCTTTTGGCGTAAGTTGCAAGGATGGCGCTGCGAAGGTCCTTGCAAGTGTGGACGGCGCTGCTCCTGGGCACGCTCTACATCAGCATCGAGTGCGATGCACGTGCGGTGAGTTCGAAATCGCCAACAACCAACATCACCCTCATCTCATCCTCATCCGCCATCGCCCTCGGAGTGAAAGTTGAAGTTATCCGGCGTGGCTGCGATGCAAATCCTTTTGGAATTAATTTTCCTGCTCCGGTTTGTTTTCCTCTCGAAATGACTTTTTCCCTTCCCCCTCCACTTCTCCACCGAAGGGTTCAGTCGCCGTTCAACCGCAACTGTTCCTCCCTTTATCCGCCGTCCCTCCACCTTGTCGCACCCCACCTTGTGCGCTATTCAATTTATTTCTGGGTCAAACGTACGAATTTTTGTTCGTTCACAACACGACCTCCCTCCGTTTCTTGCTCGATTTTTCGCTGTTGCCGCAAGAATTTTGCGCGATGGTGGCTGCAGCAGCATCAACCAGTACAAAAAGAACAACATCAACAAAAAGAACAGCATCAACCTCAACCTCAACAACATCAACAACAAGAACAAGAACAACCACAACCAGTGTAACGAAGGACATGAGGTTAAGGAAGAGTGAGAGAGAGAGGGAAGAACAATAATAGCTGTAGCAATCGTTGGTGCGCGATTTATAAAGTTGGGAAATGAAAATCGGAGGAAGGCATTAAAATTGCCGGCACGTTCGGCGAGTTTATGCGTTCGCTCCGTCGTCTTCGTTTCCTGGCGTTTCCGCTTCCGCCCTCCGTCAACCTCCCCCCGACCCGATCTCTCTTAGTTCCGACCTCCCGTCGTTCCGTCCTCTCTTCGTCCCGTTCTCTCTCCAACCGGAACAGTTTATTTTTACCCACCGAAAGATTTTCCGAAATTCTGTCTCCCACGATCTCTTTCTCTCTGTTTCCCCGATTTCCTCTCTCTGTCGCCCCCTCTGACAATGCATTACCCGGAGCCCAACGAGCGAGAGAGAAAGAAAAACGTCCGAAAATTAATTATCCTGCAGTTGTCTGCGGTATCCGGCAAAAGTTTGTCCTTTTTAATCCCATTTGCTCTTCCCACACAATCCATGTATTTGCAGAGATTCTCCTCTTTACATAACTAGCTACATATGTATATATGAAATTATCCTTCATAAATTCTACTCCGAGTCCTTTTTTCCGTTTCCATGAATTTTCATCATGAGGATTTCGTATCCTGAATTTTGAGTCTTCATTCTTTGAATTCTGAATTTTTGTTAATTTTAACTTTTAATTCGGCTTTATTTTCGTATAAATTAATGGCAAAATTCCCCTGGCTCACCTGATGTCCATCAGGGACCTTTTTCGTTCCAGTTCGTCCTTTTGTGCTGTTTGTGTCCTTGGGGTGGCGACAAATTATCACGATGTTCAAAACGCTCTCACAGCAATTCGTCTCGCTCGCTTTACAGCACATAACAACTCAAATGAAGTAATAAATTTTCATTATCCTGTTTGTGCCGCTCCGAAGCCGCCGCCACCACCTCTGCCACGCCCCCAATGGGTCTCCTGCGCCAAAGACGATGAGAGCGGGGGAACATAAATTGCGAGCAAACAACCCTACGAAGGATACTCGTCCGAATATCCTCTGGATCTCATACAAATGTTGGCAATATAATTTGTACACATACATACACCGATACCCGATACCACTGACTCACAGTCATACTCAAACACATACTCATACTCAAACACTTACTCATACACCTTCAGAGATAGGCCGACAACACACGCTTCTCTTTAGACGCCGCCTTGGCGAAGACAACATCGTCTGCCAGACAAAAACTCAGCGACTCTGGGGCGCCTTCGTTCTTTTTGATTTCAATAAGAATTTATTTGACTCAGAAGGATCTTCCTTTCTCCTACATATGCACACACACACAGTCATATATGTATGGCCACACATATACTTATGCACAATCAGTCAAGGTCCATTAGGCCAGATCTGTAGGATGTCGAGAAATCATAAACCTTGGCGCCGATGTTTCCGCCGGATATTGTTGTTGTTATTTACAGAAACAGAAATAAAAATTACAACAGCAACAAAAAGAAAAACAACAACGAAATGTTACAACAAAAACAAGAACAGGAACAACAACAAAAAACAATAATAACAACAAAAACACCATCAACAAGATGATATTCCCTCGAATAAAAAATGAGCTGCCTCCATCGACTTCTTCGCCTCGTGTTCTTTTCTTTCACCACTGAGCATGCAAAGCAGGCAGGACTTCCTCAATCACACACACACGCACAATGACTCACGCATTTCTTCCACACTTTTCCACCTGCACCTGGCCCTGCCCTCTCTCGCTCGCACACTAGCACAATTGCAGGTATTTATTCGCTCGTCTGTCGGACAAAATCAAAGCTCATAGTTCGCTGCGGTTCCTGTGCGTGTCCTTGTGTGCGTGTGTGTATGTTTCGGCGTGTGACAATGTGTGCGTGCCATGAATTTGAATGTTCTTTATGGGGATGAGAGGAGGAGAGAAGTTGTAGGAAGTTGTAGGGAAAACGAGCAAAAGATGGATAGAGGGTGAGTGAAAAAGATAGAGGGAGAGTAAGAGCAAGAGAGAAAGAGATCGAGCAAGAGAGCGAGGGGAAATAAAAGTGTAGGAAGATATATTCATGAATAATATTGGGAAATTTACAAACAAATAAATCAAAATATTTCTCAACATTTTTGTGGGGGTTGACGTCGACGTCAGCGGCAGCGGCAGGTGGTGGAGGGGAAGAAGAAGAATAAGAGGAAGAGACGGGATGGCGTCGGAGTGTCTCGTGATGGCGGGCGTCGCGTTTCCGGTTGCCATTTCGCTGGCTCCGCAGAAGTCGTTCTCATTGTTTGTGTTCGTGTTGTTATTATTTCTTTCTTATTGTCTTTGTTATTATTTTTTTGGTTGTGGTCGTTGTTTTATATTATTTTTTGGTTTTATTATTCAGTATTTTTGTTATTATTGTTATCCTACTGTAGTGTTGTTTTTGTTTGGTATTATTTTTTGTTATCATTATTATTAATTCATACTGTTGTTCTCTTCTATATTATACATAAATTGTTGTTATGGAATTCCTTGCCTAGAGGACACGCTCACGCTCGCCCCAACAATCGTCGAAGGACGAAACGAAACTCGATCGTGCTCTGCCATCGGCATTCATGATTTATTACACTACACAAATACACGTACATGAGTAGTGTTTGTGTGGCGGCATGTTCGACAAATTTAATAAACTGCTCCACGCCCCCTTCGCCTCCACCTCCCACTTCCATCGCACAATTATCAAACAACTGGTATGAAATGAATTGACTTCCACTTCGGTAATAAAAACGACAAGGACGACAACAACCACAACAAAACACGACTATATAAAAGGACCCATAACAACGTCTCCTTCTTCTTCTTCTACTTTTTGCGGATATTCTCTGATTCACGACATCGACTCATGGCAACCCTAATGAATGTTGATATATGAACAATAAATTACCTTCTCTCGTTCTCGAAATGAACAAAAACAATAACAACAACACCAATAAGATCAACAACAATAAAACCATAACAACAACAATAAAGACCATACCAACAACAAAGTAGAGTATAAGAAGCCGACGACATGAATTTCCGCAACTTTTTCTCCTCGTTGTCGAAGTTGGAGCATTGCCATGTGGTTGAAGAGAAAAGTTTGACATGATTTTCCACGTTGTCAAACGAAGGACTTTTGCTGATTTTCATCTAGGCTATGCCAGGAGTCTCTCTCTCCATATTCCTCCACCACCTCTCTCTCTCCATCTCTCCCCCTCATATACCGCAAGAATGAGGTCAATGGCGAGAAAGAAGAAAACTCCGTCCCCCAGGTGCCTGGAAATCCGATATGATGAAGAAACATGAAAATAAATTCGGAATAAAAATAACTTTCGAAAATTCTCTGGAAATTCCATGGTAAATTCCCCGCCAGCTTCTGTTTGGGAGCCGAGAGCTTCTTTTGGGCCCCGACCCCCATCTGACCTCAAATCATTCATCGTTCATATCCTTGCCCCACCCGCCGAAGGATCCCCATTGTTTGGGACAGAAACCTAATACACTGCGACCTCCTAAATCTCCGGACAAAAGTCTTCCGCAGCATTTGCACCGCATCGCGTAAATAAAAGCGAGAGCAGCAGGAGGAAGTCAGCTGAATAATAAAAATACACAAAAGGGAGACGAAGATGGCGAGCAAAAGAGAAGGAAATCGAGTTAAGCAAGGAGAACAGAAGAGACCGAGTCAGAGAGAAAGAGAGAGAAGGAAAATTAGAGCCAAAATGAAAGAAAGAGACGGGCGAACAACGGAACCAAGAAACGGATATAATTTATGATCTCCGCCGCCATCGCGCTCCCACATAATTATCGGCATGATTTATGAAAGCAATTTGCGAGCACCGTGGCGTCTGCAACTAGTTGTCAAACCCATACAGCCACACGCTGGTAGACAGACACATGCTGCCTCACACACTACCACTCACATTCTCGCACTCACACATACACATGCAGATTCACAGTCTACTGAACTGCTGAATGAACGGAGGACGAGGTGGATGACGAGTTCAGCGGCTGACCAAAAATATTGAATGAATGAGCCACAACAACAAAAATTACAACTGTCATTATAATGAAAGCAACAATACCTAGAACAATAACAATTGCAAAAACAATTACACTAACAACAGGGCAATTGCAATGGCAACAATAACAACAAAAATGCGATATTTCTCGATCGTTATTTTTGCAACAATAACAACGACGACAACAACAACAACGATGAGAACGACAATTTGAAATACGAACAACCACAAATTGTCTCTTGAAATTTATGGCAATTTTTGACATCGCATCGCGAATGTGGGTCAGTGGGCGTGGCCACGTGGATAGCGCCAAATTTTTCGCATTCAGTGTGGAAAAGTGGAATTGTTGTTACCTTAACAATGGATCAATTAAAATGAAATTCGTGAATTTTTACTTCACACGAAAACCAGAAATATTTTTCGCCGAATGATTCTTTTCAACTGTATTAACTTAATACTTTTAAGCTGCATCTCGCTGTATTAGCTTAATTTCCATTGAATCCTTCAAAAATTGATCATCCTGGAATAAATATTTTCCTGAAACTTAAAACATAAAACATAAGAATTTATTATAGTCAGATAAAATACAATCTCATGACAACAATTTCCCCTAAAAGTTCCATCCATAAAAACCACAATATTTCGCTTCCACCAAGTTCCCTTCAACAATTTCCTGTCAAACAAAAAAAAAACTCCTCTTTAACCAAGTTTCCTGCAGAAACGATGTCACTAGGACATAAGTTATCCACGAAACTGGAATTACCCGAGCTTCCTCCAGACATTCGCCAGTCCTCCAACGGTCTGCCTCCCTCTTCCCGACCCATCAGAGGTTACACTTCTGGGTGACTCCGTCTGAAGCGACCTCAGCCGCACGAAGGTTGCAAAATGCACATTGAAGGCGAGTCACGCGATGGCGGTTGTGCTTCTATCTCTCTCACTCACTCACTCTCACTGACTCTTTCACTCTCTCTTTCTATAAGTCACCCTCTCTTTCTCTCTCATATACCGTAATGTTTTTGTTGTCTCCTTGTCGAGGATATGAAAAGTAATGCAGCTCGTGTTTCGCATCGAAGGCTCCAGGAGTTTCATTAACAGCTCCTGTTATTTATGATCCAAGCAAAGGGGGCGGGGTCAATGGTTTAAGGGGTGAGATTTAATTTTTGGATAAAAACCTTCATTTCGAAAGTTTCTAAATTAAGTGAATTTGGCAACAGGAGCGAGCGCAACCGGAAACGGAAGGAATGATGGCAGAAGTAGGGAAAGGAGGGAGAAGGGAGGTCCTCTCATTAAACGTGCACGTGACTTGGGTCTTCAATAACAACAACAAGAAAAACATCGGAAAAAGATCAAAACAAATAGAAGAACTACAACAACTACAGGAACTACAACAACTACATAAACAACAACAACTCGTCTAACAATCAGAAGAACAACAATAACAAAGAATAACAGTCAAAAGAACGTCACAAAAGACAGGAAGCGGATTAAACTGAACACCACGATGGCCTGGGGAAACGGCAGAAAGAGAAGGGTAGTGAGAGAAAGAGAAGGGTACTGAGAGAAAAAGAAGGAAAAGGTGGGAGAATCCTTTGACAATGAGCTCTGTTGACAGGATAACGAGCTAGAAAGGATTAACAGATAAACACACAGCTAACCAGCGATCTCGGTTCGTCCGCGGCCCGCCCGATGGAAGACTTCGCGACAGGACGTGAGTCGAAGACGACGACCAGTGAGAGAGAGAGGGAAATGAATGGAAGCGAGACAGCCGGAGACTGAGACACTAATCGGACGAGTGAGAAGAAGATGGAGTGGGAGAAACTCACTTCAAAGCATAGTTATCCACCGAAAGGGGATGAACATGACGAAGCGAACAAATAGGATAAAACGGACAAATAGGACAAAACAGATATCGCCGAAACGAAAGGATTTCAAAGGATAATCAGGAGGAGTTGAGAATTCAACAACAGAACTCGGAGAAGGGTGGATGGAACAGCGAAAGGACCAGTCGATTGGCTTCGTTAGGATTCCGGATGAGAGCCAAGATTTCTTTCCAGTGGCGATTTCATTTGCGTTGCAGGCGAAGGGATAATTTGCGGGTTTGCTCCATTTACTTTTTTCTCTCATTCACTATTTACTCTCTTACTCTTTCCTCTTTCGCTCCATCATCCTCTCCTTCGCACTTCACTCATTACATTGTTTCCAACTCTTTCTACTACTCCAAATTGGTTTTATCTCGACATTTCTCGTTTCCATTTTTTCCCTCATTCATTCACTATCTCTCACTCTCTCCCTTTCTCTTCCTGCTCTCTGAGTCTCTCTCCTCCCGCTTTAATTTTCTCTGTTTCCTGCTCGCGTGTAATTTCGTTGTTATCGTCATTACATTTGTTGTTTCATCGTACACGGGTGTTCGTTTGCAGCTTAATAGATATCCTTAATATCCTGGCGATGTTTATCTAC